>WBNO01013084.1:490568-563353 GCA_013400575.1 Peucedramus taeniatus | reverse complement strand
GGGCCCGGAGCGCGCGGGGAGCCCGCGCCGGGCGGGGCGGCTGAGGGGCGGCGGGGACACCCTGAGGGAACACCCGGTGTGCGGGGACAGCCCCGAGGGGACACCTCCTGTGCAAGGGGCACCTGTGGGGGGACACCTGTGGGGTCACCGCCGCTGCGGGGGTACCTACACGGGGACGCCTTCGTGGCCAGTGGGGCTGGCTCCGCTCCCGGCCCGGCCCGGGCAGCGGCCCCCCCTGCACAGTCCGGCGGCCTTTAGAGGCTCTTCTTGCTCCCCTACAGTTTAATCAAAAAATAACGGCCCAGTTTTGGCAGTCGGGCCCAGTTTGGAATTAAAAATAAAACCGAGCATCACCGAGCCACAGCCCGGGCCAGTCCCAGGTGTCCCCTTGCCCGTCTCCTGCACGCTGGGGCTGAGGTCCGAGTTGAGGTAAATGTGTCCCGTTCACCAGGCACAAGGGATTCTGCTTCTTCAGGTAGCATTAAAAAACTACACGGCCTCCAGAAAGGAAACGAAATTGCTTCTTTTAATATTAAAGTTGTAATTGTTCCTATTTTTCCTCAATATTTGATGACAGTGAACCAAAGCGACTGACAGCCTTTGTGCAACTCTTCGAGGGCGACCGCAGTGCGGCGAGGAGGAGTGAAGATTTCTGAAGGCAGAATGGTGAAGATGAAAGCGAGCCTCAGAACTAACATGTGTGCTTTATTTTTTAAAGGAGGAACAGAGAGGAGGCACAATTACCTCAGATTTAGAAGATCTTAGTTCAAGCCCTGACCTACTGAAGCTTTCCATACCTCGGCTTCTCCTCCCTGTCTTAAAACCAGGTAATAGCTGTTGCCTACCTGGCGGATAATTGCAAGGATAAATATCTTGGAGGCTGGTTGGTGCAACAGAAAAAATGCCTAACATTGGCAACACAAGGTACCCCAGATCTGGCCTCCAGTTCGTTCATAGGCAGCAGAAGATAGCTATGACTAATAACAGGAACAGAATTGGAGAGGGCATCAAAAGGGGATAAGGGATTGTAACAGAAATAAGTTCACCAAGGTAATCCTGGAAAATTTCCTTTTTATTGGGGTGGGGAGTGATCATCCACTATCCCCTTAATAAACACAGATATATTGCAGGAAAAAACAAAACCAACAAAGCAACAGTCGAGTCTGAAAAGCAGCACTATACAGGTTTAGAAGATCCTCACGGACAGCATAATTCCCTGTACAAACCAGGGCAGCTTCCTGGGCTCATTAGAGAAGTCTAAGTGGTTCCTGAACTCTGTCCTCCCTGGCCAATCCCCCTGTGTTATCTCTTATGACCACTGCCTGAACTGAAACATCATTTTGGTTACTGAGATCACTTTTGGAGGGTGGTAGAAGCCTCGGTTTCCTCTACAAGAACAAACAGGCTCAGTTACAATCAATGGTGATTTTGGACAGCCCCAAACAACTCAAGTTCTTGTCCTTTCCGAATGTAAAATACACAAGGGTCCTAGTTCCCAAGCAGTAATGATTTAAAATACATCCTACAAATGGGCAAAAAAAGCTCAAGAACACTGATCGGAGCAAAGGTCCACACATTTTTTGGTGCTAGGTTATGTGTCTGGGAGCACTGGGAGCAAATGACATCAGCAGTCATAGTTTCTAGGAGCAAGAAAGTCTTCTACAGACTGGGGAACCCACAGCATGGAAATAAGAGAATCTAAAGGATTTTGGGAAAAGGAACAAGCGGTTAACTATAAATATATTGCGTGCCTTTGTTCCTGGTGGCCGTGTTTTTAAAAGGACTCAGGAAAATTGGAGACAGTGCAGAGTCATAAAAATTATTTGAGAACTGGAATGGCTGCCTGAGAATGAGACACTTAAGGAGCTCGATCTGTTTAGTTTATTAAAAAGATCAAGAGATGGTTTGATTACGATGTATAAGTACCTTCAAAGGGAGAAAATACCAGGTCCTAGAGGGCTCTTTAATCCAGCCAAGAAAGGCATAACAAGAACCAATTGCTGGAAGCTGAAGCCAGACCAGCTTAAATTGGAAATCAGGCACAGTTTTATAGTGAGAATGATTAGACATTAAAAACCCTGCCCTATCAAAGGAAGGAGGATTTTTCATCTTTTAATATCTCCAAATCAAGACAGGATGCCTTTCAGTAAAGTAAGCTCGAGTTTAAAAAAAGGCTCAATGCAAGGGTAATTGAGCAATATTTAATGACTTATCATAGGCAAGGAAAGCTCTAACATCTTAATTTGGAATGACAGCTCAAAGTTTGGCAGCACGTATCTTTGGCAAACAGGTATGCTCCCTGCACTGTGCGATGGAAACTGCTGAGACCTGACTGTTTTCTGCCTCGGAGAAAGATCAGATGGCAGGTACCAATCAGAGACCAGTAGTGTAAAAACTGATACCATTTTTCCATAGTCAGCACTTCCACATCCTGCAAAGGCCTCCCCTGGGCAGAGCCATGGCTGTGGCACTATGAATGAGTCTGCTGAAGCCCTGGGCCACATATATGAAGCCATAATAAAGGCTATAAATTAATGTTCTGAATGATCAGACTGTGGCTGCAGCTACCCTGCAGCTGAAAATGGGACACCAGCCCATGAGTGGAACCAGCCGCATTTATGCCCTTTTCTGGGGACAGATGTTCCAGGACTACTTGTGGTTGCCTGACTGTCCAAACTAGGCCTGGATGCTCCATGAGAGCAGATGGATACAGAGAACCAGGCTGGACACAACAAAGAGACACAGCAACCAGGCAGATAAGGCAGCATAGATGACATTATTTGACTGCACAGCAGTTGTGGATTTATATAAGGCTAAAATACAGCCCAGTGTACATGAGAAAGACTTCAAGCATCTACTCGACAACACAAGGAAGCACAGACTTTCCCAGCAGCATTGCCCAGGGTTTTTCATTACTTTTCATTACTTTGTGTCATATTTCCTCTTCAAAGGTCATCATCAGTCTTTAGGATTCTCTTTGTGGAGGATCTTTGTGCCATAGCCATCATTCTCATCCTTTTCTAAACATGCAGATCAGCGGGCTCCAAACTCTTTTTGATTGTGCACCTGATTAGTAAAAAAATTTTGAGTGTGCATGCCAATGTATGTGTATTTATCTATAAATTATCTCCACATTCTACTGTATTATATACTTTATAAAGCACACACAAAATTAGGTATTGACAAAGGATAAGGATGAAATAAACATTGTTTTAAATTTTTAAAATTTATTACTGCAAAAAAAATTTTTTTTTCTTGATGTGCGCTAATAGATAGTCTCGTACATGCCACTATGGAGACCATTGATCTGGATCCACAAGGCACCTTTCAGAGATGACCAACCTTCTAAATTCTTCTAAACAGTTGTGTGCAGGTGCCTCAGATCCCCTGAAGGGAAAGTGGCAAATTACTGAAGGCTGAGCCTTGGTGACATGACACAAGGGAACCGCCAACTTTGGCATTCATAAGGATTTAAAACTGGGCAAAAGCTGACCAGCCATTACCGTGCAGAAGGTTTCCAGGAGCTGAACAGTGCAGCCATGATCTCAGATAAGAATCTAAACAAAACCTGCTGTCACAACAGAAGCGCTGACCCCAAAACCTGTGGTGAAGCCAATTGTGGAGAGAGGCCCAATAAACTCTGAAGTTCTTTAGTGCTGAGCATGATATAAGACATGGAGCAGTGCCAGAGGTACACTTGGTGCTGGATGCCAAACCAGCGTCTGCCTCAGCTCTGGCAGCAGCTGACTCCTGAGAGCAAGCTGCTGAAGGTGAAAATGAGTGGGACCCCTTCCAAGTCTATCACTTAGGCTTATCACCAGACAAGAGCCAAAGTTCTCTGGCACAGTGTCAGGCAACCAGAATCAACACTCCTGAATTTCTGAAGTGAGCCCTGGAGTCTGGGAGCCCTCTGGGCAGGTACCTGGGAGACAGACAGCAGAGTAAGATCAAAATGTTCTGTCCCCAGCTGTCTGTGGAACCCTCTGGTTCTAGGGACACTCATGGGGTGAAGGAGCATGTTACTGTGCTATTGTTTATGAAGACTCTTTGCCACAAGATTCAAAAGGAACTTCAGCTGAGAGAAGCCAAGGCACGACCAAGGCACACTTGCTCGGTGACTGTCCACCTGCATTCACACACAAGGACAGAAGCTGCATCTCTGACATCGAGAGAGAACTTTGAAATACATCTGTGGTATGCCACAGTCTCACAAGTCTGCGATATTCGCTGGGCATGTGACAATTCCCGTTTCAGGGCTGAAGTGTTCTACACCTTCTAATCCAATTTTGGTTCACTCAGTCAATGGACTTTTCATCATTTCCTTCATATTCCCATCATGATGGGTCTCATAAATCTTGCTAATGGAGGATATTACCTGATATCTGAGATACATTTTCCTTCTTGCATTATGATCACAATACATTTAATTTGCATTCCTTAGGCCCTGTCCAAGGCAATTCTTTTCCATGGTTTCTGTTTATGCTCTTCATATGCTTGTGGACAAGTACAACACTCTTCATTTATTTTGCCAAGTTAAACACATCTAATTATTTTCATATTTCTTCATAAATCATTACTTCCAGCCCTTAAACACAGTTTTACAAAGAAAAGTTATTTTAGAAATGGTGCTGCCTGGGATCCACATTTACTAATCTCCCAGCAACTGTTCCATCATTTACCTAACTGCCTGTGCTTGGCACTAATTCAACCTTTTTTTTCCTTCTTTTTTTTTTGGTCTGGGTCCTCTACCGAGCAGTGTGGGGAAAATCTCTTGTAAGGCTTGTAGTGTCAGCCTTACATATTTTCACATCAGTCAGTTCCTTCTGAATTCCCTTTTGCCATCTTGCATGCAGAAATTAATACAAAAATTATTGTGAAATTTACATCCAATTTGATAGAATACTGCAACATTGTCACCGTCACTCTTCTCAAATACAATATAATTCTTGATCAGAAGTTACTGATAAAAATCTTCTATTTATTTTAGGCACCTACTACGTATTAGATGTTTAAAAATACCTCTCCCTGTAAGTGCAAACCTCAATTCTCTATGCAGTGCTGGTACTCTGATGCTTCGCAGAGCATTCACATTCCTGGGGCTAAGTGACAGACATTAGCTCTGTCAAAGATTCACCAGCAGAATAAATCCAGTCTGGTTGATTCAAACTTACAGGAATAACACACCTTAAACAAAAAGTTATTTTACTTCTTTAAGTACCCAGAGTCATCCACACTTACTAAAAAGACCAGAACAAACATCCAGGCAGCTGTCCTGGAGCAGGAGGTGCCTCATGACAGACATGCTTTCAAGCGTAGGAGCTTTTTAGTGATTATGCTTCATAGATCATGAGCCAGAAAAATTCGGACAATATTTTACCATGTACTGAGCAATACTGACTTGAATTCCTTTTTTGAAAGGAGAAAAAGGAAAAGGTGCTCCTCACATGGATTCTGCAATCCCTCACTATCTCAGCAGTTTATTATCTTCCAAATTAATTCTCAATATTTTGCAAAAAAAATACTAATTAATTTCTTTTACATAAAGGAGACATACATGGAAGTGGTCTTCTATTTATAGTCCTCCTTTCCAAGTGTTCTATTAACATCCCACATTATGAAATGTTTCCATTACTCACAGATAGCCTTGTGCTGCTGTGTTTTCCCTTTTGTCAAGGCCCATTTATGAAATCAGTTCAGGGCTCATCCATTTTAGATTCCTGAGTGACTCTCCGTTTAGTAATGATTTCTTTATTCTCCCCACCCCACATACACCGTAAGCCATTTCTTGTTTCGTTTTAGAATTTACTCAGCCTTTTTGATTACTCTCCCTCTCTTTACATCGTAAATAAGCCTCAATATTCTGATTTTCGCCCTATTTCCTTTCATCATTTCAAGTAAAGGTGGCTTTGTACCATCAAATCTTTGAGCTACATCAATCACCTCTTCTGTCTTGTATCTTCCTTTATCAGATGAATTAGTTGTGATATGCTTATGATATATTTAAATCCTTGCCTGTTTTTCTCTCTACTTGTATTAGTTTTCTTTTTAAATATTTCTTGCACCCATTTCTCTGACACTAGTTGTGTAGTTCCTTGAAATTTATCAGAATTTTTAACAGTCTGATATTTCCTGTTATGTGCAACTTACACACCGTGAATTCAAGGATTTACCTCTTCAAAGCTGACACAGAGCTGCTCTTTCCGTGCTCAGACCACACTGAGCTCCAAACTTCAGCTCTGGCAGGGAAATTCTCCCTTTTTTCATTCCCTTTCACAAATTTCCCAGCCAAGGAGATCAGTGGTGTTCTACTTCCATGTTATTGTTCTGAGCAATTACTCCTAAGATATTACTGATACAGACTTGAAAGAGTGAGAAAAACAAGAAATACCCTTTAATTACCAAGGACAAAATGAGTACCAGCACTTCAGCTGAGGATGAAAGGGACTGTTTCATGTTCCACCTCAAATTCCTCATCCAACATTGAAGTTTCCACAAAATTCCGAGGAACTCGGGGCTGAGAAGGGTCTGCCCTGCTTCGGATCAACTTAAACATGGTTTGTCTGTCTCCACCCAGTGAAATGTGTGCCCTGTGCTTCCAGGGATTCCTTGGGAATATGCTATCATGTCTTATCAACACACAGTACTTATCAAGTAAAAAAGCCCAAAGGAACATGTGCAAACCGACTTCAGAAGAAGAAATCATGAGAAAGATCTGAGGGAGTTTATAAAGACACCAGGAGTAAAATTTGGTTATTAGAAACACTTTTGTAATGCTGAACACATCCCAGTGACCAGCAAAATCCCTCATGCACTTTTAAAGGGACAAAAGAGCATAAAGGCAATACAGTGCAGATTGTGAAGAGGTCTCTTCCAGAAGACTGAGCAAGTCAGAAAACACTGTCAGGTGCATCGGATACCTTCAGTTCAGTTTGTCAGAAATGAAGTACCACAGCACGTCGGGATGGCAAGAGTGGGCGAGAGAAGGGTTTTGTAAGATAAACGTATTTGCAGTGCCCCACTCCCTTGTACTTGTGCTCAGGATGGGGTTTTATTAACAAATGATTCAGATATTTTGAGTCACAGACAGGCAAATTGCTTATAAACTGATTAAAACCAAAACATTTTAAAAATTTAAATAAATTACAAAACTAGAAATAAACAGAAAAGTTGTAGTTATTTATTATGTCAAGCAACCATCTCCCATCCTGCTTGCTGCTGAGTGTTGCTTAGGGAGGATGGCTGTAGGCTTTGGCAGGCTCCTAACTCATATAGGAGGACCCAAAAAACCAGTTAAAGGCTCCTCAAGAACTGACAGCTCTTGTAAGAATTTAAAAAAAAAGAAGAAAATTCTACCAGCTGAAGCTGAGAAGATGCATGTAAATAAAGAGAACAAGACACTTCAATAAGTGGGCTGTGTTATTTCTCACAGTAAAATCTGTGCAGGGAGAACAAAGCTATAATAAAAAAAGTTGCAGGTTATTGTTTATTGCCTCAGCGATATCCAGAGGAAATGTGCTTAGTCTGCAACTCAGAGGAGGATTTTCCCACCTTCTAGCTATGAAAATCTGAAACTAATTCTGTGTTCTCTGGCCACTCATAATACAGCCTCTACAATCTAAACACAATTAACAACACTGCTGCTGCTAATGAATAAGCTAGAAAAGAACCTACCTCACTCTTATCTAATGTTAATTTTCCAGGGAGAAAAAATTTTCCAGGGAGAGAGACAGGCAAGGATGACAAAGTAATATTTTGAGGTCAAAGCAGGCAATTGCAATTCCATTCCATAATGCCATTACTTTCTGAGCAGTGATTACCAAAGGAGTCTCACCAGGTTAAAAAAAAATGTCCATCTACCTTTCAGACCTTGCGGGTTCTGAAACTGACAAACAGATATTACTAACACCTTCACACTGGCTGGAGCCTTTCCCAGCTGCATCCATGAACAGATCATCACAGGCAGCCGCACATCTAAAAAGACCTTTGAAAATGTTTCCTATTCATGCTCAGACCTTTTGTTTCTAAATGTAATAGCAACCTCTCCTGTCCCACCAAAATTCGAAGCACAAAAAAAAAAAAAAAAAGAAAGCAAAATATATTCCTTTACTCTTCTCTCTCAGACCAGCACAAGCTATTCTTAACATCAGGTCAATAGCAACACAACAAGGAGAAAACTTCTCAATATTAATTTTTTAAGTTAGTCCAATTAAAGATAACACCTTCAATCTCCCTTATGCTGCATTTTCCAAACATTTTAAAACATTCAGTACAAAATGCTGATCATGAAAGAAACTGAAAGCTAGCTGCTGAGCTCTGCCAGGAAGAAAAACTTTGTCCCTAGGGAAGTAGCCAGCAATCGGACACAGGATCCAGCAAGTTACCACAACCTCTGTCCTGTTCCAAGGGCTTCCTTTAATCCAATTGTTTAGATACAGCTTGATATTATTATCCCAGATCTCATTACAACATTGCAGAGAGCAGTCTGTAAGTCCTGAATTGAGAATAAAGAACAGGCTGCAAAATAATCAGTTCTAATCCTGGCTACATTAAAAAATCTCTGCCAACAGCAAGGCATCTTCACTTGGAGTGAGGGGCAGACAAAGATGACAGGAAAAACAAGGCTGAGGTACTATCAAGGAACTACCAAAAAAGGAAAGTTCAAAGCTTGTCTCCTTCCCTCAACTTTTTAGGCATAGTTTGGAAACATCTACACTTTCACAGGAAAGACAGGGGAGGTGCCAATCCCTGGTCAGAGCCGCACCTGTGCTAAGAAACAACTAAAATGCCCTCCACCTCCAATGGGCTCTTAATTATGTGTTGTCCCCAGATTATCAAATGACATTTCTCACTCTTGAAACTCTGTCCAGAGCTATCTTCCATCTCTCCAGTCTGAGGAACCAGTTCAGTATTGTGTCTTCCTGAATAATTTGAGCTGGAATCAAATTTGGCAGAGCAGCAGTGGATGACACCAAAATATGAGTGCACTATTTCTTGAAGCTACCATTTCATAGGTTATTTCTCACCATCTGACTCTCAGGCCACAGGAAGTGTGGCATAAAAATATATTTACAATATTTGCCTTTACAACAAGTTTCTTAAATTCTACTAGATCTTGTTAAAATGTATTTCCTTTTCTTTTTGTAAAGGAACTGTCCTTTGTTGGTTCTTTCATTAGAATAAGCATAAACCACAGCTTCACATTCCTCATGTGCCACAACCTGCTCTCCCTGTGGCACTGAAATGGGCATGGGCACCTCTCCCTACACTCAGTGTAACTGGGTGGAGCATATGAACAACTTCCAGTTCCACTCTGCAAAAACCTCTGATAGAAATTTGGAACTCTGAGGATGAGAAGAAAAGACAATAAATATACACACACACAAAATGAACAGTGTGTGTAATTGTTTGCAAGGCTGCTACTGCTTTGAACTATCTTGATTTTGAGGGCTGCTATTATGATAAACCTTGGTTATAGTCCTCTGGAAAATGACAACAGGCTCTCATGACGTCCAACATGGAAACTGATGTTGATGCTTGGCATCCAAGCAGTTCCACCAAGCCAGACTGATGGCCAGTAATCCTCAATTGCTGAAACAGTGATTTAGCTCCCAGCACCATAGTTTGCCAATTATTTCCTCTTCCTCTTTAATATATCACTGTTTGGTTTTTTTTTTTTTGTGTTTTTTTTTTTGTTTTGTTTTGGTTTGGTTTTTGGGGTTTTTTTTGTATTTGCTTAAATTCTAGGCAGCAAGAATGAGAACTCTTGTAATCTTCCTGAAGAGCCTCACATACTGAGCACTGCTAAATATTTGGCAAGATAAATGACAGAGCTGCTCTAAAGGAATAATGTATTCTAGAAATAAAAAAGATACATCTGTTGTCTCTTTTGTCAATGTGAAAGGTGAGCCACATAAAACATGGGATAGCAAAATACTGAGGAATAACAGAAGACATGCCCATGTCAATTCAGGTGTAAGGTTACCCCATGTCCTTTCATTTCTGAGGATCTGACATGCTTCATTTTTCAGAAAGATGTGCAGGAGACCAAAGTAAAGGTTATTAGATCTTGCTGGTCTGAAATACAGGGGAAAAAAAGATAGCTCTTAGCTTTGCACACAGGTGTTGTTTGGTTTGACTCTGTCGGGGACTCAGACACAACCTGGGAGGCTCGGACCCCTGTCAGTGTCCATCAGAACATTCAGCCTTTGCAGCCAAGTTTATAGAGGTGTTCCACGGCACCACTTTTCACCCTTTGGCCAGTGAAAAGGCCACGACTTTAAAGTCACACCCTCCTTGGGACTACACTCAAAAGTGCTGCACAGGACCCCACAGAGGCTTAGCAAAATGATCAGGAGAGCCAGAACCTGAAATTTTATGCCCCAGAGGCAGCATGGACAGCTGGTTGAAGACTTTCATTAGCAGAGATCAAGCAGGGACACCTCCCTCACTGCTGAAATGGTGCTGCACACCAGAGTATGCCATTAGCCCTCCCAGGTGGGAAAAAAGTACTTTTTTTCTTCAATAAAAGAACAAAGACCATTGATTTTTCTGTTTATAGAGGGCAGGCAAAACCAACTCAGGTAAAGTCCTCCTTCTCCAGCACTTGTTTGAGATACACTGTGTCGTTGGGTTCTTATAGCTGAAAAAATTGCATCTCAAACTGTGAAGCAGAGAGTTCTCCAGCTCTCACCTTTGTCAGTGTAGTGGCTGCAGCAGGGGCAGATTCTGAGGGACAGAAACTTCTTTTCTGGAGGAGGAGCAGGGTGGGCACCTGACACAACTGGCATTCAAGTGAAAAAAGGAGGTTGCAAGGTTTTAACCCATTACTTGATTTACATTATTATTTACAGTATTTTATATTTAAAGTACAAAAAAGTATTATTTCAGCTCTTTCTTGGATGCACATTGTAGCACACTGACTGACCACTTTATCCCCTTGCAAAGGGTGGCACAAACACTTAATAAATGTTTACTCCAGGATTAAATATTCTTGGTTCAGTTTGCATATGACTCACTAGTAGGCTCCCAGGTTTGCCTGGATTATTTGTTACATTTATTGAAAATATACATGCACAAAATTCACTAAAAAAGCAAGGATCCTGGAAGACTCCTGTTCAGTAAACAGGAATGCCAATATCCTCCATGCTAACAGCCCTGACTGAAGTAGTTTACTTAAGAGAAGGAATTAACTCCAGGGCAGTTATTCTGTTGAATGTCAATAGACAGAAGCACTGAGAAAACTTTTTTCCCCTTGTTTTTTACTGTTGGTTTGGGAAAAGGAATCTTTGAAAGCAGAAGACAGCAAAGAATAAAACCGAACACTCTAGTCATCAATGGATGAATTCTTATATCAATTATTAAAGATAATTCTAATAGCTGTCTCACAGAATATGGACTCTTCACAGAAGAAACAGAGCAGGAATATACATCTCAGCCCCAGCACCCTCTCCCTTGTCCAGTGCAGGCAGTGGGATGGGGCACACTCCTCAGGCTGAGCAAGTCTCCACTGAGACCTTTTTTCTGCCAGTGTATCGTCCGTCAGGAAAAGGCAATGGCGGGGAGGTGGGGAACACCCTCAAGCCTTTCTTCCCTCAAATTATCTCAGTAATTTGATTTTGCAGGTGTATCATGATGAAAATATCACCAAACATCTTACCAAAATGAAAGTGCTTATCCTGGAGAGGGGCTGAGTTGCACAGCCATGACTGTGATCATGGCCATCCCTGGTGGTAACACCCTCAGCACAGCAAAAAGATCTGTAAAGGACTGGAAAGTGCCCAGGGGCTCACTGGCAGCCACGAGGGGTAGCAGAACAGCATCCCAGTGTGCATGGACACAAAAACAAACGTCCAAGTAGTAAAAATATTCTGAACTACTTCAGCTGAATATTTCAGTGTAACATTTACAATGCTACCTACTAAGTTAGAGCTCCTGCATAGAGTACTCTGCACTTTAATGTGTTGATCTTTATTAACTTAATATAATTTCCCATCGAGTTTTAAACTGAACTAGGAAACACCAATTCTTTCCCATTAGTACCTTGGTGAAGTATTTTGAATACCCTGCTGTACTATTTAGTTCTACCTGTTGATGTTCCTTTCCTTATCACTTGAACCCCCCAAGCTAGCTAGTATTCCTTCCTTGCCATCCCATATTAATCAGTCAGTTATCCCTGCTACCCGACATCTGTCCATGCTAAAGGGGGGAGAAATAAGGGGGGGGAAGTACTGGGGCAGCTGGGGAACATGGAAAGAACCTTCAAATAAAGAAAAGGTTGTTATAAAGAGTGAAAACCTTTCTCCATGTTCATAGAACACAAAAAAAATGGAAGCAAGTATGAACTGTAGTAAGGGAGATTTAGATTAAATAAAGGAAACCTCCGTCTCTCAAATAGAAAATGTAATTAAGCACTGGAATACATTTCTCTAAGGATATCAATCGCCTCCAGAGATGGAGGAACCTTTTATGGTCCTTCCCAGATGTAAATCCACAGATAAATCCTGGACATCCCTTTCCCTTACCTTTCAGAGATTGTTCTTTACCGTTATCTCGCAAGATAACCAAGTTTGATTTTTTCATTTAACAAATGCTGTAGAGTTACTAAATCTTTTGGTAAAAGAAATTGCTTGTCTAAGGGACACCAGTGCTCCATAAAAGCTGACAGTCTGTCTACAAGGGTGGCCAGAAACAGCATGGGGAGAAGAAGCTTTGCCTGAGGGACTTGCAGAATAATCTCCTTGCGCCCTCCTAGTCTCCAGCCACTGGAGTCAGGAAGAATGGCAAACTTCACAAAACTGTTTTAAAGGAAACCATCAGAACCTAAGATTTACTTTTTGTTATAACTCTGAATCTTCATATTCTTCAGCTGCATAAAATCCTAAAGGCTAATTTTAAATTGGGGGAGAAAAAGACTCCTGTTTATTAGCTTTGGTCTTGAGTTTAGAGTTGTATCCAGCGCTTTTCTACTTCTGGATATAACAAAGACCAAATAGGAATCTCTCATATTTGTATTTTTGTGCACTAACAATCTTTCAAGCAAGCTCCAGTTGTTTTGGCAGCTTACAGCATGATTTATCTGTGCAGAAAATTCTCCTGTTCAATGGGACATAGAGAGGTTCTGCTGCAAATTCTTTTAGAGGAATTGCAGGATAAGCAATGGCGATCAGTATCTGATCCAATCAGCACTGTGGTAGTTAAAACATGGAGAGAAAAACATTGTTTTGCACTTTGAAACCTGTTTCTAATCAGCTGAGCTACTCCTATGGGGTCAAATAAAAATGATTAGCTTATTAAAAGCATAGTTTTGCTATTTAATAAGCAAAAATGATTGAAAATTCTGTTCCAGATCCTGATAATTTTAGTGTTTCTAGTTAAGCCTACAAAATTGCATTCATTATTAGTGTCTAGATTCATTAACAATTCAATTTATAGATATTAATGCTTATAATGCATGGTTCACTTGCCAAAACTTGAAGAGAAATTGTTTCAATTAGCTTTCATGGATCATGGATCCTACCGGCTGGGTATTTTTAGACAAAAGATACAAACACATCCCCAAGCAATGCTAATGCACAGCTGGGATCCGTATGGAAGGTCAGCTAATGGTTTAAAAGGAACACCAGTAAATAAATTTTACATAGAACTGTGGGACAGGAACAGAATCAATCAAATATTTGCAGGTCACACTCCTCCCCTTAAAAACACCACAATTCCCTGGGCTGGATTTTTAAAAATAAGCCATAAAATCCAAACTAGTGAATGGGTTAAGGGATTTTTGTTAGGCTGTGATGAAGCATGCCAGGTATGCATGGGCCCAAGGCAAATTGCTTCCTTCTCATTTTCATTCAAACTACATAATTAACGTCAACGGTGCACCAATATAGCCATTTGAGAGGATTGTAGCCAAGGAGAGAACTGTGATCAACACTCTATCTTCTTTCTTTAGTCTGCTGCAGTCAGGGAGAACAACCCAAAATCTACACAAGCAAATTTGTGCTACACCTGCACACTAAAACCCGGCAAGAGGACAGAAGGGAACACCGAGTAGCTGGCCAGGTGGCAGGGTCAGGGACAAGGTGCCCACCGCTGTCCCAGGGAGAGCAGGAGGTCACCAGTGTCACACTGTGCCGCAGCAGGACGAGGGGCCACGCAGGCTCGGGAGCCGCGAGTGCTGAATGGACACGCACGGCTCCACAGCCTGGAGCTCATCCAGACAGAAAAGTTACTGTAAATTGTTGGCCTTTGATATTGCCAGAGTAACCTTGTTATAATTTAGTGAAGGCAAAACCAAATGATCAGTTTACTATATCCTAAATGTGGTACCAGAGAACAGATCAGTGCTCCATTCATGCTTATACTTTGGCAAAGCAGACAGGATGAAGAAGTCACATGGCCACTTACATTTACACCCAGTCTATTGCAGGCCTCAGAATTAATATAGAAAAGTCATCTAAATGAATGTTTTTAATGATATGATTGTCATCATGCAGTTGTCATCCTCAACTGCACCAAGCAATAAGGAACATAAGCTCACAGACCTTAACATGCACTATCCATGTTCCCAAATTCATTAATTCAAGAATACAGCTAGAACAGTATTTGAAAATAGTCAACTCATTTAATAAGAAAAGATGCCTCAGAAGCCTATCAGTAGTGCAGTGACAATGGGAGCCTGACTGCCAGCAGCTGTGGTCAGCCACCAGGTCATTAGCAGCACCACAGTGCTGCTCCAGACCATCACTCATTTGGTTTCAAAAGCCCAGAGCCCTGACTTCTTTTGCCATGGAGAAGAGAGAACAAACAGATTCCAGTCATGAGAAAATGCTGTCCTTTACCTCTCCCACGTCCCACAAACATGCTTCCAGACCTTTCCTACCAGCCTCTGAAGACGCTGGCTCTTGCGCTGACTGCGCAGAGCCACAGAACAGCCCTGCTGGAAGGGACCTCGGCAGAGCTTTCATGGGAAAAGGAGCCCAGACAAGGTTATCTCACACTGTTCAGAAGCATCTTGAAACCTTCCAGTAGTAGAGACTCCACCACATCCCTGGGGGTGTATTGGCTCTGCCTACTCCTAAGGACCCCCACATCTGAACTCTAATAATGGGCAGTAAAGATTGAAATCTGGCACATTAGGACTAGCTCCCATATTTAGGGTATTGAACATCAGTGACACCATGCTGGATCCACCGGGAAATCAAGTAAATGGATAAATAGGCTCAGAAAGGAAAAGGACTCTCTATTGCTGGGTTTTGTTTAGGTTCAGCATTTTCACAATTTTATAGGTTTTGCAGTCATATAGCCAGATCAATGCTGAAAACACAGGAAAAAAATTCCACTGTTCTTTTTTTTTTTTTTAACTATTTTTTTCCTCCCACCACATGAGCAATTCAATAAAGTGAAGTTATTTTTGGCAAAGGGTACTTTTCACCAAGAACTGCTTAAATGCTTTTCTTGAGCTGTTTCCTTTTGTCTTTTTTAAATTCAGTGGTCGGTTTTACAACCATCAGACTTCTGCAGCTTTAACTCTAAGGTTACGTATTCCTCCCCTCTTTAACAAACTCCACTTAGTTATTATCAATAACTAAGTTAATTTTTGCATTTTATTTTTTGCAGGAGCTGCCTGAAAAGGACAGTGGTTAGAGGCAGGAGGGTGACATGGTGAGAGGATGGAAAAGAAACAGTAGATATGGATTAGGCATAGAGTGAATGAAATAGTGGGACACAGGCAAAATTGACAGAAGGAAATGTTAATGGGCACAAGCCAACAAACACCTCCCTTTATTTTCCTCTACCACCAATTAAGTTTGCCCTCTTCTTCCCAGAAGCCTTCAGCTTTCCATTGTGCTGCCTGTTGTGACATCCTTAAACTGATCTTTGGGTCACTGACCCTTCTCAAGGGCCTGCAGCTCCCATGATGATGACAAGCTGCAGGAGGAATTGCAGTCGGGTGCGTTGTCACCACATGACAGCAGCAAGGCACACACGGGTTGCAGTCATTGACTTGAGATGTCAGATATTTGGCACAACACTCAGACTGCCCCACCAGCTGAGAGCAGTCTGAGTGTTCACTCAGCAGGTTCATTCCTCCCTGGGCTGGTGGACAACAAGGCTCCAGATCATGAGACAAAACAGGTGATGAAAATGAACAGGAAAAGGAGGAGGATGATTCTAGAAAAGGTTGTGAGAGTGTCAGATAACCTGTTAGGAGACATGAAAGTTTCTGTGCTCAGGAGCTACTTGTAACTTTATATCTGTCCCTCAAGAGAATTCCTCTGGTGAGCTCAGCAGGTCCTATCCCCATATTCCATGCATTTTGAAAAACAGAGTGGGATGCTCCAAATATCCTCACAGGAAAGGTCGATTTTGGTTTGGAAAAAAAATTGTTTGCAAGATTTCCATCTTAGCAAAGCTTTGATTCTTACATGAACAGAAATTCCAAGTTTTATCTTGTCACAAAGACTGGAAGTTTGCTGCTTGCTGGGGAAAAAAGCTCCAATAAAAAAACCCCCCCCCCCCCCCAAAAAAAAACCAAACAAAAACCCCCCAAAAACAAGCCCCCCCCACCCCCCCCCCCCCCCCCCAAAAAAAAAAAAACATAAAAGAAAAAAACAAACAAACAAAAATACCAAAAAAAAGAGAGACAGTTATTTGTGGCAGGAATGCCTGCCTGGTTGAACGCCCTCCCTGCCCTCCTCTCACCAGCCCAGCCCAGCCCAGCACTGGAGGCAGGCTCTGGGCTGGTATTTGAACCCAGCCAAAGGAAGCCACTTCCTCATTAAGACATACCCAAATATGGCAATAACATGGAGAGCCAAAAGTAGTAACAGATTTATTATTACCACTATGTGGAAATAATGTTTTTTCGCTGTTACTCAATCCAGTTAATTATCCATGCAAAGTAAAGTTATTCCTGGCAGCCACAGAGGCAGAGCTGACTTGGTAATGGCTGGGGATGGAATGGTTGTTATGCAGGAGGAGAAACTAAATAGTTCAGTAAATTAGTCCAAATAGATACACACTGGGATTGGCCTTTAGAGATTCAAAATACTCAATTCAATGCTTTTAGGCTTATCATACTTTTTATTTAATAGAGAAGTGTCTGATCTGGGACTGCATCATCTCCCAAAGACTCTACAAAGTGGTAATTTTTCAGCATGCCCTGAGGGTAACAGGAAGAATTACAGAAAGCTTCAAACCATCCAGCTCCCACAAGCATCCTGGACTTTCACTAGAGCAACAATGCACAGCCAGTAAGGAACCTTGGTGGTTCCTGAATACTTGGAAGGGTGTTACAAAGCACACAAGCAAGTGCTTCAGTGGTGTCTGATGTCTTTGAAGGGAGTAAAAAGCTGAGAGTGCAGCACTGTCTATCACCAGGCTCAGCACAGCCCAGCCTGAAGCACCCTGTACCCTGGCTCTCAAGGCAGGCACTCTGGAACCTGCACTGTTCTGTTCTGGAGGCACTCTGCCTGCACTTGGAGCTTATTTGCCCTAAGAAATGTCCCCACAGTCAAGTTTCACCCCGTGGGGAAAAAAAACAAACAATAAAAAACCAACACCAAACACAAAATGCCACATTCTCTTTGACAATGGGAAAGAGAACAAAAAAAAAAAAATGAAGCCATAGAGTGGAAAACCCCCAAAACCTACAGAAAACAAGGCTGAAAGTGAAGAAAACCACAGAATTTATTAAAAAAATTATTTGAGCTGTCCACAGGCACAGTGATTGTATTAACACTAAACAACAGGAACATAAATGAACACTATGGGAAAAGAAACTGCTGACATTTTTACTGCAGGAAGGACAGACCACCAAGAAGAGCCTGACTCAAACACCCAGTGTTGGTTCCCACACCAGAGCTGTTTGTGTTGGCTCCAGCACCCAGTTCCAAGCAGAACAGTAAGAACATGCATTCTGCTGATGTTTGAATAACCCCTGCCAACAAATTGATCCCCCAGCAGCCGGGCTGTAGGAGATGGGGTGAGATAAGTGTGAGAGAGCAAGAAAGTAAAATGAAAAGACACTCAGCACTCTTCTTCCAGCATCAGTGTTCAGTGGGAGCTCTTTCCCTCTCCCTTCTTTAAAATGGATTCTTTCTTTCCCAGTCCAGGAAAAGAATAATCCAAAAGGGCATTGGTGAGCATATGTAATGTACACTCAAGGGAGACACAGCTGCCCCAGAAGCAGAGATTCCACAGATGGTAACCCAGAGGACAGCCTAAATCAAGCAAATGTCTAAACAAGGCCTGGGAGACACTTTCTGAAGAAGAGCCGCATTAATCCCAAGTAGGCAATTCCAGCTGTTGGCTGGACCCCTGCCCAGCAGCCTCCTGCATTCACCTGGCCACCCTAATAGCCCAGGACCTGCCTCACACAGGTGCCTGCACAGTGCCATTGTCACTCCTCAAATTGCCCAGGGAGCAAACCTGCAGAAAACATGAATGGAATTGGTCACAAAAAATAATATTACATTTCTTCCTAGAAAATACTGCTCCCTTCTCCCAGAAGGAAGTCACTTAGCATGGAGGACAACACTGACTTCTGACCATTCTTTTCAGATACCTTAATTCTTTTCCTTCTCTCACAGAGCACTGGTTTGGTACATGAGCTCATCAGGATGTGTGCACACCATGCCACAAATGCAAAAAAACCCAGAGTGAATAATTAAAAGTACAGTAAATTTATAATTGTTTAAAACTGCTATGCCCCAGTATAGCCTCTTTCCTGAAGAGGTTTCATCCCTTCACTATTTTCAGCCTTTTAAAGACTCTTAATATTAAATGGAACCCTGTACCTTTAGTTGTCATTTTCCATCTTGCACAAGTAAACCTTTCCCACAGCATCTTTTTAAGTTATAAATAAAACACCCAACTATTTTCTTTTTCCCACAGATGAGAACATTAAAACATTGACATTTTAATCTGATACAAGAATGAGTTGTGTCAGCATGCTGCTTCCAGCTACAACAACAGAAAACCCAAGTTTAATTAAAGACAGAGTGGAGAAGCTGCATGGTGGTGTCTGAACCACAGATCACAGCAGCTCCTTGCTTGCTCACCATTTTGGGCTTAGGTTCCTCTCTGGGCAACTGCTGGTCAGGCAAAATATGATTGAAAAGGAAGGAGAGGGAGGACAAAAAACAAACACATTTTCTCAAATAGGAGATGCAAAGGGTGAGACCACGTACCTGAGACTTACACACATCACCAATTTTACCCAGAAAACAGTAACAGCATGGCACAAACAGGCCTAACACAAATGTGCAGCAGAGGCCACTCACAGCCACATTGGCCCTACAGCTTCGATGCTAGGGCTGAAAAACATACACTTTCAAGGCTCACACCCACGTGTGCTTAGCCTGTGCCTGCTCACAGTTCCCAAATAACCCCCTACAGCAGCACTGGGACTCCTCACAAGAAGGACTTCTCACAGGTGATAGCCCTCAGCAGCCCTCAGGCACACCTATTGCCAAATCAGGAAATGAACTTTTATTTTTCAGTCTTAGAAGTTGCATGAAAATGAATGCAGACTTGTTCTGCACGTGATACCTGCCAGGAGCCATCAGCTAGGTGAGAATTCTTCTTCCAAACTGAAAATGTGGTGACCTTGCAGTCTTCCTTCTCACTAGGAAAGCCCCAAACACTGAGCCAGTCTCTAGGGTTTCATTACATCACCAAAGCAGAAGAGGGGTATCTTATCATTTGTTTAATAATGGACATGTCAAAACCACTACAAATAGGAAGATCAAGGGAGTAAGATAAAGTATTTTCTGCAGTAGAAGTGAGACTTATAATTTCTAAGGAGCTCATTTTTTAGCATTTCACATCTGATGTTCCTCTCCAAGTACCTACAAGTCTCTTAGCAATGTGCCTCTTGATTCTCTTTAAAAATGTCCATGCACAGCCTTGTCACTCACTGGCTGGAGAGGGAAATTTCTGTGTTTGACCTTGCTCTCTCACAATTTCAGTTCCAATGTAAAAGGTTAGTTCAGGCTAGCTGATATCCCTAAGGCAGGAGACAAGGCAAAGGGAATAAAGCGATTTGTGTAAATAGGAACAAAATGGAAAGTGGATATGCAAAAAATAAATAAAAGATAGAAGAAAAAGTACAGTAACACTGTTACCAGCTGCTGATCCCACATTTTGGAAGATGCAGCCATGAGTGCCACAGATGTATCACAGTACCACCTCTCCCATTTGTACACATACCAATCACCAACACAGGAACATGTAACACCTGATGAACAGGAAGCAAAAAATACCTGTTCAAGGGGGACCTTTGAGAGTCTGGAGGTGATTTATACTCCTGCTTTCCTCAGCAGGTGGGCACGTGCCACTGTGTTTTCACATCTGTATGTGTACGTGTGTCACCTTTCCAGTTTTTCTTGTGCCATATTCTAAACTTGACACTTGTAAGTGTAAATTATGAGGGAGTTTCCTAGAGTGCTTTCTCCATCTGCTTCCCAAAGCAAAAAAAAAAAAAAAAAAGTCCACAGATCCAAGCAGAGCCTTCAGGAGCTCTTTCAGAGGATCTGAAGCAGGATTTCATCAGGCAGCTGTAGCTCATTAGATCCGCCACAGAGCGTGAAAGCCGCTTGCCAATTGTGTCGCAGCCTGTTCCGCACGTCAGTGTCCAAGGGGACAGCCCTGATAAAGCCTGCAGGGAACACCTCAGCTAGGGCTCCCAGGGAACAGCCAGGCAGCTGGGCATCCTGTGCTGAATGCAAGGCTGAGCTGCCAGGGCAGAGTGATGGCCCAGCTCCCACCCCCAGAGATCAGGGCTTCCTCTGCATTACAAATGGACACTCGGTCTTGGAAATAAAACCAAGCTGGCACATGCATGAACACCATGCACCTGGCAGAAGCTATTTCCCCTTGAAGCTTGTTAATCTGCAGGTGACAGCAAAATAAAATCATTCTGGCACCAGTCAAATAAAAAGGATCTCTCGCTATCCAGTGTTCAGGTTAATCAGAACTACTAAGATGCTGCTCCACAATAAATACAAGATTAAGGAAAACAGAAAGGGAATTTGGAAATACTAGTTTTGCTCCTTTCATTTAACTTCTGCACAAATAAAAACAAAAACAAAGTCTTTTAACCACAGTACGTAACTGGATGGGCTTGCCTCCTCAGCATTGGGCTGGCAGATGTTGCAGCTGTGCATACAGCATCAGGGTTCAAACATGTCACCCCCTTTAGCTGGTTGCAATAATCTTAGCACCAGTGCCAGTCCCAAGCAGTGTCATGCTCTGGTCACACATAACATGGCATGGCACCGTCTCGGGGCAGGAACACGCCAGGACCCGAGACCTTCCCCACCGTGTACCATCCCCTGTAAATGTCCAAGTTCCACTCCCAAGTACCTCAGCTCTGACATCCTGTCTGCAGCAGTGCTTGGGAAGAGTTGTCAGAAATCCAGATTAACTAGAGATGATTTCTCCATTACTGTCTGTTAATCAAAAAACATCAACCCCAAAGCCTCCAGACACTAGTATAGACTCTGAAGCAATGAAGAAGACTTCACAGAAAGCATTCTCTCTGCATCCCCAAGAATCAATAATCCACTTGGTACAGTTCACTTGGATTCTATTTTTAAAACTGTTTTTACAGATTACCAGAGACAACAGTTTCCTTCCTAACGTATACCTTAGAGAAGAGCTTGCAGAAAGTAGTAAAAAACTACTATGAATATACAGCAAATAGCACAAACAAATCAAATTATATATTTATTAATTCCTTAGCATTCCAGAGAAGCAGCAGATGATATTTGACAGAGAACATGTACTGCAACAAGTGCAGTCTTGTGCTAAGAGCAGAGCTGGTCTTTTTGCAGTGTTTTTCTCTCACTGGGATATGCTCTATGGCTGGCACCACAGCCAGAGTCAGTTGTCACAGCTGAGAAGCGCCAGTGTCCTCCTGGCATAGGAAAGTATTTTATGAAAACCTCCAAGAATCTGATGTCAAGATACTTTACATGACCCTGTAGACACTTCATTAAAAAGCCAAACTCTACAGCACAGAAACGAGTAGGATTGCTGCTCTTGTACGACTGCATTTCAAAGAGAACCCTTTTCAAGAGGGTAACAGAAAAAAAGACATTTAATAGCAAATTTTATGAGAGAAGGATAAAAACCAGGTAGTTCAACAGTTCCTGAAATCCCAGTGGTGGTCAATAAATCGACTTCTGCTTCACATTATATGAAGAGGCTGTACTTAGCAAATCACTGTGTAAGCTGCCTCAATAACAGCAATCCTGCTATCAAGTTTACTTGCAATGAGTCCAACAAAGAAATTAATTTCTTTGATGACAAGAAAAGGTTATCTAGAACTGGGAAAACACATGAGACAAAGATTTCCACTAATAAAACAAATATCAGACTCAGAGCTGAATTTGAAGCTATTTTTCTCTGAAATATCTGAAATCCCTGTAGCCCAAACACCAGAGCTATAAAGAAAACATCCTGCAAACTGCCCTGCTAAAAACATGAGGAGAGCAGAACAAGCCACAGCTCTTTTCAGTACATGAGTTACTCCCTCAGCTCCATGCACACTGTTCCTCAGGTGAGGCCCAGAACAAGAAAATATACTGCAATCCAAGTTCCAGACTTAAAAACAAAGCTCACTTTGAGCTACCAGCTGATTTACTCCCCAAAACTTCAGTACAATATAATTTCCAGAATTCAGAACATGCTCTTTTCACAAGTACAAAAGTGTTTCTCACGACTCCAGCAAGTAACAAAATACACCTTCCTGGTCTCATCCTACTGATTTTATTGATCTGTTTATTCCCAAGGTATTCCACACGTATCAATCACCCATCTTATTTCCCAGTTATCAATTTTTTTTCATAAATATTTCCAGAAAAGGACACCACTTTCCTCTACGCTAACCTTTATTCCTGTCACTGTAATACACACCCTTCTGTTATTGCTCTCGTTTCATAATCCTCATACTTGTCTATGCACAACAAGTGAGCAAACTGACCTGATTTGTCCACATGCCCACAGGAAGTCAGCCAAAAACATGAGACAACACAGAGGTTTGATTTTGAAGGTCATTATATTAAAAAGTGGATTCCCTGTCTCTGCTGCCCAAAGATCTGCTCCCACCAGTTCTTACAGCAACTCAATCCACCCAACATCCAGGAACTCTATGATCACATCACACAACTGGCATCTGTGCTGGGTGGCTTGGTGACAATACTGCACTAGCAAAAACAATTTCTATAGATTTGGGGTTAGTTGTAAAAAGATTGTTGAATTTCTTTACTTCACAGCTGCAAAGATTAACATCAAATTTTAATCAATGCCAAACCAAAGCCATGTAATTCACCTGAAATAATAACAGAAAGAGATTTAGACTGTCATCTTCTGTCCCAGATCCATTTAACCCCAGCTGCCCAAACCAGCGACAAGTGGCAATCACCTCTAGCGCTGATGTTGTGGCTGCTTAAGCAGGGGACCTCAAGGAACCTTGAGAAAGGATTCCTGCAAGTCCCACAGGAAGACAGATGACTTTGCTAGGACAGTTATATCTTGAGTGAGTGGCTTGAAGTAGGTCAAATGGGGAAGAGTTAAGATCTAGGTTTCAATTTCCATGGTGATTCGAAGAGCTTGTCTGAGGAGCTGTTTGAACCACTACTGCTAATTTTTTGTATTTTTTGTAAAACAGGCTATTTGAGAGAAACAATAATGAGGGGTGGTTTTGTTGGGGGAGTGTTGTATTTGGGTTTTTTTTTCAGATTTGGTGACATGAGTAGCTACAATCTTGTCTATGTGACATTGATGGCAAAGCAACAGAATGGCCAATTCAAGACTCTGGCTAGAAAAAAATGGAGAGGGTAGTATAGCATTAGTGACATGAATTTTCAGAAAATATATTCTTGCACTAGTGTGGCTTTTAATTAAATGCTTATTGCTAATTAATAGCACAGATATAGCAGGTTTTGTATGACAGTTGACTTGATGCAAAATGACATTTGATTAAGAAAATCAAAATCAACATGACACATCAAGTGGGCTAGAGACTGATAGGCCTCAGAATGTAATTGCAGATAAGGCCAAATACTAAATAAATGTTTCCAGCTTACAGCAATTAAATATCAACACAAAAGAGAACAGTTTCTTTTATCCCACCCTCAAGAGCTTGACCCTATGTTATGCAGCAGTTTTGTCTATGCTCTGAAAAAAAAGCACAAGATGATTACTGAGCAAATTTACAGATTAGAGTGATGAAAACAAGGATCAGTGGTAGAAAGCAATTTAGTTTGCCAGACAAAGAAGACTGGAACAAAGATCCCCATTTTTAATATAGCTAAATGTAAGAAAACACCCCTAAGCCCCACTTCCAGGCTGGCAGCCTCTCCTGAAAGCAGGTACTTCGAAAGGTCACTGCAGAAAAACATTTGTAGGGAGCTTCAAGGGAGATATTGTGGGTAAATAGGACCATGGAGATAATTTTGCTTTCATATTTCCTCCAAAGCTAAAACTACACAAGTGAGGCTTCAGAAAACAGTTGATAGCAGCTGGTGACAGAAACTCACACAATTAAAAAAACCCAAACCAACCACTCCCCTAGAAAGCTGCAAAAGTTTGACTGAAACAGAAGCAGGGAAGTATTTGGGCATTTCATGCCTTCCTTGAAGGTCAAAATGGACAAAACTCAGGTATCCCAGAGACAGTTAGGAAGCAAGTGAGACAGATGCCAATTCTACTCACAGTTCTCTGAGCAACATCCTCATGTGCCAAATACAAGCATTCAAGCTCTCCTGCTTCTTCCTTTCATACCTTGTCTTTGCAGAATATGCAGAGCATTAATATTTATAACCTTAAAGGGAGCTACTCACACTTGGTGAAACGAAACATCTTGCTTTCTTCAGCAATTAAATCCCACTGCTGCATGTCACAGCTTTTTTCACCTGAGGTATAGAAGTGCCAGGTAATCCTGTGACCTCACTTACCTGCTACAAAACCTCTTAGCAAGCATTCTGCAATCCCCCCAGTGGGTGGCAATCCTATGACAGGGCATGGCCCATACCAACTGCACCCACAAGATCTGCTGCTTTGGTCTGGTTGTGAATATATAGAAAGGAAAGGAAGAAAAAGCCTAGAGAACAATTTATCCTGGATCTCTTTACATCAAAACTCATGTCACCATTCTTGGCTCTTTCAGTTTACCCCTCCACCTTTATGTAAAGTTGTATTTGGAACTTCACACGCAGCTGAACAACTGAAAGCCTGAAACACAGAAGCTCAAGAAACATACGAAGTGCACAAGGACACATAAGAGCGTGTCAGAGCTGAGGAATCACAGCCCTACCCCCCAGTTCCCTGCCTGGGGTTCTCAAGTTCCCACCTGACAGTGCCTGTCATCCGTGTTGAACAGTGCAGCTGTGATTGTGGCCACGACCAGGTACAACACTCATTCAGCAGCTGTGATTAATCAAGAGCTCTGACACAAGATCTTTCAACCACACTAAGGGGAGATTTCTGCCACAGGAAGTGTTACACCACAGGACCTCTGCAGACACCTCCAAGCCCGTTTCTCGTAGCAGAGCCCACCTGCCCATGAGCCAGGACCCAGCTGCAGTGGAGAGATTTCTGGTTTCCCTACCTGCCACCTGCCTCCTTCCAACATCAATGCATACCTTCAAACTCCAAAGAAAGCTGGAGGGACAGAGAGGAATCAATGTCAAAACAAACAAATAGCTTTCAAGTGATTTGGGACTCTAAAAATGAGGGGTTATATTTTTAGCCTGCATACAAGCAGCTCTAGGTGCTTTTCCTTTGTCCCCATGACAGTAGGTAAGTGAACACACCTGCCTCACCTCGCACCCTGCTGATGGTAAACACGAGGTCTTGCATTCAGGTTACAGTGTGGAGTTACTTCAGAGCAGCCCTGTGCCAAAATAGCACATTTCTGAGGGATGCAAAGGTATTCAATAAAAAGCTTTTAAAGGCATATTTTTAAACTTGCAGCAGGAAAGCTTTTCTGTGTCAAGACAGTAATTCTTTTAACAGCATTGATCAAAATGTCATTCTTTTATGAGTGTACAATACCTTTTAATGGCATACAACAAACCATTAGGGTTCTACACCTCCGTGCAGCACAGAGCTTACTGGAAAATCAGCAACACTGGCCAAAAGATAGCCACTGGGTTTTATGCCTCTCATAAGGCAGAATTTCTTCCGTTCTCTGCTGCACCCAAATACCCACAAGTGAAGTGACCTCAAAAAATTAAGTCAAACTTCTCACCACTTTCACCAGAGCTTTTCTCCCCACATATTTTCCCCAAAAAATGCCTCTCATAAACACAACAAATATTCTGGCTCTCCAAAGTGGGATTTTATCACCAGGGTCTATTCTGGCTCTTTCTTTTCTTCACCAGTGATCACACTTACCCTAAAACAGCACTGACTGAGAAACTGGAGGGGGTTGAATTGAACAAAATGGGTTTGATTTTCAGAAGTGGGATGAAGTGCCACCTGCCCTTTCCTAACACTGAAGTCTGGGGCAGAATCCATCTACAAATCATCTAGTTCTTTTTAAGTGCTCCAGCCCTTCAAAGGGCGAGAGCACTGGTGATTGCATTTGCTCTGCTTGAATGGAAGACCAGCATGGGCTTTCTGTATGCATTCAGCACTTTACAGCCTGATTTTAGTTACAAATATCAACAGGAAAGGGAATGATTTCCATCAACCCACATTCAAGGCTTTTCCTGTCAAGGGCAAGAGAATATTTATGGGATTTAATCATCACTGTTAACTGAGCAATGGCAGCACCAAAAGAGCTGTATTTCACTCATTGAAACGCTTCTGGATAATAGCAAGATCTCAGCTGCTTCTGGAAGTGAAAAGCCATCAGTATAAATAAATGAAAAAACAATTCCCAATCAAACATAAGGTAAAACTATAAATCAAAGACAGGAAAATTGACTAGAAAAAGGAGACAGAAAAAATTGAGATTCTAAAATCAAAATCTGAAGTGAAATTAACTTCAGATAAGAAAAGTTTGAGAGGCTGCTTGTCTCTTACATGCTCAGAAGCAGCTCTGTGCCTCTGGCTTCCAGTTACGAGATGCTGCTGTAAGTTTTCTCAGTCCCATCTAAAATTTAGAAATCAAAGTTAATTTTTTCTTTAAGACAATTATTATAAGCATACACAAATTCAACTCAAACATGACAATTTATGCTCCAGAAGATGTCATTGTCTCAGTCAGAACACACAAAGCCAATGATGCTTACATCTTCCCAGCATTCATTGTTAAACAGATGGTCAGACATGGAGAGGTCACCCTCCAAAAAGCAGGACTGTGCCACATGATCCAACTAATAACCCAGACCAAAACCTGGTCAGAGTCAGAACTTCATAGTTATCAGGGAATGATTTCTCACTATCACATACCAGGAGAGTTCAGAGTTGCTCCTTCATGGTTGTTGTAGTCAAGAGAGGAAATAAACATTCAAGCATATGTTTGGGATTTTTTAAACAAACAGGTGATTTTCTAGGTTATTCAAAGTATATCAACTATACCCCCTGCCTTTTGCAATAGCAGCTAACTTCTTGTTGACCTACAGTACATTCTGTGCAATAAACATTGTGGCAGCATAGAAGAGCTGTTCCTCTCTTTCTTCACTCCTGTACAGCTTGATTCAATAAAAGCAACTCTCTATTTCTTTATCTCATCAGTGATGTGGAAATAAACTCAGGTCTTAAATTAAGGAGGTCAAAGAGGACCAACACAAGCAGGAACCCGACTCACTGAGCACTTCAGTGCCAGCTCAGTGTTTCACTTTAAATCTCCACCCCTGAAGGCTTTTAATAACAGGTTGGGCGTAGTTTGTCAGAAACTACAGACATGCATTTGATCCCACTTTTCAGCAAGGAACCTGACCAGATGAAGTTTCCTAACAACTTTGCAGCAACCTCTGGGAAGCTGCCGGGAGAGTTCTGCACGCAGTGTTACCGCAAGTGACCGCAGTGAGCACACCCAGCGCGGCTCGCAGGGCTCTGCCCTCAGCGCCCGCCCTGCCCCTCAGAGCGCCCCGGGAGCCGCCTGGCGAGACAGGCTCCTCCCAAGCACTGACCTGCTCCGCAGCTCGGCAGGACCCTGCAAGGCTGACTCTCGTCCATGATCCCTCCCGGAACGGCAGCGGAGGAGCCGGCGGGAGCAGCGCGGCCTGGCGCGGCTAGGAGAGGGCGGCCGGGACGGGGGCCTTGCCTGCCACTCTGGGGAGGAGGGAGGCCGGGCGAGAGCTCCTCCGCCGGGCTGGGCCAGGGCAGGCTAAGCTGGGCCGGGCTGCTCGGGGGCACGGCAGACCCGCACTGCCCGGAAAGCGCCCGCGCCCCGCCAGCAGCGGCAGCGCCGTTCGAACGGCCCGCCAGCCCCGCCCCGAGCCCCGCCCCTGACGGACGGGGCTCTCGTCCAACCGCGAGGCGGCTGGTGGTAAGCCCCGCCCCCGAAGCGACCAATCAACGCTCGGCAAGGGCGGAGGCGGTGCCTCCTGCGCACGCGGAAGGCCTCACGAGCCCGCGGGTCCCGCAGGCGTTGATTAACGTAAGAACTGTCCAATAGAAGATTAGGTTCCCGCCCCTGCGTGACGGCGATTGGACAGCGGGGAAGGAGCGGGCCGCTCGGCGGCGCCGGGGAGGGGCGTTGTCATGGAGACGGGCGGGCCCCCGCAGTCCCCTCAGGCCCCTGCAGGCCCTGCGGCTATCCCGCTGCGCTTGGCAGCGCTGCCCCGGCCGGCCTCCGCGACTGGACCCTGATTTATGTGTGTTATAAGCCGATGAAGGAGTTGCTGCTGCCTCTGAGCCAGCATACAGATCTGATTCGAGATAGGGGAAGTCTCCAAACCCAGGAGACGCTAGAGCTGGTTTGCTGTCCCCTGTAAGGGAAGCAGCCAGTTTGGGAGATGGATGTGTGGATAAAAAAGGTGCTGTTAGCACAGGTGGTGGATAAAGCAAGCTTTACATGACTCAGACATTTGTTCTTGAGACCATACAGAAACCAAATTGCTATAGGCAAAAAAAGAAAAAAACTGCATAGACAAATGACAAATCATAGGAGCAAGGAACTGCCCGGCTGTTCCAGTGCTTAGTGGAAAAGCAGGAAGGGAATGGAGCTCGCTGAAATCTAGGGATGTAAATAACGACAAGGGAGTTGTGGCAGGATGGCTGGAGCTCAGCTTGCCCAGGCCCCGCTCACAGCGGCTGCCCTGGGAAACAGCGTGAGGCACAGCTCCAGGCTGTGATCTCTGGGACCAAAACAACTGCAGAAATTCACTTCCTCCCCCTCCTTGGAACTGGAGTGTGACCACAGAGCGAGAGAATGCTTGGAATTTTGGCTGCTGTTAGAAGAGGAATGAAGTAAACCAAATATTTTTGTAATAAAAATTTAATATCCTTTTTTTAGGGTTTGTAATCAAAGCAGCTTTCTAAGCTATGCGCGCATGCACAGTAATCCTCCACTAATCCTGCTCGCCTCAGGCATATGAGATGCTACAGGAATAACAAGGCACTGCATACTACAGAAGAAACTTCTAATTTGTTTTTGTCTAGCTCAGCATAAGGCCAACCCCCAGGTGCAATGGACCATCACATGAAAAATGTAACAGAGCTCAAATGTAAAATACTCCTGCAGCCATGTATATTGATCAAATACCAGATGGCATGAATGGGGTAACTGTGGGATGGTGTTGGGAATGGAAGTCAAGTTCCAGATTCTTTTTCCAAAACAAGATATCATTTAAATTTGTGAAATCCAGGGAAACAATAAAGAAAGCCAGAGTTTTGTGGGGGTCAGACCCTGGTGAACGTCACTGCTAGGCACATTACCTCAGAATTTTCACTACAACTCTTTCCCCATCACTCATAACTTTGTAATAATTTTCAAACCAGAATTTTTCCTTTTTTAAAATACATTTAAAACATTTTTATCTTAGTATTCCTTCAGCTGAAATGCACACAGGTCAAAAATTTGAAATTAGGAGCAGCAGTAATCCACACCAATTTTTGCTTTTATGTAATATGGCTTTGATTTGCCACTCATGGGTATATGAAATTGGGACTTTTTACTGATGTTACAGTTGGGGACATCTGCTGCTGGTAGGTGTAGCTGATGCCTCCACTGGGGAAGATCCTTTTCTTTCTCTTTCAAGGGCACATGAATTCCTCTAGTCTGCAGGAACACACACGGGCGTGCCCTGCTCCACTGTGCTGGTCAAACCCCACTGTCCTAGCCGGGCTGCGAGGGATCTTTCAGAGGCCAACTCTGAGTTTATTTTATTGTGACTAATAAACTGAAAGACCCATCCTAGTTTGGAATCGAGCCAGGGCCTGAAAGTGAAATTGCTTCGTAGTAAGTGATTTGCTCCAGTTAGTGAATTGAGGGAAGCATTCCCATCCCATCCTCCTAGACCCACTGTCTTGGCAGCGTTAATGAAATATACCCCAACCAAGGAGAGGTGGCAGGATGCCAGAACAACGCATAAAAACTATCTTTCCTGGAGAGAGTCATCCAACAAGTTGTCAGCAGGGACTCCTCTGGAAGAGCCCTGCGGTGGCACAGTGAGCTGCCAGCAGTGTGAGCCAGCAACACAAACCCACGTGCCCCCGGCCACCGGTGACACCGGCACTGGCCCTGGGCCAGGAGGTGCATGGCTCACTGCCACCGTGTCCCCTCAGCAGGCACAGCAATCCTGCACGTGTGGAGACCAGCTGCTCTGACCTCGAGCAGGGCAGGGGTGGTGCTGAGAGGCCAGGAAGGGCACACCAGCCCTGCCCATCACCACTCTGCCCAGGTGGGAGGCACAGCCCCAGGGCTGTACCCCAAGCGTGTGCTGGGAACCCTTCTTACACCTGATCCCTCTAACAGCAGCTCAAGCAGCAAAGCTAGCCCTGCTCCTGAGCTGGCAGAGCCTTTCCCCTGCAGCATGGCTGGGCCCTGCAGCCAGGCACATGGCACCTGCGCCTGGGACAGAGGACACCAGCTCTTGTGAATACTGAAGAGGTTAAACACTGGAGCTAGGCTACTCCCTTGTGGGCACTCCATGGGCCTTCACTGCCCCAGATGTGCTGGTGCTGAGCAGCCCCTTAAGAGGTTGCAGGTGTGTTGTATTGCACTAAATAGTTTATTTAGTTGTGGTCTTCGTATTGGGTGTTGGGAAAAATGTTACTGAGTATGGTATGTCATGTAGATTATTCCCCCTCATCACATGGTGTCTCCCCATGCACTCCTTCCCACACACCTGGTGGTCTGCCCCATGGATACCCCTCCCCACTCCCACCCCAATGTTATCCCATTGCCCGCAGTCCTCTCTCCCCGCCCCCATCCCCTGGGGTACAAAACCCCACTCCAGGTACAGGTTGGCCTCTTTCCCTGCCTGGGTGGTGGCTGTGGCCAGCAGTGTCCCATCCCAAGCCAATAAACAGGATACTCGCTCCACATGGGGAGAGCGCTTCTCGTCTTTTGTCTTCAGCCCATGCAGGTCCGTGTGGGCTTGGGCTCCAGCCAGACCAGACCCATGCACAGCCCAGAGAACCACGGATTTCTGCACAGGTGGAGCCTGTTTGTAGCACCTGGGCTCACAGCTGTGACAGCTTAGAATCACACAATTGTTAAGTTTGGAAAAGACCTGTAAGGTCATAAAGTCCAACCTTCAGCAAAGCACCACCACTGTGTTCGCCCTTAAATCATGTCCCCAGCTACCACATCCACATTTTTTTAAACTTCCAGGTAAGGTGATTTTACAGCTTCCCTGGGCAGTGCCTGTGCCAGCGCTTTCCGTGAAAAATTTCCTCTAATGTCCGACCAAACCTCCCCTGACTAGACTTGAGGCCATTTCCCCTCATCCTATCGCTTGTTACCTGGGAGAAGAGACTGACCCCACCTGCCTCCAACCTCCTGTCAGGTAGTTGTAGAGAGTGAGATGGTTCCCCCTCCAGTGCTCCTGCATTTGGGGTGAGATTAAAATTGTAATGTCAACTATTAAAATATTAATGTGATCCTTTCAATTTCCTTCTGCTTCATTGGGAGCAATGGCATGTGGAAGAAGGTTTGCTGTGATTCCTCTGAGATGTGAGAGAGTAACTAATTACTGGAAAAGATGAGATACAGTCCTGTGACTCCCTGGAATATCTGCTAAGCCTCAGGACAGTTTGTATATAATGGAGCCACTCTTCTATAAAGAAAAGATAAACAGAGCAAAAGAAAGTGCTGGAGCAAACAGCAGCTCTGGATAGTCACTGGTCTCAGAGTTAATCCAGAACCTGTTAAATAAGGCTGCAGACAATTAATTAGAGGAATAATGCCTGTAAATAATATTTTACAGTACGATTAGTTCATCGGGAGGGTTCTTGGTGAACTCTAAGGAAGTGTGGGGAGAAAGGTAAAGAAGACACTAAATTGCCTTCAGCTGTTTAAATGATTGCTGCAGATCCTGTTACAGAAGAGAAAGGGAAATGGCTGCAGAACAAATCATACGAGTTCCTACTTCCAGTGGTCCAACAGCCCTTATAAAAGAGAGAGAAAACGCCTGTGTGCTCTGGAAGCAATAGAAGACACATTTGTCCCCATTCATCACCGCGTTATCCGGGGTGTGCGCAGACACTGCCGGGCCCGTGGGGGCGGGGGATTGGCACAGTCCCTGGTGCTGCCCGCGGCTGCTCTTGGGCTCAGCCGTGCCGCTGCACCAGCCGGCGGGATGCACAGCACGCTGCCTGCCGGGCACGGACAGCGGCGGGGCGGCTCTGAGCCTGAGCTCAGCCACCACAGCTACCCTGCTTGGGCACAAAGATCGGCGAGTGCCCAACTACAGCATCTCATCACCTCAGGTCAGCTGTGTGAGTGCACACAGGCATCAGAGCTGCTCTGACCTGACACAGTCACGGACAGGAGGAATCGTGGCATATGCTGAGTTAAAAGGGACCAAATAGGATCATCGAGTCCAACACCTGGCCCTGCACAGGACACCCCAAGACTCACACCATGTGTCTGAGAGCATTGTCCAAACACTCCTTGAGCTCTGGCAGCCTTGGCACTGTGACCACTGCCCTGGGGAGCCTGTTCCAGCACCCGACCACCCTCCAGGTGAAGAACCTTTTCTAATATTCAGCCTAAGCTCCCCTGACAGAGCTCCAGCCGTTCCTCAGGCCGTGTCTCTGGTCACGAGAGAGCAGAGAACAGTGCCTGCCCCTCTGTGTCACCCCACAAGGGAGTTGTGGCCTGCTGTGAGGCCTCCCCTCAGTTTGCCCTTCTCCAGGCTGAACAAACCAAGTGACCTCAGCTGCTCCTTGTAGGGCTTCCCCTCCAGACCCTTCATCATCCTGATGGCCCCTGCTTTGGACGCTTAGAGCTTTATCTTGTACTCCTGTGCCCAAAACTGCCCCCAGGAGATGAGGCTACAGCAGGGCAGCGCAGAGCGGGACAGCTCCCTCCTTCACCTAGCCACCAGTGCTGGGCCTGATGTCCCCCAGGATGAGAGTGGCCCTCCTGGTTGCCAGGGCACTGCTGACTCATGTCCAGCTTGCCATCAGTCAGGATCCCCAGGTTCTTTTCTGCAGCTGTTCTCCAGCCTGTCATTTCCCAGTCTATACACACAACAAGGATTGCCCTGTGCCATGTGCAGAATCTGGCACTCACCTTTGTTAAACTCTGCATGGTTGGTGATTGCCCATCTCTCCGATTTGTTATTGGGAATTTTGTTATTTCTCAAGGTTGTGTCCTGCATCATGGGATACTGGTGCTCCTACCTCATTCCTGCTGTGATCTCTCCAGTCCTCAGCAGCTGAACTGTATGTCCAGTGCAACTGACAGAGTGATCCACCTTCACCTGCAGCGCTCACACACACTCACACCATTGCCTTTGGAAAATAATTACTGCACAGAGACCGATCCTGTTAGATTAAGACAAATTAAGAATCTAATATAAAGGTTTGCTGTCAGGCTCCCAGGGTCAGGGGTCGATACAGTATATTGCGGGGAGGCTATAGGTTACCCCTGCCCCAATATTTTATCATAATAAACCAAATGGGGACAAAACAGCCAGCAGCAGCCCATAAATCTATTAGCAGTGAACTGTCAATGTCCCACATAGCCGGGTAATTTGTTAATTCAGAGCTGGGGCTCTTTTTTTCACTAGACCTTGTAAACTCCTTTTTGAAACATCAATAAACCATCTGCTTTGACTTGTTAATCAAACGACTTTATTCAGTCCAAAGCAATTTTTTCCTAATAAAAACAGAGTATTTATCTCCATGGCTATAATAGAGGATTGTTTTCAACTGTTCACTTATAGTTAAGAAGCACATTTAGTTTGGATTGATTTCCAATGCTTCGGTCATATCTTGTCACTTCCCATTTCTTACACACAGCATCTCAGTTTAGCTCCCTAGCAGGGAAAACACAACCTGCCCCAGTCAGTGCTGGGAGTGGCACCAGGGGAGCGGTAACCAGCAGCAAAAAGGTCATGGAAATCAAACTTAAAGAGCTGAACACATCCCTGTCAGCTCTTGGGCCGCTCCCACCTTTTCCCAGTCTTTTCCTGCAGCTGCACCTGTCTGGTTCCCACCTCCTCCCAAGCCAGCCCAGGATTCCACCTGGGACATCTTCCCCAGGTGCCCTGTTCTCTTGCTATGGGTCTTGCCAAGGCTCTCGAGCAAAATCTTGGCACAGTCCCCTCCAACTTCTTCACTGGGGCAGCTGGTGGTGAGGGGTACTGTGGTGGCTGGACATGGGGCTGTGGTGGGCTCAAACACCACTGTGGTGGTCAGACACGGGGCTGTGGTGGTCTCTCAATGCCTACTGCCCCCCCAGAGCACAGGCTGCCTGGCATGGCTATCACCATGGGCATGGTGGCATATGTCACGTTCCTCCCTGCTCTCCAAAGCACAGGGAAGGTGGGGGAGATCCATTAGGACACTATTTCTGAAGGATGCAATTCCACGCTGCAGCGCAGAGGGGGAGATGCTGGGCAGAGGACCTGGGGGATGCATTAGGGAAGGAAAGTGCGTGTTCAGCCTGGCTGGTTGTTTTTCTCCAGCCGTTTGTCACATCTGCAGCAGGAGAGGTTGAGCTCAAGCAGCCAGGCACTCCCCAGCACAGCGAGAGCAGCTCACGCAGCTGGACCACAAGCCCATTCCCTGCAGGGGGACAGTGCTGTCCTGGAGCCCTCCTGGACACCAGCACCACGGGCCACGCTTCACGGTGCTCACAGGACTCAGGGAGCCGCCTGCTGTGTCCCTCGCGTCCACCTTGGCCGGAGCGCGTGTTCCTGACCGCTGGCCCTGACACGCAGGCTGGGGCTGGGACCCTGCCAGGGCACCCCGGGGTCACTGGGGTGGGACAGGCAGCAGGAGCGGCCACGAGCCCGCTGTGCTCCCGTGGCACTGACACATGGACAGCTGGGGCTGTGCCAGGACACATCCTGGCAATGCTCACCACTCAGGCACACCGGGGAGGGCTGTTCCCGGCCCTCCGAGGCATGCCAGGCTGGGACACAGCGTCCACCTGTGCAGAAACACTGTGCAGCACAGCCCAGCTCTCGCTGCAGCAGCTTCGAGAGCCGGGGGAAACCCTCTGCCAACACAGTCTGATCCTAACCAGGTTCTGCCCTTTTCAAACACCCGCTTTAGACTGAGGAATTGCAGATCTTCTGCCTGAAGCATTCCTAGCAAACACCTTTCCCTGCACACACAGAGTGAGTCCTGTGAGCGGAGAGCAGAGGCACAGCTCCCCACGGGTGCAGACCCCTGGCGCCCAGCGCCCCGGTCTCGGTGGTCAGTGAGGCGTCAGTGAGGCCTGCTCCGCGCTGCAAGGACATCAGTGGGGCCATCGGGGCACTCCAGACTGGCCTTTGCCAGGGGTTCTCACACGGGGCTGCTGCTGCCCCAGCTCCTCAGTGCCGCTTGCCACGTGGCCCTGCAGCCTGGGCTGCAAAAGGTGCTGTTGAAGGGTGTTACCAAATGCCTGAGGGGCACTACTGCCACAGCAGGTTCAGCAGGGGCTGATGCCAGCAGCAGGAGCCAGGTCAGGCTGTATCCCAGCCCAAGTGTGGCTGGCCGCATGTGCTCAGCTCACCACATCCGTCCTGTGCCTCCACCAAGGCCCCACGCCTGCAGCCTGCTCTCACCGGGATGTGGAATCAGCAGCCCCCAGCCCCGTCCAAGCCCCCATGGGGGGGAAGGGGCAGAGAAACAAAGTCATTTATATAATGTATCTCCCCGCTGAGCTCCTAATGGCTGGCGCTTTTGTTCTGCAGTGGCTGCCTGGCTGTGATGGGCAGGAAGCCGCAGTCTCCCTTTGTTCCACGGCCTTATTCAGCAATTTAGATCCATCATAAAAATCAAATATGCATGTTGCAATCGCCTTGCGTAAAACAGCTTCAATTTTCGCCTTTCTTTAATTGAACTCCATGGGAGAAAGAGGCAGGGCTGGGGAGCAAGGGGCAGCAGGAGAAGCGCTTTGTGTTTTTGTTCAGCGGGCTGTGAAAATGGGTAGTAATGAAAATACAGAATTTTTATCTTTGCCTCATTATTTAAAAAAAAAAAAAGGACAGAAATCCTTGATAAGGCCTCCCTGGTAGAGGACAGTAGGAGAGCAGCCCTCTTTTCCCCGCATTGTGGGGATGACAGGCTCAGCGGGGCTGGGGGATAAGGGATGGCCCTCAGCATCATGGCAGGGACTGGTGATACAGCTGGCAGCTCCATGCTGCCATAACACACAATGCTGAGCTGACACACCATGGCACTGCTCCTTTTATCCTTCCAGAATGCCAAGGTGCTCTTCTGTTGCTGAGAGCAAACACGTATCCTTAAACATTTTGCCAGCACCTCTGTGCACTGCGGCCCCGGGGGCTGCTGGGCACAGGTCCCTGGCGCTGGGTGAGGGCTGAGTGCTGAGCCCGTCCTGGAGGGGCTGAGACATCGCTGCAGAGAAGGGCCAGAGTTATTTCCCTCCACTCGCTCCATACCCTCCCCACAGTCCCACAGGGTGAGAGGGTGACTGTCAGGGACAGAGCCAGAACCTGGGTTGGGAACGTACAGGCAGAAGAGCGTGCACACAGGATTCCTTCTTGCCTCCACCTCTCTGAGAGATGGGGAGCTCCTGAGAGCAACTTCCTACAAGCAGAGCATGGAGAGCTGCTTTGCCTTGTGCTGTCCCAGCAGGAAGGCCCTGAAGTGGTCAGGGGAACCTGCTGGTGTGTGCCAGGGACCTTTCTGTGCCACAGTGAAGCTGCCCTGCCACAGAGGACCTTGGCAGGTGTCCTCCCAGAAGTTGTCTGCCCGCCCAGAGCCAAGTCGCAGCGTCACAAAGCCCGGCAAGAATGGCACAAGGCAATCCATGGTCTCAGTCCTGTGTTTGTTTCCTGGGCACTCCCTACCATGGGCACACAGGGAACCCCTTCCAGCTCTCTGGGGCGTGGCAGGGCTGAGGGACACGTGGCAGGGCTGGTCATGTCCCATGTCCCTCTCCCCCGCTTGTGAGCTGATCATGGTGCTGCTGGAGCAGGAGGGACACGATGTCACACAATGAACACTGAACTGCTGCTTAAAAAAGAACTGGCAGTGCTCTGCCAAAACGCTGAGCATTCCCCACACGCATCAACCTGACTGCGGGGGAAAAGAGGCTTTGCCTTCTCTCTGCTCCGATGATAATTTTCTGACAATTCTGATTTGGCACTGACTTTCCTCGCCCTCCCAGTGTGCCCAGCTCTGTGCCTCGGCTGTGGTAGGGGCCAACCCCACTGACCCACTGCTGCAGCCACAAGCCGTGCTGGGGTGGCACCACTGGCTCGAGGAGGGTGGAAGGGCTGGGACCAGGAGGGTGCAGGCACTGCGCACACGCACGTGTGTGCATACGTGTGTATGTGTGTGCAGGTGTGTACCCAGCCGGGCCAGCAGTGCTTTGGCTGAGATCCCCCTCCCCCATGCTCAGAAAAGACCCTTTTTTGCTGTGACAATTCAATATAATTGAAAGTTTGCCTAGGAAAGAGAGTCTTTTTAACAGAACATGCTCACAGCCGAATCGATATGAATTATACGGCACAGAAGATGCCTAGGGTATTAAAACATTAATTAAGTAACATCATGCTCCCATCTAACCAAGAGCACAATACCATTTATAGGTACCGCTGTCTGCTCTCTGGGGCAGTGTGAAGTCTCTCCTCTATCACAGCAGAAGCTGTGGAGACCTGGAGATCCTTTGGCTGTGGCTCCTTCCCAGCTCAGGCAGGTGCCATCCCTTGGGACGGGACAGTGGGCACAGCCAGGTGCCCCCTGCACTGTGGCCCTGTGTGGAAGGGGCCCCGTGACTGCAAGGCTGTCTCTTGTTTCTGTGCTGCTGCTGTCCCACTGCCACCTGTGCCCTGCTGGTGGCTTGGGGTGACTGCTGGGTGCTGCTGGAAAGTGCCAGCAGCCCAGTACTGACCTGCCCCGGGGAGCCGAGCAGTGGCTGTGCCCATGCAGCAGCGGCTGCATGAGCTCACATCAGCCTGGGGACTAACACACTGATTCCGCAAAACACCAAAATAGAAAGTCATTGGAGTGAAATCAGTGTCTTCACCACATCCCCTCTGGCAGAGCGTTAATTAAAATGACTCTCTAGTGCTTTAGATCATCAGGTGTACCTTGTTAACGAGCTTGGAACAGAGAACCAGCTCCACACTGGAGTTTAAGCAGTCATGGAGTTAACCCTTCCCCACTGCTGGCACAGCCCGGCCTGGTGGCAGTTTCCAGCACAGCCAACTGTGTTAGGGATGTCTCAGCAGCCTTCCAGTGTCCTTCAGCCAAGGTGTGAGCTTGGGACCCTGCCTGGGTCAGCGGGGCCTGGCCCAGGGGTGGTGTGGCTGCAGCCGCCCTGTGCCTGGGATGAGTTCCCTGGATCTGCCGGGTCCCTCCAGCTGGAAATGCAGCTCCAAACCCATCGGCCAGGCAGGTCCTGCTATGGCTGTATAAATATGCATTTTTTTGGCCTGTAAGAGTGCACTAGTGAGAGCTGAATCTCTTTGAAATTATGGCAATGAAAAGTCATTAAAAATCACTCCCAGCCTTCTCTTACCAGAATCGCAGTGTGGAAAAACATTTTATTCCTGTCAGAGATTTGCACAATTCCCATGGATGGGCTGCTCTGTGCAGGATGCTGCGCAGAGGTTTTTGGTTTGCAGCTTGTGCAGCTACTCGAGGCCATTTACACCTTCCTGAACATAACGAGGCACTTCCTCAAGCGTGGCTGTTTTACAGTGGAATTCAACCCAAGAATAAATAGCAATGTTATATAATAAACTTACAAAGCGGCTGGTGTGGGAACAGGAGAGATGTTAACACAGCACAGTGCAAACACCAGCAGCAGGAGGGTCACACTGGGGACCCTGTCACTGCCGCAGTCCTGTCTGCCTGTTAAAAAGGCTGGATGGAGTTTTCCTACTAAGAAAACCCCAGCCAGCTAGAGAGACAATCCAGATCCTCATCTGTTTAGGCTCACGCCAGAGGAACAGTGCCCAAGCCAGGGACAGGACCTGGCAGCCTGGCCAGAAGAGAGTTTTAAGAGTCCTGAGCTGCAGTGTGTCCAGGTGCACTTGGCCTCGCCAGCCTGGGTGCCCATGGGGCAGGGGGTCGCCTTTCGAGGCTGCTCCTGGGGCAGGGGCTGGGGCAGCTCTGCCACAGCATCCGGAATCATGGGGACCTTGGTGATTTTGACACATTTTGCTTTGTAATTCAGGGCCTGTGGAGCCCAGGTCAGTCAGGATGAATGTTAACCAAGGAATACCCCACACCCCTGGGAGCTGCTGGATTTCCTCCCTGTGCCCTCTACTCTGCTGGAGACCACCGAGCTCAGCCCTTCTCCCATGGAGGGGGAGGAAGCCCCTCACTGTCCTGGCAACTGCACCAAGGACACCCATACTGGCAGATGCTTGCCCAACCTGCAGTGGTGGGTGTAAATTATTTATCAGTGTAAATATAAATTAGAGATGAGCTGTGGCCCGTGACTCCTTTTGGATGTGGTCCCTGTTAGCGGACTTCAAGCCTTTTCTGCTGCAAAGGGGCAATTTTTGGCAAGAGAATTATTGTGTGCTGAACACCCAGCAGTTCCTCTGGGTTCCCTTCCTGCTGCACAGGGAGTGCAGTGAGTCGGCACTTGCCTACTTACCTGCATCTTCTTTCGATTTATCAGCAGAAACGTGATTTTTTTTAGTTGACAGGTTTCAGGATGGACCACCAAGGCATTGCACTTTCCCCTGAACCATTCACTATAGAACTATGCCCAGAATCCTTCTGCAGTCATTTCATAAAACTAAATGCACTTTTAATGTCCTTTCCACACAGAGAGCGTCCCAAAGCTGCAGTACGGACGGTGCTGCTTGGCTCATTGCTTCCACTGGAACGGGAATTCACAGCATCAGCCCAGGCACTGCGGCCCTGACGGGAGGGACAGGACGTGCGTGTGCTGGCGTGGGCACGCCAGCGGTGCACGAGGACACGGGTGTGCGGGCATGTGGCTCGGTGGCAGTGCCCACCTGCGACGGGTGGCCAACGCTGGGCAGCGTGTGCCCTGCTGAGCCATGCCATGCCACACCATGCCACGTGGCACACACCCACCCGACACGGACCCAGCACCGCACACGCGGGACATTGAGACTAGAGCTTTTGCTCATTTTTTTTTAATGTATCACAATGAGCAGGAAACATACGTGATGAAATAGTTCCAAAGGAGTATATTCAATTACCATCTACAGTCAACTCAACTATGACAACAAAGTCTTTTGTGACAAGTTTTTTAAAGTTTTGAAAGTTCCATGTGGTTTGTTTCTGTCAGTCTCATGTATTTTGGTACAGTTCGAGATCAGCATTGTTACAGTAACAAAAAAGCTAACAAGACTACAGTATAGAAAAACACCAAGAACATCATTTTTGGTTTCACTTGCTCTAGTTTTTGTACATTGCAAAGGCTGTTCATAACCCTCTTCACCTCATTTATGCTTTCTGTTCTACCGAAACTCGCCCCCCCCCCCAAATAAAACCAAAAAAATAGTCAAAGTTTTGTTTCACAGTGGGCAGTATCAGCGCCAACCAACCGACCAACCAACCAACCGACCAACCGACCGACCAACCAACCAACCCAACTTCTGCTTCTATTTAAAAGCTTTTATTTTTTTTTTAAAGCAAAATATATTTTGGTGAGTGTGCTGGCTGTGTCCACCCACCTTGTCCCCCACCAGCCCCAGGTGGCCCCGCACACCCCTGATGCTTCTCTTTATTCTCAATTGTATGAAACTTTGGCCATCTCCACCACTTAAAAAAGCTTTTTATTAAAAATAAAACAGAAACCCGCTTAATGCTAAGTTTGAAGTGTTTTCCTCGTGCCCAGGCTGGCCCTGCTCTGCCGCTTGCTGGAAAGGCCACGCGTGGGCTGGGGGTGGCGCGAGGCTGGCGCTGGGGTCCCCGCACCGGCCCCGCGCAGCCCGACTGCAAGAGGAGGAGGAGGAGGAGGCAACCTCGCACTGAAAGAGTCTCTAGAAACATTTAGAAAAAATACAAGGAAATGAATTTATAAAACCTTTTAGTGGGTGGGGAGGAGGAGGGGGAAGGAGGAGAGAGAAATTGCACTATGACCAAGCAATACAATTAAAAAAACGAAACAAAACAAGACATAAGAAAAGGATTTCCAAAAGAGACCTTGCAGAATTGGACAGATAAAGCTTGTGTTAAACTGGGAACTGGCATCACAGAGAGAATCCAAAACAAAACAAACCAAAAAAATTTCTATATGATACAGACAGAGTAACATACAACAGTTAAATGGCAAAAAATATATATATATATATTTCATAGAATTACAAACAAGATAAAATAATGGAAAAAAACTGTACAACTTTAGAATTTAAAAAATGTTCATCTCAAACACAGGGAGAAATACAAGAACTTCTGTTAAAGAAAACAGTTTGTTAAAACAGCAAACGCTCCATGGGTACGTGGTTCTGTTTTTGACACCTTATGCTACAGCTGGGTCCCGGGAGGAACATCCGGTGGTTCGCGCTTTAGTATCAACTACTTAAAAAACAATTAAAAAAGGAATTTGCACTGTGCATTAGCCTAGTCAGAAATATGTACAACAGTTCAGGATCTAGTCTTTCATCAAACTAAAACCAAAACTCCATAAAAATATAAGTGTCCCGCTAGACACCGAACCCGCACTCAGACGCTCCAGTCTCTCGCGGAGGCGGCGCGTGGCTTCGGCCCGGGGAGGAGCAGCCGGAGGCGGCGGGAGGAACCTGCGTTCACAGTCTTCGAAGTTCCCTTTTGAAGCAGGAGGAGGATGATGGTGGTGGGCAGAAGGCTCTCGTGCTTTCGGGCAGAGGAAACATGGTGGAAAGAGGTTGTTTCTGTTGGCATTTGGTTATGGAAGGGAACAGCAAAGTATCTACGTCTCCAAAATCTACATTTTAGCAGCATAAAGTTTTCCTTTCAAAGTCTGGGCCAGTTGAGGTGCGTGTGGGCTGGGGGGGCCGGGGGGCTCCGGGCCTCCCTGAGCCTGGCACCCGGTGCTGCCACGGAGAGATCTTGGAAAGAGAAACCTGCCTGGGGTGCACTGGGTGCTCACTAAGAGTTGTCTCTCTGCTTGCAGAAGAAGCACAGATAACAACCTGGGTACGTTTTTTTATTCTTTATTTAAACTTAGACTTGTTTGTTTAAATCAGAAACAAATTCTCAAGTAAAAAGAATCCTTTTTGCTCATTCTGCACCAGTGGTGAAGGGTATGTCTTTGGATTTTATTTAAAGCATGAATTTTCTTTAGAGAAAAAAATGTAACAAAACCTTTTTCTTTTTTTCAAAAGAAGGAACAGAGTGCAGCCTAATTACACAAACAGAAACGATGCTCAGAGGTCAGGAACAGAGTCTTTGAAGCATTTACAAAATGAGTAAAGGAATAGGGGAAGAAAAAGAGAAGAAAAAAAAGAGAAATGGAAAATAAAAATAAAATAAGTGCACAAGGGTAACAGACATAGGTAAATCGCATGTATATGCCTTAAAAAGTTTCAAACCCCCAACAAAAAATATTCTGCAAGGGATCCTACTGACCCCCAAAACCCTTTGAACTTCTTTCTTTAGTTTTTATAAAATAATTATGCAACCACCCTCTAAGAAATGAAGGTAGTGACCATAAGTGGAAGATTACAGGATGGGGACGGGGATAAAGGTACAAAGGGGAGAAAAGCTCAGGCGAGTCGATGGATCGCAATCTATCTGTCTAGGAATGAACAAGACAACATCAAATGAGAAGCCGTCAGCTGGACCATACAAAAGCTAAATGTACACAAAAGGGTTTTTTCTTTTAAATCTACCATACTGCTTCAGTTCATTTCCAATGCAACAATCTACTCAACACCAAAAATGGTCATATCTATCATAAATACAGAAAGTCAGTTGTTTTAAAACTTATTTTTTTAAGCTCCAAGTCCTCAACACTCTTTGTGTGGTTTTTTTTTTCTGAAAAGTGGGAGTGCTTAACTTTTCCCCTTGGAATTGGCTTCAGCAGAAAAGCTACCCTTAAAATCCCCGAAAAGCTAAAGCAGTTCACATTGTTTTTCTCTTGAATACTTTCTGCCCATTTTAAATTAACAAACCCTCCCCCCCCAAACCAAAAAACAACAACAAAAAAAATCCTTTTCTGGAACAAAACCAAACCAAAACAAAACCCCCAAAACAAACGAAAGAAATTATATATATATGTATATATATATATATATATATAAAACAATGATTCTGAAAACAGAACAAAGTGTGAGCGATTGACCTGAGAATAAAAAGACATTACATTTCTTTTTTCTTTTAGCAAGCCATTGGTATCTGAATGCTAAGATAGCAAGAAATTTAAAACTGTCTCCAGGTGGGCTGCTTTCCCATACAGCGCTGCCGGGCTCTGCTGTGCTATCGACGGGGGATCAGACGGGGCAATGTACAGGGGTGCGAGCTCCGCAGGCGCGAGGAGGCAGCACGGCCTTCGTCTCCCAGACCAACAGTACCTTCCAGAGGACAAATGTAACAGATTTTTTTTCTTTTTTTTAAGTTTTATTTTATTAAAAGGAAAGGAAAAAAGAAATGTAAAACCCACCGGCATCGTTATATGGGAAAACAACCCACGCATTTTCTTTTTTTCTTTTTTCTTTTTTTTTTTTTTTGGTTAGAAGCTTTGGAATTGCAGTTAGTCTATTTTTGAAATTGGTTTGTTATTAACTTTTTTTTATTTAAATTCATTTTCATTGTTCATCTTCAAAGCTTACAATCTGAAGGTGTCCATTCCTATGCTAGCTAGACCACTGTCCTTAGGGCAGCCGGGGTCCTGGGGCCCCTCCGCCGGGCTCGCCGGTCCATCTGACTTTTGGCTAAGATCCGTGTCAGACTCCTCCGAATAGTCGTCTGTTGGCATCGAGGGCTGAACCCCTGAGGTGCTGCATGAACTTGAGGTAACCGTTGAAGATGAGGAGAGAGGAGGGAAGGGCGGCGGCGGCGGCTGCCCTGGCGGGGCACGCGGGGNCCGGGGGGGCGGGGGGCTGTCGTTTGAGTGAGCGGCCGACTGCGAGGTAGATGCGGTGCTGGGGTCGGGGGGGCAGGCAGAGTGAGGTAATAGACTGGGGTGCTCTTTGGCGTTTCTTGCTGCTCTTGTGATTGTTCGATGTTTGTGCGGGGCTGACTCGAGATGCTGACTGAGGGCTTCATCCCCACACACCGTGCTCTCGCACGCCACGCACTGGTACGAGCCGCTGCCCTGGCCGCTGCCCGTGGGCACGTGAAGCACCATCTCATGCAGGTTCGCCACAGACTGGCCGAAGAAGCAGAGGGACTTCAGGTGGTCGCTGGCCGCCTCCTGGTCACCGAAGCACGCCTGGCACTTGCGGCAGACCAGCTTGTACTGCACCTTTGGGACAATGAAAGGGTCGCAGAGCGAGTCCGCGCCCTTGCCTTCCGCTTCAGGCTCTTCTTGGGGTTTGGGCAGGAGGGGGGACACCTCGCGGGGTGCGTTCTTCTGCTCTTCTTGCTTGGGGGGTTCTTTGGCAGGGTCTTTGTCCGGGGTGGCAGCCCCCGTGGGGACGGGGGTTTGGCTTCCTTTGGGCTGCTGCGGTTTCTGCTGCTGCTGCTGCTGCTGCTGCTGCTGCTGCTGCTGCTGTTGCTGCTGCTGCTGCTGTCGCTGCTGCTGCTGCAATGCCTCCTGCAGACTCTGCTGGTATTGCTGGTACTGCTGCAGCAGTGAGCCAGGAGACAGCCCCAGCAGCGCCTGTGACAGTGCAGGGCTGTAGGGGAACAGCCCCTCCATCCCATACATGGGCTGCAGGTACCCGCTCTGCAGGGCGCCAGGGATCTGTGGGGCGTAGTAGGGGGAAAAGCCGGGGACGAAGTAAGGAAGGAACTGGCTCGTCAGCAAGGTGGTGGGGTCCGAATTGAGGGCGGCCTGCAGCGCCTGGAGCTGGGCAGGCTCCACCGCGTACTCCATGGTGGGCAGCGGGGCCGCCAGGGTGCCTGCCGGTGCCTCCCCCTTTTCCTTCTTGGGCCCTGGCAGGGTGTCCCCCTTCCCCTTGGGTGCCTTCTCCTTCTCTTTTGCCTTCTCGTTCTCCTTCTCCTTGCGCTGTGCGGGGGGTGGCTGCTGCGGCTGCGGCTGCGGGGTCGTGGCTGGCGGCTGCTGCGGGGCCACGGCCGCCGTGGCTTGTGCTGGGGTGGGTGAGCTCAGTGCGGCCGGGGGCTGTTTATTTGGTAATCCAGAGGTGGGGAGGCCGGGTGAAGGGACGCTTGTGCTGGGCAGGCCCATCAGGTTAGGTTTGGGAGAAGTTAAAGCTGCAAGAGGAAGAGAGAGAGGTGAAAAGTCACTTTGTGCTGGGCAGGTAAAAAGCATGAGGAGGGTGACCCCAGTCCACCCCACAGCCTGGAGCCTCCATCTCCTCTGTATGAGGGCAGCCACTGGCCTGAGCTGATGCGTTGCCACAGCAGAGGTCAGAGAGCCCATCCCTGCTGCTGCTCCCTCTGGAAAATGGCTCCTGTCCCACTCCACAGGACCTGCATGGGGGGACATGCCTCCTCAGCCCCCACTGCCTGCAGCTGCCTTGGCCACGCTGCCCAGTGGCACTGACCGCATGGCAGGTCACGGGGACACCCACCAGCACCCAGGGTACCCAGCACAGCTGATGTTTTCCTGACTTCTCTGAAATTCCCAAGTAATAAGAAATTCTGCTCTAACAACTCCTTGGGCCAAAGGACTCCAGTAGCAGGATGGTGCTACGCCAAAGGGTGAGAATGCTCAGCACTGCTCATCTTGTACAAATCTTCACAGATTGGGAAGCTCTGGTCATGGCAACTGGAGACTGAACAGGCTAAATCTAATTTATTTTGTCCTTATTAGGCTGATGTTCATGAATCCACAAACCTTTGAAGCAACCTTGCCTTCCTTCCTTCCTTCCTTCCTTCCTTCCTTCCTTCCTTCCTTCCTTCCTTCCTTCCTTCCTTCCTTCCTTCCTTCCCTCCCTCCCTCCCTCCCTCCCTCTTGTCCATCCATCCTCCCCTCTAATGCCAAGAGCTCTGGATTCTCAGCTTCTGAGCAAGAGTTTATGTGGTGTTCAGACATCTCCCCTGGGCACAAGCATCAACTTTTAGGTAGAATTAAAAGTGTAGTGATGCTTCCTAAGTAAGGAGACAGATTAATGGTGGAATGTGAAGCTTGTCCTTCTTCCTGACAGGAGGAACAGCCACTAACAACACTGTCCCTGGTGCCACTTTCTGCTCTCACAGTGGCTGGGAGCGAGAGGAGTGTGGCTCCTGGAGTCACCTCCACCAGTCACGGCTGCTGCAGCTGGCAAATATGCTCCTGCAGAGGAACGTTCTGCTTGGCAACTCCCGTGATGCCATTTGGGAAAAAAAAACCCAAAATAAAGCTCCAGTGTCCTGCTGGCACAGTCCTGTACATTCCCCAGCTCCTGAGGAGGAACCTGCTGTAAAACCCATGAGCAAAACCTGACCAGTCTGTTAACAAACCTGAGTCCCAGCACTGCAGCAGGGGCTGCTCAGAGACAGCCTGGGCAGGAACAGTGGCAGTGCCTGGCACCAGCCGTGGCGGCATGGGGACTTTGTTCAAGCTGTACTGCCAAGGAGCTGCAGGAGAGCCACAAGGAGGGTGGCTGCAGCTGGTTTGGCTGACCCAAACCCTTCTGAAACCTGTGTCTGCTCCTGATGGGGTGCTGGGACAAGAATGATTTGTGAGGACAGGACAGGTATGGAATGAGGCTCCACGCAGTGGCCCTGGAGATCTCGGATAAGGGCATGCTGTATGTGGACACCACTGAAATGGATGTTTCCCAGCTGAACATCCCTGAGAGGTTCAAGTGAAGGAGCAGGAGGTAATTCACAGTGTTCCTGGATGCATGGCCTTATCTGCTCTGACAGGCCTGGAGCTGCCATGGCCTGACCTTTGGAGCTTTATCTAAAGGCCACAAACAGACTGTTTGACTTTCTAAACAGTTCAGTCCTGTCTAGGCAGTCACTGACAGCATTTAAGATTCATCAGATGCAGTCCCATTTCCCCAGGACACATCCTGGGCTTTGGAGAAAAATAAAAGCAACAATATGGACTCAAGTGCAAAAAAGTAATTTTAGTTTTTGTTATAAACTTGGGGCAATAAGCAAACAGTATAGCAGAGCAACCTGTGACAGGATGATGACATGGTTTGCCAAAGAGATGCTTCTGGCCAAGTGCTCTGAAACAAGATCTGTGGTGAGAAGGGTGACATGGAAAACCCCTCACATGTGCAGAGGCCCTTCAGACACATAATGAAACAAGGCCTTTGGATTGCATTTTTTAGGTCGCTGCTGGTCATTGAACTGCACTTTCCACTGCCAGTGTTTGCTACATGGCTTAGACTTTCCACCTATCCATGAGGTACAAAGGAAAGGAGCATTCTCAAAAGATGAAGTCCAGTGTCTGAGATTAGGCCACCCAAAAAATTATGACAAATTTCCTTTTTATGTAGCCTTGTTAAGAAAAATCTTATTAAAATACAAACTAAATTTGTCCCACAACTACAACATTTTTTGTTGAGGACGCACTTTCACGTCATACCCAGCCATTACTCAAAACTGATCCTCAGCTGCATTGGGATTTGTCCCAGAGGTCAGCTCAGGGACACATAAAGATGCTCTGGGCATCTGTCACCAGTGCTACCACACACCCCACACCTTTCCCTAGAAACAGTTTGGATTTTTGAACACTTGGGATGGCACTACATAAACTGAATGTCAAAAGGAATAATGAACAGTGTATTCAGCACATTAGTCCTTCTGTTCCATTGGATGAATCTCCTATATTCCCCTTCCTTGAAGGAGCTTCAGGATTTCTACACAGGGATATGCAGCACGTCTAGATGTTGCTATAGTTCAGACTTAGCTATAAAACTTCCTGAGTTCAGGAATTAGATAAAATACCTACTGCGTTTTTGCTGTGAAGTCAACATGCTGAACTAATGGGCCAAGAATCCTGTTATCAGTCATTCCTGAGGGAACAACTGCTTGTGCTAGGTATGTGCCAAGTGAAGGTGTGCCTAAACAGGGTAACACCCGTACCCACCTGTGTTGGATGGAGTGAAGCCAGGTAAGGATGGGCTGTTGAGGCCTGGGAGCAAGACTGGAGGGATGCCCTGTAGCGCTGGGTACGCAGCAGGAAGGTTCAGAGCTTGCAGAGGCGTGTTGTCAAACATGCCCTGCTGTTGAGCTGCCAGACCAAGAACCTCGTTGGCTTTTTTGATTCGGTCCAGCTCCTGCTGAGCCATCAACTGACGTACAGTAGCTGGGTCAAAATACTCCTTTTCCTTATCCAACTGACTTCCAATGGTTTCTTTAACTTTGGAGATATGCTGTTGAGAGAAGATATGGTCACGTACAGACAGCCGAGCGCTGTACTTGATGCCACACAAAGTGCACTCTGTTTTGGGTCCCTCGTAACTTGTTTGGTTTATACCAAAATGCTTGGCCATGCTGAGTTTTGACTTCTTCTCTTTCGCCCTTGCATTCTGGAACCAGACCTGAACAACTCTCTTTGGCAGTCCAATGTCATTGCCCAGGACCTCACACTCCAGCATGGTCGGTGTCCTGTAGTCATTAAAGCATGACTTAAGAACCTTGAGCTGGAGATTAGTCATCTGAGTGCGAAAGCGTTTCTGCCCGGGCCGGTCCCCGCTTTCGCCAGACTTGCTGGCTGAACCACTTGCACCAGGGCTGGGCGAGCAGGGGTCTGCAAGGCTGGAGGTTTCACTATAGTCCACGGTACCTTCATTGTCGTACTCTTTGCTGTAGAAGCTGGGAGCCGGGCTGACCAGGCCAGAAGACAGACGATCTTCATATTCAGACATTGCTATCATGGCTGCCTTAGTCAGCCCTTCGCTGGGTCCTGATGTGGATTTGGTTTCGGTTGCAATTCCCGTTGCACTGTCGTTGTCTGCGTTCCCTTCGTCTCCTGTGGTAGTGTCTGTGATTGCAGTATTGACGGAAGAGCAGTCATCGTTGTCCAGCTTTGTCTGGTCAAAGTTCAGATTGACTGAGGACATGGAGGGACTCTCAAAGTCTTCAACCCCTTCCACCTTAATGGAAGATGGACTCAGCAGGGTTCTAGGTGACAGTTCCATACTCTTGTTCACCGGGGAGAGGGGAACGCTCTGTCCATCGCTGCTAGTGGGTGGCATGTGGGAAAAGCTGGCTCCATCAAAGATGTCTCCTTTCATCTGGAGCCCCCCGTCGCAGTCTAGAAGCATAGCAGACAGCGTCAGGTTGTACCCAGCTCGCTTGGCCTCGTGCCAGTGACGGGATCGGATATGAGCTTCCAGAGCTGTCTTTGCTTTAAAGAGAGCTCGGCAGAAGGGACACCGTCTGTGGGCTTGGGCAGGCCCCACAGCTCTGAACTGCCCCTTCCTCTCTCGTGCACGGGTGTTCTGGAACCAAACCTGTACCACGCGCTTCTTCAAGCCCACTTCGTGTGCAATGTGATCCAGCATCTTCCGTGTGGGGTTGGAGTCGAGCAAGTATTTCTGGTACAGGATTTCCAGCTGCTCAGGGGTGATGGTTGTCCTTAGACGCTTATCCCTTTGGGGTTCTTCTCCCCCAGTCCCACTGTCATTCTCGCCAGGGCTTGCACTGGCCTTTTCCTCCAGCTTTCTCTTCAGTGTGTTCATGGTGGATGTTGGAGTTGATGGTGAGGTGGCTGAGCTTGCTGGAATCTGTGGTAACGTTCCAGACAGCAGCTGGCTTGCCAGTAGTGGATTACTGGGATCGAAAAGCATGAATGGCATATCCAGTGTTCTGTCCAGGAATGGGGGGTGGATAAACTGGTTCTGTGCACTCAGGAAATGGAGCTGCTGATGCTCTTGCCAATGCTCAAAGGAAGGGAATGCCAGTTTACACTGGTCACACTGGTATGGGATTAGCTGAGGAGGTAGGTTTGCCAGCTGCTGAGGGGTGGATGTGTGAATGGGTTTGAGGGAGAGGTGTGAGAGCTGAGATGGACTTGGACTTGACTGTGACAAGGAGCACTGAGGGGGCTGAGGAGGAGGTGGCTGTTGCAGTGAAGAGGGGGAGGATAACTGTGAAATCTTTTGGTGTGCTGAACTTGTCTTTTGTTCTCCTTGGTCCTGTTGCTGCTGAGGCTCTTGCTTTGGTTGCACTTGCTTCTCTTGGGTTTGGTTTTGCTGTGTACTTGGAGGTTCAGACTGCTTTGGTTTCTCATCTGTAGCTTCTGCTTTAGAACTAAAGGTGGAGGAATCGTCTGCCTCTGCCGTGAGCTGCAGAAGAGCTGAGGAGGTGGCATTGGCTGAAGATGTAGGTGTGCTGTAAGCTTGTGAGGGCATCGGGGTGCTGCAGGAGGAACTGGTTGGAGTTAAGAGCTCTATTGCATCCATAGAGTCTTCATTCTGGCTATCATCCTGTCCATCCTCATCCTCATCTTTGTAACAAAGCTTTTTCTGGTGTTTAATGAGATCAAAAATGCGCTGAAAGACTAGGCTGCACTTTTTGCACTGGTAGTTCAAGTTGCTTGTTCTAATGTACCTGTCATTTGTGAGCTCCCGTCGCTCCCCGTCTTTGCCTTCTCCCTGATTCTCATAGTTTTTCCTAGCTTTCTGACGGGCATTCTGAAACCATACCACTATAACACGTGTTGGGAGGTTCAGCAAGTTGGAAAGCTGCTCAAATTCATCATCCTTTGGGTAAGCATTGGCATCAAAGAAGTCTTGCAGGACTCTGAGTTGGTAGTCAGTAAAACGTGTCCGAGAGGACCGCTTGCTTCCCCAGTACTCCTGCTTTTGAGGCTCTGGAGAAGGAGGCCGTGAGTCTATCTTCAGCTCTTCCAGACTGGTAATGGGAGGGTTGCTGAAGTTGTAGGGGGAGTCCTTGTTGCGTTGGCGCTCCTTGAACAGGGTGTTTCTGAACCAGTGCTTGATCACTTTCTGGGGCAATCCAGATTTGTCTGCCATCTCTTTGATCTGTTCCTCACTTGGGGAATTGTTAATGTCAAAATACTGCCGAAGGACTCTGAGCTGGTCATCGGTGATCCGTGTGCGTGGCCTCTTGTTCTGCTGCTGCTGGAGAAGGCTGGGGTTGAGCTGATGCTGGTACAACTGGGCCAAGTCGGCGGGCAGGGGGTCTACGGGGCCCAGCTGAGGCGGCAGCTGTGCTGGTAATGTCTGCAGGGGCATGGTTTGCATCATGAGCGGTGAGAAGATGGGGAGCTCCATAGGCATGGAGAGCTGGGTGAGCGGCACAGATGGCTGGGCTGGTGCGATGGTGGGAGAGGTGATTGGTGGGGCAGAAGTGGGGATGGCAGGAGCAGCAGCGGGCTGAGGAGGGGCTGGAGGGAGCGGAGGGGGGGGCGGCGGAGGTGGGGGCGGTGGCTCTGGGGTCTGCGGCCGCAGCGGGTACAGCTTGTCGTAGTGTTCTCTGTATTGTTTGGCAAATCTCTCTAACTGCTTAAAGGGAAAGTAATGTTGGTGAACGTGCTCTTGGTGGCTCTTCAGGATGAGGATGTTTGAGAAGAACTTGCCGCATGTATCGCACTCCAGCTTTTCCAAGTTCTCACCTTGCTCTGTCTTCCCATTTTTCTTCTGCCCCTTTTGCTTGTTCTCGTTGTACTGAATGACAAGCTCAAAGCCAAAGTTTTCCAGCAAGGCTTTGGTGGCGTTGCCCCTTGCGTCGGAAGCAATCCGTGGAGGCAGTATGGAGGGCTCTGAACTGCTGCCTGGCACAAAGTCCTTCTTCTCTTTGGGCTTTAAGTTATCAGGAAGAGACTCCTTCAGTGTTACGTTATTGTCTCCTCTCTCTGCGCTTTCCCTTTCCCGTGGGGTTTCTTTATCTTTCTCCTTCACTATAGATTTATTCTTCTTCTCTGGGTGCTGGCTCTGCTGTAATAGGACGGAGTGGGGTTGTGACAAGGACAGCTGACCTTGCTGCTGCTGCAAGAGCTGTGGATGGCTCTGCTGAGGGAGCTGAACTTGTGCCTTCAGGTCCTCCAGCAAACTTGGACCTGTCCCAGTCAATGTCAGTGCACCACTGGTGACAGGCAAGCTGACTTCTGGATTGAGCTGGAACTCAGCACTGGGGATGTAGAACGGGAACAGAAGATGCTGCTGCTGCTGCAGCTGCAGAAGGGTCTCAGTGGTCATCGGAAAGTGCGGCAAAAGTGCTGGGTTGAAGAGCTGGGACTGCAGGAGAGCAGCTTGCTGCTGCAGCTCCTGCTGCAGGTGGGCCTGGACCTGTGCCTGTGCCAAGGTTTGAGCTTGTTGCTGCTGCTGCTGCTGCTGCTGCTGCTGTTGCTGCTGCTGCTGCTGCCTGGATGCAATCATGTCTGCCAGCTTCTTGCGGTTCACCTCTTTGGGCTCTGCAGGGGAGGAGATGTTAGTGCTTACAGCGTTACCCAAGGGAGGAATTCCCACACTGTCACTGGAGACCTGGTTGAGTAGGCTGGGGATGGGAGTGGTGCCTGAAGTGCTCGTGCTGGTGGTTGCAAAAGCATTGCTGTTGCTGGCACTCACAGGGCTCGGTGTGGACGAGCCCAGGGAGAGGCTGCTGCTGCTGCTGCTGTTGCCAGCTCCGTTGCTGCTGCCGCCGGCCGCCTCCAGCTTGGCCGCGCGAGCCTTGGTCTGGTGCAGGACAGACCTCATGTGGATCTCCAGAGTCGAGCTCTGGCTGTAGGCCACGTTGCAGGTGTTACACTTGAAAGGTTTGTTGTCTGGGCTGCTGGTAGGTTCAGGCTGCCCAGTAGCAGACTCTTGGAGGGCTCGTTTCAGTTTATGCAGATGAGAAACGGAATTGTAATGTACCAGGAGAATGTTCTTCTGCGTGAAGGACTCCTTGCAGACTGTGCACTTGTATGGGCGAGATGGATCTAGAAATTTCTCCATAGTGAAGTTAGGGCCCTTCCTGAAGGGTAAGGCCCTTTTTGGTTCTGAGCCAGAGTCCTCTTGCACCGACCCCGAATCACTGCCTGTTGGGCTCTGCTTATCTTCCAGGTCGCTTTCTTCTTCCTTATCTTCCTCAACTATTATTGTGTGGTCCTCGGCAAGTGAGGGGTCACCCATAGCAAGGAGGTCCCCGTTGACCAAGAGACCACCGTACAGCTGCTGAATGTCAGCCTCACTCAGCTCCAGGTGGCTGGTTTCCAGGTGCTTCTTCAGGGCCTGGAAGGTTCGGAAGCTGCGCTGGCAGAGGCAGCACATGGTGGCTGCCCGGATGACGTGGTACTGGGAATGGAGCTGCAGCTTCTCAATGGTTTTGAAGGCCAGGCTGCACTGGTTGCAGCGGTACTTGTAGACGTGGCGGTCAGAGACCGGCAGCTGAGGCCGCTTGGCATGGACATCGTTGAAGTGTGTCTGCAGGGCTGCTGAGCTCTTGAACACCTGGCTGCAGCCCTTCTTCCAGCACAGGAAGCCAGAGTCCTCCCGGGCAGCGCTCAGATCAGCTGGAGTGGGCTTGGGGTCTCCGCTGTGCTCTGCACTGTCCGATGACAAAAGGGTCTTCCCCACATCCTCAGAGGTTTCTGTGAAAACAGAATTAGAGCAAACCCAAAAATCACACCAGCACACATGGTAGATCAACACCCTCTTTCAGTCCTGAACACTCTGTGATTTTTGATCTCCAACACGACAAGTATTTCTAACATTTCTCCTCTATCTTCGTTCATTTGTTTCAATACCAGCCCATTAACCTCATCATGGCCCATTGCATAAACCTACACAATTTACTTCCTTGCTCACTTTGAATATCTGGAAATTATTCACACACACATCCCTTAGTGCATTTATCACCTTCAATTCTCCCTTTCAAGCAAAAGCCATTCAGCCACCTCTGTCTTCACTGTTCCTTTTTGATATCCTGACTATTTTTGAAAAAGAAGGCTCATCAAACTGAACATAATATTTGAGTCTAGATCCTATCAAAGAGAGGATTAACAGGAATGAAACTGGTCCCTGACCAGGTGATGGAGCTGGGGGAGTGGTGGGACAGTGGATCTCATTGACCTGCACTCACCCGACTGTTTCCCCTCCCGCTCCTCAGTGCCTGAGTTCCCATCCTTCTCTGGAGCAGCTGCTGGAAGGAACATGCTGCTGGGCATCATCACCTCAGGGGTTGTCACCTAGAGACAGAGGGAAAAGGCATAGGGAGAGGAAAAACACAAGAAAATATTTTAAACATCTCCAGTCGCAAAACTAGACATCAGTATTGTGAAGTCAGCGGCGTCATTTTTCACAGCTCACTGAAGACTTCGTATTTATGAGACAAAGCTCAAATCAGTCAAAAGTGTTTCTACAGTTACATTCTGGACATAATTAGCAGTGCACACTTGAAGAATAATCTTATTATTAATATTTTTCCTTTATGTGGAATTCAGACTTTGATCACTGACAATGTTTTGTCATGGGCTGTGAAACTTCTTGTGCAACCAATTAGGTAGATAAGTTGAAAGGCCCACCTTAAGCTGCTGAAAACATAATAAGGCCCCTAATTAAATCATACCTAGTAAAGTACACTGTAATCTTGAACCAGGGAGCATTGCAGCACTGTTTTCAAAGTGTATCGATGCAGAGAAAGGAGGGGCATGAGAAAGAAAAGTACAAATAAGGAGAGAGGTGACAAAGGAAAGGATGAATAAGAAAGGACTAAAGAGAAAGCAAATTGTGAAATAAAAAGCTTTTGGTAACCCTTTCCTTGCTCTGACTGATGCATTCCCTTTGCTCCTCTTTAAGTATTTGGCTAGATCTTGCACCATCAGAACCAGTGCAGTGCAAATGTGCACACTCATCCTGTTCTGAAAAACTGTTTCTTTGGATATGCCCGGTCACAAACCATCTCACCAGCAGCCTGCACACGGCTGGCATCAGATGCAGGACAACGAACTTCCTTTTGTTGGAGACAATGTCTGGAGACAGTGTCTCACACTGCTGGAACATTGTCTCACAGCACCGGGACAGACAGACCCATGTCACTGTCACCATCCCTATGTTTTCCGGCACAGGGCTTCCCGTGCTGGTCAGTGTCTGTGGCAATGAAGACTCCTCTACAGCCTTGAGCAGCTGCCCACTCCACCTTGCTGGCACCCAGGGAGTGTTCCCCTTCCACCAGGTGCTCCTGGCGATGCCTGTGGTGCTCCTGCTCCCAGCCTCCCACTGCTGGGAAGGTGAGGCACAACTAAACACTCCCATTCAGGTGTAAGGCAAAACAAGCCTCTCCATCCTTCTGCTGGATATGGAGAGAGGATCTAAACCCTGGATTTCAGGAGAGAGAGTCTGTGTGGCCACTGCATGCCATGCACCTGGCTTTCTGCACAGCCAAGGACCACAAGGCTCTGAGTGAACTGCAGAACATAGGAGCACACCTGTGGTGAAGCTGAAGCTCATGGAAAATCTCAGGATGAAATGGTGGCACAGTAGTGGCTGCAGAGCTGTGACCTGAGCTGTGAGGGACACAGAGCCCCCTCCCTTTTCTGGGCCAGCCACTGCATGGCAGTGAGTGCAAGGTGCCATGGAGCCACAGAGAAGGCCGCTGACACATCCCAGGAGGGAAGCTGAATGCACCAAACTCATTCCACCTTCTACTCTGAACAGAAGCATCTGATGGCCGTGGGTGGTTGGTTCGTAGACGTGAAAGGTCACAGAGTAATTTCCAGTAGCTGGGCTTGGAGGAGGGGGACGAGCATGGACGCCGAGAAGGGGAGGCAAGAAGAAACCGTCCCTCTCAGCTCTAGCAGCAGGAAGAGTCTGCTTTCCTAGGATCTTTAGGAATTATAAAAAATAAATCATGAGAAATTAAAAAAAACCCCAACAGAGCAGAAAAAGAATAAAATTATCTAACACCTCAGCTGCACATCATTATAGAGCTGTGGCTTTTCATAGGCGTTACAGTACGGCAGCCGTCCCCACCACCACGCTCAGTACGACGGATCAGTAATTGTTTTCATACACTTTAATTAGAAAAACTCAGATGGCTATGAATAATAATGGAAAAGAGAGACTTTTGCACTTGAAAGGTTGAAGTCAATCAAGTGTGAATGACGGCAAAAAAGAAAAAAAAAAGACACCAATTCATCAGGCCTCTGTTGTCTCGCCGCGTCTTTAATCATAATTCCTGATTGGGATTCAAGAAGGCAGTAAGCAGCGGTTCTTTGTCTGCCTTCACCTTCCGTCAATTAACTCTCCCCGAAATATAATCATCAACCTCACATGCTCCTCTGCATCTTAATCTGGGGCTCCAAACCTGTAAGTCCTGCCCTATATGTGTTTAAGTAATTACCTTTATCTACCTGCATCTCCACAGCCACCATTCCTTCCCTTCCATCCTCCCTCCACCACAGGGGGGAAAAAAAAGGAAAAAAAAAAAAAAAAGAGAAAAAAAAGGAAGAAAAAAAAAGGCTGTGGTACATTAAATTGCTACCGGCACAAAATTCCCAAAGGCAAACAGAAAAAAAGCTTGGAAAAAAGTGCAGGGAACTAGAAATTCTGGGTATGGATGCGGGGAATTGTGGCGGTGCAGCTGTGGACTGGCCTTGGGGATCAAACCACTGGAAAGAAGGCACTGGTCAACAACTGGACCCACTCTAGTCCTCTGGCTCCATCCAGGTGACTCCTGTCCCTTTCCTACACCACGATCCAGGGCAGGACCCTCCATCCTTTCATCCCCATGGACCAACCCTGTGGACCATCCCCATGGACCAGTCCCGTGGACCATCCCCGTGGACCAGCAGGTGGCGAAGACATGAGTGCAAATGAGCTGCACATCTCAAATCACTCTGCATTGACACGGAATTCCAGACTGCCTTTTTTGAAGGGTTTGTCCTTTTACACTGCAAAAACATCCGAGGACATCTCATTTCTCTGGACCTGCAGAATTCACCTCGCATGCTGAGGCTGCTTTTTGTATAAACTGAGGCAGGATGGGGCAGGAAGGTGCAGTGGGGGCAGGATGGGGCAGGAAGGAGCAGAGGCCCACAGCTCCCTGGCAGGTGTGACAGGAGCAGTGCTCAGCGACACAGCATTTTGTACTGCAGGTGTATTTCATGGCAGTAAGTGTTGTGGGGATTCCAAGGAGTGTGATTTTCTGGAGCACAGCCCGTGTTAGTGCGTGTGGCTGTCAAACGCTCTCCTCCTCCCTCTCACCTGCACAGGCAATACCTGGTGTGTCATTCTGGCATCCCTCCTCAGCTTGGCAACCCCTCCCCCTCCTCAGTTCCTATCTACCCACTTCAATGGCTCCAACACTGTTTCACAACAGCAACACATCAGTCAGTGTGAGCCATTACTAAAACACAACCCTCAGCTGTGAGTTCAGCAAATGTGGTTTGTCTCCTCCCTTCCATTCTCCTGTTCATGCCTGTTCTTTTCTGTCCAACACCAAACCCTACCCCCTGTGTGGCTGCAGCTGCCATCTCCTGGCCCACAAGTCACCAGCAAAGCTCACTGCAGCATGGCACCTCTGTCTTGGTCACCTCAGATCCACCCCAGTGCACAGCCTGAGCACCATCCCCTGCAGCTCTGATGGCTAAGGTCCCTCTAAGTTCTCCTCTTGTTACCGCACAAAAGGTCCTTAGAGGATGGAAAGTTGCCGGACAAGCCTCTCTGCTTCCAAGAACCCCACCTTTTGGGTGAAATTTAGATCCCTTCAGCAGATAAAATGTCTTTATGATGATAAGATCCACGGAGAGGCAGGTGCACCCCACTTTGGTGGCCATTTCTATGAACACAGTGGCCCAGCAACGACTGTTACAGACACCTGAGGGCTGAGGGGTCAGGTCTCCTGCCTCCCTGCCCCACCAGGATGCACACACACGCTGACACCTACAAACCTGTCACCCCTCTGCAGAACAACCAGTGGGCCCACTCCTCGCTGGTGACAACCTCCAGCAGTGACACACACGGCTCCGGCCACCACTGGATCTACTGGACTTTTAACAACAACTGCAGAGCTGCTTGTGTGCAGGGCTGGAGGCTCAGAGCCCAACACCCATCCATGTAACACCCGCATATTGCTGACATGTCCAAAGAATTACTCCTGGCTGGTGTCAGCAGCCAGCTCCTCTCACACCACACCTGCCTGTGCTGACTGTCCATGGACACCAAAGGAGGGGACGGTTCCCCTGAATATACCCCAAAATGCTGAAATCGTGTGGATCTGAAAAGAAAACCTCTAGAAGAGGTCTGAGGAGATACATCACTGTCCCCATGTCTATGAAACCAGGGGAATTACAGACGGGAGGGAAGGTTCCCCACCAGACAAAGGAGGTAATTTCCATTACAAAGAGAGAGAGAGAGGGTGCTGGAGTGAAAAGCTTCATTAGACTCTGAGAGGCAAAGTGATGGCAGTATACCAAGGTCACTTCTAATTTAGACCATCTAATTGGCAAACATGGCTCCAAATGGCTATCATCTCACAGGGCTCAGAATTAATGAAGCCCGATTATTTTCATTACCTTCATCCGAGATGGAGAATGAGACACAGAGTGAGAGGGAAAGGGGGGAGAGGGAGGGGGCGAAAAGGAGGGAGAGAGAAAAATTGAGTGACAGCAGAAGGGAGAGAGCAATAAGAAAAGACAATAGGAAAGAGGGTAAAAATGTAAAGATAGCAGGAGAGGGAAGTGAGGTGGTAGGGATGGCCAGGAATGACTCCTGGAGCAAGGGAGAAAAGAAAAAGATGGAAAGATGACTGGAACACTGGGAAGATGCCCTAAACTGAGGAAGAGAAAGCTGACAGCAGAGATGACGAGACAGAAATGTGCAGAAGGATAAGGCTGGCTGCGGGAGGAGGGAGAGCTCCCACTCCCAGAGGCTCTTGGGAAGCCGTCCTCTCTCCCAGCTCCAGCCCAGCAGCCTCGCAATCGCCCGTGCGGGCGAACTGCACTTCACCCTCCTCAGGGCCCTGCCAGTCCAGCGGGCCCAGGCACAGGCTGTGATGGCAACGATGGCGCCTGGCCCTGCTCACAGAGGCCGAGATGCCACAGAGAGAGAATTTGGCTACGTTCAGCCACCAGCCCCACGTAAGGGAAGCTGCAGGAGATGGGAGGACAGTGTGAGCCCCAGCCTGTGTCCCTGTGGGGCACGGCATGTGCTCTGTTCCTCAGGCAGCCCCGCCAGCCCCTGTCCCTGCGCTGGGGCCAGTGGGAGGACATGGGGGTCCCACGGGACAGCCAGCCCGGCTGCTCGCTGATATGAAAAGGAGGGAGCACGACCAGGCAGCTCGGAGATGCTGAGCGCAAGCAGGAGCCGTTACCATGGCAACAGACATATTAGACACTGCAGGTTCCTGAACGGCGTCTGATAAGGTGTTATTAACTGGAGCCTCCTCCAACGCTGAGCGCAGACGCTGCGTCGAGAGGGACCTGGCTCTCAGTCACGGGGCTGCGGCTCCCTCGCCGCGGCGCTGGCACCCGGCGCGCGCCTCAAACCCAGACGCATCTCCGTGACAATGAGCCAAGTCAGGACCCTCCGATGCTGCCACGCTCTGCACAAACCATACTGATGTCTCAAAATATTGTCATAGAATACAAAAAGACCCACTTTCTTCACCCTGTGCTGTGAGACATGGAGGAGGAGAGGCAACCCTCCCATATGTGTCTCCAGGTGCCAAAGGGAAAACCAGGAACACGCATGAGGATGAGCATCATGGCTGGGCCAGTCTCTGCCATCCTTACAGAGCCCCGTGGCTTTAGTCTAGCACAGCAGGTGGGCTCACCTAAGGGACTGTGCCTGACCTGCTCTGCAGAGTGTCCTGAGTTCCTCCCATTCCCTCGTAGCCTGGAGGACACAGATGTGCTCCAGGACAGACCAGCCCAACACTCCTGCTCCAGACCACACACCCTGCCCAGGCACCCTGCCTGGCTCAAAACAAACCCCTCTGCACTAGCATGACAGCTACCCTGAACAAACTGGCTACACCTGCTGGCCTAGGGAAGGGGCTTGGCTTCTGCTCGCTGCTCTTAGAAAGCCAAAACACCTGCCACCAATGTAGTTAAGAGGTGAACAATGGCCATTCAAACCCTCAGAAGATATCTACACACTTCAGCAGCACCAGTGAAATGGACACAGGTCACAGAGGCCGTGGTCTGTGGGATGGGACAGCTCTGTGACCCAGGTGCACAGGCAGGGCAGAGGAGACAGGCAGCTAGTAATGCAGAGCAGGAAGATAAGAACATAAAGGCACTCATGCAGTGGGAACTGGAACAGGCTGCCCAGAGAGAATCTCATTTTCTGGAGATACTCAAACGCTATCTGGACACAATCCTGTGCAACATGCTCAAGGGACCCTGCCTGAGCAGGGAGGTTGGACTGGAGCAGCTCCAGTGGTCCCTCCCAAGACTACTCATGATTCCATCACTCTGTCACTCCTGTCTTCAAGGAGTTACAAAAGGAATCACAGAATCATTCAAGCTGGAAAAGACCCTTCGTCTTTCAAGTCCAGCCATCAACCCAACACCACCACCATGGTTAAACTGTGTCCTGAAATGCCACATTCACATGATTTTTGAACACCTCCAAGGATGGTGACTCCATCTATAGTGGTGACTGCTTCTATAGGCAGCCTGTGCCAGGGCTTTCCAATCCTTTCCATGAAGAAATTTTCCCTAGTATCCAATTTAAACCTCTCCTAGTGTAGCTTGCATCTAGTCCTCTTGTCCTGTCACTTGTTTCGTGGGAGAAGAGACCTACCCCACCTGGCTCCAACCTTCTTTCGGAGACTTGTAGAGAGGAAGAGTGACAGAAAGAGAAGACAAGAAAGCTGTAAGAGAACAGCTGGGTCATGGTGCGTGTGCTTGCTCAGAAGATGTCACAGGAGGGAGCTGGTGAAGAACATCAGCATTACAACAAACACTGCGTCATTCACCCCCAGTGCCAAGAACCGGCAAAGAAGGGAGAAAACAAGCAGAAACAGGGTGCAAATAAAAAAAAACACAGAGAAAGAACTGGCAGGAATCAAAATAAACACTTATTTTATATACTTGATGACAAGTTCATAAATGTAGACACAACCTAGCATCGAATATTATACCAAAGAAACAACAGGGACAATACATCCCATCAGCTGCTGGATCTTCCAGAAGCTTTTGCACAAGCTGCCATCCCATGCACTGACCTCATAAGGTCAAGGAAATTGCATTTATCCTGATTTCACAGTGAAATCACTCAACAGTTGAGCTTCACAGGGCTCAAGCAGGGACACAACATACCAGGATGCAGCAAACCTTGACGGCAGAGCTCTGACAGGTGAAGGAGCTGCTACCACAGCAAGTCTCTGCTCCTCATCTTTGTGGGGATGGCAGTGGACATGCCAGGATGGCAGTGGACATGCTGGGATGGCAGCAGCCACGCTTGCCTACACAGCCACTTACCGTCATGATGAGTTTCTCAACACAGTCAGGTGACACGCTGTGCAGGTGGGTGAGGTGCAGCTGCAGGTGGATCTTGTTGTTCAGCATGTCCTGGCAGAGAGGGCAGCGGAGCATGGGCTGCACCGAGTGCTGGGTCATGGCGTGCACCCGCAGCCGGTTCACGTCGGTGTTGCTGTACTTGCAGTATGGACACTGGTACATCTGCAGAGCAGACAAATGAATCACACAGCTCTTCCAGGTGCTACTTCCTCTCTTACAGCCAGGCTTCAATAATTTGATGCCTTCTACCACCAGTTATCGTCTTTCATTCTTTTTCTCCCATTTTATTCTTTGCTTTTGGCACATTGGAAACACATTACCTGCACAGAGAGACGGGTTCTTCCGCCTTACCTGCTCTGATTTGGTCTCCTCTGAAGTTTTTGACCACTTAAAGGAGAGAGGCGACTCAGAGCTGCTGGGAAACGATATCCGCTTGGAGGATGCTGGAGGCTCTGTCAGCTCCTTCTCTGGCTGGCTGGCTGGGGCTGCAACAGAAAGACATCAACATCAGGACACCCCAAAGAGGCCGAGGCTGGACGATGACAGGGCTTCCATTTACTGCTTGACACACAGCCTAAGGACTTGGAGGAGGATGAATCTGAGGACAGACCTATGCCCTGCAATGCACACCAGGCCAAAACCAGTTCCCTCTTGCCAATTTCCTACAGCACGGGAACTGTGTCACTGGTGGCCAGAAGCAGAAAGACCTCAGCTGTTCCTGGGGGATGCTTACAACCTGCAGGTGCAGGAGACTCTGGGCCTGTGGCTGCACTGGACACAAAAATGCTTGGCCAGATGGTGAAGGCCCATGTGCCACCTCCAGGAGCAGCTGGACCTACTCGGTAAGGTAGAACTCGTAGCCCTGGCTGACCCGGGACATTCCACATACAGACACTCTGAAATGCGTTTGCCCTGGAGAGGGGCTGGTGGTTGTGGCTGTCAGCCCAATTGATGGCACCCGTGCTGGCAGCAGTGGTGCTGCTGGGACAGCTCTGGCTGGCTCAGCCCATGCCTCCAGAGGAATGCACCTATCTGGTGCTTCCTAGCACATGATCCTGGCAAAATCCCAATTTTGGCAGGACTCGGCCAAGGGGACCCAAACACTCCCACTGTAATAAGCCGAGAAAAGGCTATTTTGTTCAGCCAAACAGATAAATGCAAATGAGCCCTAAAGTCAACAGCAAAACACTCCACGAGTTGTGGCACTGGGAGAAGCACATCCCTGACCTTTCTCCTCCCCCGAACCCTGGCTGCCTTCAGTACATAAATTTGTGGGACATCTATTATTTAAAAACTGTAAGGACAAGTATATTATACACAGCCCCCGTCTCCTCCTCCCCGAACACACATTCATAACGGTACTTTAATCTGTCTCGAATCGACTTCAAACCCATTTTGCCCTTAATGGGAGTTATTCATTTTCACTTGAAAGGTAATATCTGACAGCTGGATATTTAATATGATGGATCAGCTGCCGATTAACAAGGCGCTGTAGCATTCTCAGGCCAGTCCCCCATACTCTTCCCCCTTTCTCCTACTCAACTTGTGAACCCGCTGGTATCTGCTCCTTGTTTCAGACAATACCATAAGGAGTCAGGTCCCAGCAAACTGCTTCCTTCCCAAAGACCCTTCTGTGCACTGGCACGAGCTCTATTTCCAAACGTATCGCATCACAGCGGAGAACACAATTCCCATTTCTAACTACCTTCCCTGCCAGTCCCCATCTCTGCATTCAGCGGAATAGAGGCAAAGTAAGTTCTGGGAGAGGGAAAACAAATATTACAAACAGGCAGCAGTACTGCCAGAGGGAGGCAGGGATTAGAGGATTTGATCTGGGACAGCTGAATTTCTCCTGGTAGGCTTGTCCATACCGAATGGGCTTGGAAGTGATCTTGTTCCCCACAGCACTGCTGGCTGCATGCCTGGTGCTTCATGCCTGGCTGGGCAGCAGCCTCCACGTGTGCATGTACAGTCCTGGCTGTACCTGGGGAACAAACCCCAGGACTCTACTGTGCTGCCAACTCCACAAAAGCATCCAAACCAGGGATGGAATGAGTTTGCAGTGTTAGTGCTGACTGATGGACACCATCACAGATCCTGCTCTGCCCTCAGAGAATGACAGGCTGCTCTGCTCAGCTCCCTGCTTGAACCAATACTCTCCCTGGGCTTCAGAACTGGAAACAGCTTTAAGATGTCTGCAGGGCCAGAGCTGACCTTCCTTGCTTCCTATAATAAGTGTGCTTGGAGCACTGGGAACATGGCACCACTCTGCTGCTCCTCCACTGAGGAACACAGTCCCTCCTGGAGGGTTTGGGGAGGAGAGACCACCACCAGGAGCCAGCACTGTGGCACGTGAAGGACCACCCTGCCTTAAAATGCCCAGCCCGATCCCTGTGTGATGTGAGTGGCCCTTGTCAGGGGCCTGATCACTGCTGACACTGTCCAGTCCCCAGTGTGACCTTGGACACTGACAAGCCAGCCCCCATCAGGCTGCTGGGTGTTGGGAAGAGCAGCTGGAGACCCCAGGTCTGCCAGGGAGGTCTGGCACAGCCGTGCGAGTCCTACTCTAGGCCTGCACTGGGTGGGATGACAGTGACAGTCATGGCTTCGGGTCCCTTTAGGCCTCTCTAGGTGGTGACTGTAGCTCCTGCTGGTCCACACAGTGTCCCTGCACAGGGCACTGACCACTGCCAGCTGCTCACCAGTGGAGTGTTTGTGGATGCAGTGACTGAATTCAGCCCAACCATCAGCTACCCCAGGCTGCTGAACACCAGCTCCCACCTTGGGAGTCACAGCAGGGTATTTTCTCATCTCCTTTCTACTGTGAAGCAGCCTGCTTAGAATTAGTAACAGGTAATTAAAATGTACCATCTCCTAAGTGTCCAATTTCATTAAATCACTTAGTCCAACCCTGTAACCTTAATCCTTCAAAACTAGAATTATTGATGATTGTCCAGACCCAAGAATAACCGATTTGTTGCACATAGGATATTTATTTTAAGTATTAGTTTTTGAGCTGACAGCTCAGCTGGGAATTTTAATACCAAGACTAAAGTTTATTGTTGATAAACAGTCAAATGCACAAAATGACACATTCAGTCCACATCACAGATGATCAGAGGAATTAAGAACTCTGCTAGCAGGAGAAATGAGGACATGGCTTGGCATCTGCCTGCAGAACTCTTAGCATAGCCTGGGACCTTCTGTCTGTGCAGACAGGACAGGACAGAATGTCCTGAGCTCAAAATGTCCAGAAGACCATGGCCTCGACGGGCTGAGTGACACTGGAGCACATGGAGACACTACCTGTGCAGTGACCATGGCCAGCATCTTGCTTCCAGGCCCAGGCCTTGCAGGGCAGAAAAAGGAATTTGCTTTAAAGTATGATGTATGCCTGCATATCAGATAGTATTGTTATTACTTTGACTCTTTAAATGGATTTAGTTCAGATTCACTGACTCAGAGGGAGACCTGTGTTTCTCAACAAATGTTCCCTAAAGCCAAGTGCGATGGGGCGGGGCTGCCACAGCACTTCTGGAGATCTACTGATATTCTCACTCTTCTCAGCAGCTTCTGCTTTTCAGAGGAGGAGGAGAGATCCTCCCTGGGTATATTCCAGAGGTGAGATGGGCACTTCCGTGAAAGTGGGGGCCTCTCCTTTGCTGGTTCCAGGGGCAAAGCCAGCACGGATCCCCTAAACTGCTGCTCTCCATCCTGGTGGGAAGGAAGTCACCACCCACCTCCTACCCATCAGATTCTTTCAGCTAAAGTATCACTGACAGCCCCTTCATCTAAACTTCCATCTCCCAACCAAGCAACATAATGGAAAAGCCAATTAAATGATTATTAATTCATGCTGCTTTCCGTAAGCCAGAGGTTCTCATCTCCCTTCATTCCGTAAACCAGCTTGCCACTTGCCCTAGAAATTTACAGTGGGGTTTCTGCTATTGCCATTGATTTAAACACCACCAGCCTCCAAAAAACTCCTTGCCATGAAATCCAGTCGCTGGCCTGGGGAAGCTCTCAGTAAGACCAGGGAACTGTGCTTTCACTGCCTGATGGAAAATAGCATTCTGTATTTGGTGGTGCCTCCTTCCTCAAATCACCTCAGTGTGTTCTTGGAGCCATCACTCAGCTCCACAAGTCCTTGGACCAGTGGGAGCTGCTACTGTGTTACGCAGCCCTGTGCCATCAATGCCCTCTCCCTGTGCCCTTACAGCACCTGTGTGTCTCTTGAAATCGAGGGCTAGTTTATCTGTTTCATCCTTTCTCCAGAAACTGCCATGATGCAGGAATGGCCAGAGCCCACACGGACTGCCAGGGAAGGGCACGGGGCACCCAGAGTTGCTGCAGTGCTGCCACCTCCTCAGTAACATACAGCCAACATTTCCTCCTCAAACACTGTCTGTTAAATTCCCCATTCCTTGAAGGAACTTCCATTTCAATCAGCTGCTGTAGCCACACTATCAGGCCTGTGCACTACCTGTTGCTCTCAGCGTTTCTCAGCTCTGTATTTGACAGTAACTCAGCTGACAAGTTAATGTCCCGTGCTTGGTGCACTCTGCACCCATCCTCACTGCTGCTCCTGGGCCCCCAAAATGGCTAAATAATTTTTTTTTTCTAATGCTGTGTCATACCTTCCCACCTGCAGTGAGTACCCACAGCTGAATTACTATTAAATATTCATATCCAGAAGCTCCAGCCACCACCAGACTTCCCTGCCTTGCTCCATATGAACACGAAACACCGAGCAGATGCCTCTGTGAGATGCCAAGCAGGACCAGGGGCTCCTGGAAGTGGGGCTTTGCTTGGCACCACAGACCTCTCCTGCAGCCCACTTCAATTCCTGCAGCACCTCCAATGCCACCAGAGCCCAGCATGCCCAGAGCTCAGCCAGCAGCTGCATGGAGCCACACGGCCCAGCCATGCTTCTGGGCTGGAGCTGCCACCAGGAGCCTTTTGTGCTTCACATATCCTTGGAAAAACACAGTTCCAGGCCACCTGCCAGTCAGTCCTTCTCTCCCATCCCTTCTCCCTGGTTTCCCTCGCTCAGGCGCCAGTGCTGAGTGGCTCCATTGTGCCCCTCATCCCCTTCCTCCCACTCTCAGGCCCCCAGAACATCCCGGCCATTAAGTGCTCCACAAACGCCAGATATTAAAAAAAGCAGCAAAAAGCAGCCGGGGGGAGGAGCAGGAATAGATTTCCGTCAGGATGTGCCTGACCTGTTTTTTTCAATTTCAGTAATTAGAAAGGCAGTCGGCCTGTAGGAATTATTCATAAACTGCAGGAGCTGTGCAGTATACATTTATGTTAAACATGTCAAATCCAATTGAAATCATGCCTGCCAGCACCATACTCCATAAACACACTTTTCTGCAACAATTTCCCAGCTCTCAGCAGCCCATTAATACTTCCTTTAATAGCAATCTACCACGGATTCGAATCAGGGACGGTCCATTGCACTAATTGCTCTGTTAGGTGAGCATCACGGACAAAAAAAAAAAAGAAAAGAAAAAAAAAATCATTAACAAAAATAAAAGCCCTTCAGGCCAGTCCTCCAGAAAGATTTCATTTCAATCTATATTTTAAGTAGACTTTGTTTCTTGTTTTTGTGGAAAAACCCCTGATATTCTCCGTGTACCCAATGGACAGTGCATTAAGAAGCCTCTGGTAGATAGGTCACTGCTGGTGATGGGGTTCTCCATCAGAGACATGAACCAGCACCACTCCAAATCTGAGAGGCCTTGTACTGCAATGAGCAAGGCTTCAGCTGAGTATCCATCATCTACATCCGGCCTTAAAAATGGAATTGGGATCAGCCACAATTCCTTTCCCCCTTGCTGGTTTGCTTGTGGTGAATTTCACATTAGAGATAATGTCTAACACTGAGTCATCAGGCACACAGCATCTCCCTGCTCCAGTGTGGAGGCACTGCCATCTTCCAGAACCTTCCAGAAACCAGAGAGATGTCTGCAAAAATCCAGATCCAATGAGTCCTTCTATGGGATGGAGTTTTCCCCAAGTATATTCAATTGAAAAGTATCACCTAAAAAGATGTTTCTGCTTTACATAATTGCATTTTAAAACAAATACAAAGCATGAATCAATACATTTGCAGTTGAGACACTTTGACAAGTCTGAAGTGAGAACAGAGGTTTTCCCCTTGATGCTGACACTAACCCCAGCACAGGTTGCACCTGGACTGTACCCAGCGTGGTGCAGACACTCACTCCTGGGCTGGGGCAGGGAGATGGGCAAAGGAACTCAGTCTCTTGTTACAGATCTTGCAAACCTTCAAGAAAGTGGAAGAAATAAATCCCCTGTGCAGTGAGGAAACCGAAAGGGGAGTAAATTGCTGAGGAACATAACGATCAAATTGCAGGTGGTGAGCAACAAAAACATCTGTCCCCCTCCCCTTTCACATGCCCACACCTCTCCTGCTCCCATCTCCATCTTCACACCTGGCTCAGAGGCTTTTCCTAAGGTCAGCCAGTCCATCCAAAGCAGGACAGACTGAGCCTGCCTTATTCCCATGGAAGCTCCTCTAATCTTGTAAGACCTCAGAGGAACCTTCCCAGAAAACCCCTCCAGTGGCTTAAGCCACAGGCTGTACAGGAGGACTTAAAAAAATTTGTTATCTAACATCAATCTTTCTCCCTTCAATTTAAGGCTTTTGTGTCTTCTTGTCTCTATCTTCAACATGGAGAACAAATAATTTCCTTCCTTTCAGAAGCATTTCATGCCACAGAACTTATCTTGTCCTCCTCTTTGGTCTTCTTTCTGGTCAAATAAGCCTGTTCATTCCATTTTTTTCTCCTGACTGATGTTGCTCTGTTCTGGGTTGTTCCTGATGTTTGGGCTTTCTGAAATTGCTGCCCAGCCTCCCCAACACCCCAGCTAAGGAATGGAGAGCTTTCCAGTACTAATGAGACCCACCAATGGGCTTCATTTCAGCCTGTCCTGAAAACTGTCATCGAAAGCCTTCCCAAGGAGACACTGACTCCAAACAGGACCTTCTTCACATGAAGGGAAATTGGGTCGTGTTGACATGATTTGTTCTTGACAAATCTGTGTCGACTGTTCCTCATCTCATTATCTTCCCATCAGCACTTACAAACAGTTGTTTGGTCAATTCCCAGGAAAATCTGGGGCAGAGATGACAGGTGTACGGTTCCCCAGCCACTCCTGCAGTCAGGGACAAGCTCTGTCTGTCCCTCGCAGCACCTCCCCTCTCCACACAGCACAAGAGAGAGCAGCTGGCAGGTTTGATATGCTCCAGGCACTGTGTCCCAGCAGCCAGGTACAGTGCAGCAGGTCAGGGACAACGTTCAGCATCACCAAGTGCTCTGCAGCCCGCTCCCTGGTAGCTGGGGGACGGGCTCTCCCCAGGCTGCTGCTGACAGGGGCTGTGCTGCTCTGCTCAGTGAGGGCAAATGCAAAGAAGGCTTTATGTTCTTTAGCTTCATGACACTGTGGTCACAGCCTTCCCTTTCTGTTCTGTGTCAGGAGCCTCCTCCTCCTCCAAGGAGAGCTTCCCAGCACTGCCTGCTCCCCTCCCTGCTCATGGCTCCACTGGTACTGGGTTTTCATGTCCCTGCACACTTCTCTTCTGGGCTGTCAGGTATAACCTGACCCAGTTCCTGTTCCTTCCCATGTTTGAGGTCCAGGAGGACTGTCAACACAGTCACGTTCCTCGAGGGACAAGAGCAGAAACAAGAGCAAGGTGTGGTGCCTACTTTGCTCACCAGCTGGACAGCAACAATTGGTGACACAGTCTGGCTTTAAAGCTCAGGGCGGTGCTGTTACACATTTGGAAGCAGCCTGAGCTCAGTGCCAGCCCATCACACACACCTTGCCTTGCACAAGGCTGGTCCCACGCTCCATGGGCTCACACCCCTGTTCTGTGTCCTCCCCACACAGCTCCCTTTGCAGATTCCATGGAGCTGTCCCATTTCTGATCTGCTCCTTGGCTCACAAACACTGGCTTAGGAATTTCACTGGCATGGTGATGAAATTAAACAATCCAGATTCAGAGTTTCTGGACAGAAAAGGGTTTAAATGTAGGCTCCTCATTTTTCCTTACATATTTTGAGGTATAATCTTTGCACACAGATCAGCCTTTTAAGTACTTCAGGTTTGGGCAAAGAGCCCTATTTACCCCTGAAGATATTTAATCAATAAGCAATACTTACATCTGTCTGTGACACTTCACAAAATGGTTGTGCTCACCATCACACAATCCCACACAACGAACTGAGACTAAACTCCACCTACAGCCAAGTCAAATTGCATTTGCAGATTAAGAATCAGTATGTGATGGGAAGGAACACACAGAGCAACCTCAGCGAGTGCAGCCCACACTGAGAGCACAAACTTCAACAGCCCACAGCACCCAGCTTGCTCTCTTCACCAGCTGGGACACATCTTCCACTGACTGAGGCTGAGATGGGCTGGGACTGTAACTGTGGAGGTGAAACACCACATTCCATTTTGGGAAGACAATGTAAGACAAGGTATCCTTGTCTGGGGCTCACCAAGAGGCCACCGTGAAGGCAGCAGGAGAGAGCTGCCTGGAAGAAGGGCTTATGTGGGTTTCTGAGGCACTGCACTGACCAACACTGAGCCTGCCAACCAAATGGGACATGGAGCCAGAGCTGCTGTGTCCTGGGCCAAGGAAAATGAATGCCACCTTCAGCACCTCGGGTTCTGGACCCTTGCTGCTGAAGTGGGCAGCAAGGACCAGATGAGGGTGGAAGAGGGATGGCCCTCTTCAGAGTGGGACAATCACAGAATCACCAAATGATATGCTTAATCCAACCACGTGCTGGCTGCTGGCAGGAGGGGTCGTCCCCTTCTCCCCCCTCCTCTCCCAGCTGTTGATCCCCACTGCCCAGGTCCAGTCCCAGAGCACCAAGGCCCAGTGCCAGCCTGACCCACCACAACTCCAGCTATTGGGTATGTCAAGAAGCCACACCCAAAGCCTTCACAGAGGATGACACTTATGTCACGCTGACACTGCCACGTTGTGGTCAGCTAAAAAGGGTTTTGTGGACCACTGTTTTTTCCACCTCCCCTTCCTGGATTTAAAGAAAATGAGGGACCAAACACCACCTCTGCTAAATCACAGAATCATACCTGTCCATTTACTCTGGTCCTTGTCCCCTCCACTCTCTTGCTCCTTGGCAGGTTCCTCAGCATCACCAGCTGTTTCATTGGGCCCTTCCAAATCTTCACTGGGTTCTTCTGAAACAAGAAAAGCAGAAAGTGTGACACAGACATGAAAGGCAGTAGAGAAGAATAGGTAGCTGCCAAAGAGTAAGAGCAACAGCTAAGGCTGTGCACAAGTGTTGGGTGGCAGGTTATCAACATCACCCAGTGTTCTCCCAGCACCCCTGCTTATTGGTCAAGACAGGAACTGCAAAGAACTGAGAGATGAAGACAAAACTAAGAACCTCGCCTACTTCTACCACCTGGAGCTGCTGTGGTCCCCTGAAATGTCATGTACAGTGACATGGTTCTCTACACAATAAGGTTCAACCCAGCCACATCAGGGATTACAGAAGCATGAGGGAGTGACCAGAGCTTCTAGCACCTTCAGCCTCATCCTTCCTCCTCATCCCCATCTCAAGCTCTTTGGACCCAGTGACAGGGTGCAGTACTGACCCTGGTCACCAAGATGCCAGAGCCCACTGCAGACAAATGACATCCCTCCTGCTCAGACCAAGCTCGGAGCAGCTTGGTCTGCTGCAGCCCCAGCCCAGCCATGAGGCACAGGAGGAACATGCTGGCCTTGCCTTCATCCCAGCAAGGGGAAGAGCCTGCAAACCCAGGCAGCACCATGCAGGTGCAAAAGCACGGAGGAAACACTCCAAGTGCTGAAAGCCCAGAACAAAGCACAGAGCACCATGGTCCAGCCCATAACGACAGCATGGGCACAGTGTGTCAGCCTGGTGTGGGGCAGCTCCACTCCAGGGCACCTCGTCAGGGGGACTCTGGGAGTGAGAGCGCTGCAGCTGCCAGACCCCTTACACCAGGGTGTAACAGCCCCATTATCATCTACTATTATGGGTATTAATAGACAGTCCCTGTAACTGACCGGGGTTACCACACCACTGGGCTAAAAGAGGCACTTTTAGGCCATTATACCAATTTTTAGGCAGGATAGTTTAGAATTTTAACTCACATTATCTGGTCATGGTAAACACCATGAACCCACGCAATCCTGAGATTTACCTGAACCACCTAACGGGTTCAAACACCAACCCCCATCCTCCTCCTAACAAAGACAGGGCTAGAAATTCAGATTAAAAGTATATATTAGCAGCTTGCAGATACTCAGCAGTGCCGTTTGAGGATATGACAGCCTAAATTGGGAGTGAGAGGGGAGATGGGTGGCAGTGCTGACAAAGGCATCCAGCATGTAGAAAGACACGTATCATTGGTGGAGGGGTGAGATGGACAGTCTGCCATACGAGCTGAGTGCTCAAGTTTGCTGGGAGAAGGGCTGTGAAACCAGCAGCGGGGTTCACATTTCAGAAATTAAAATTCCAATCTTTTTTCCACTCTAGGGGAAAAACACAACAAACCATCGCCACCCCAACCCCACCACCCCGTAGCCTTCAAACCACTTCACACAGGGCAAGGGTGTCCCTTCAGCTGGGACAGCTGCTGTGGAAGCAGATTTTAGCCGGTTTTATTAAAAACCTTTGGTAATGGGTTTCTATATTTAATTTAAATCATGATTTGAACTGTTCTTTGCTGGCTCAGGTGCTCCGAGGCCCCCTGGACAGTGCAAGGAGATGGCCCCCACTGCCCATGGCCCACAGCCCATCACCCACTGCCCTGGCCCCGGCCCCCAGCC
>WBNO01013084.1:463074-490334 GCA_013400575.1 Peucedramus taeniatus | reverse complement strand
AGCCCCAGCCCCAGCCCCAGCCCCGATCCCCCGGCCGAATAACAAAGGGCGCCTGGCGCAGCGGCACTCCCAGCTGCGACCCGGAGGTGTCAGCATCGGCATGGGAGGAAGAGGAAGGGCGAGCCAGGCTCAGCCGCTGTCTGGGCTCTAACCTGAGCATGTGGAAATAATACGTGTCTTCCAGTGTGCTGTCTGGTTCGAAGGGAATAAAATAGGACATTCATAAGCAGTTACACCATCTGTCTTTATACCATCATCATCATCAACAAGGGAAAAAATAGCTCTTTAAAATGGATGAAAGCCCAGGCTGACAGTAACCGGAAAAATGTGAGCTATGAATACCAATAACGGGAGAAAATGATTAAAAAACAAGGCTACAAACAGCAAGTCCCCAGCACGGCTGGGGCTGCAGCTCCTCATGTCCATCCACCACCAGCCCCACATCTCTGGCAATGAGCACCCCACAGTCCTGCACCAGGAATGCTCCCTTCTGAGGACACAAACTGCTTCTGGCTCAACAGCCTCTGCTAGGCAGAGGGCAGGGAGCAGATCCAGCTGCAAACCCTCCTCCAGCTCCACCCTGAGCTTTCTTCTGAAAAGTAATTTTTCTAAAGCAGGATGGGAAGGGACCAGAGTCTAAGACATCTACCCAGGGAGACTCTGAACTGCTTGGGTAGGTCCTTGTCCCATCCCTGCTCAGCTCCTTGCTGCCAGGGCCTCTGGCACAGAGCCCCGGGGAGGGGGAAGTACTAAATCCATCTGCCTCGTGATCCCCTTCCAGCAGAGCTCTCTGGAAGCGGAGGCTGCTCTGCTCACCACGCTCAGCCTGGCCTGTGGCACAGCCACCCTTGTTCCCACTGTGCCCAGGGACGCTGGGGACAGCCACCCCACCCCTGAGCTGGCTCTGTGCACTGGGTGGGCTCAGCTGAGAACTTGCCTCCAGTGCTCACACCCATGTCTGACCCAGCTTCTAGCAAGCAGACCTCAGCAGTGACAGGAAAAGCAGCCAAGGCTCCTGGAAGGTCTGTGCCCACGCTCTCTGAACTGGCTCGGCGGCTGCTGAGCCACAGCGGCAGCTCCATGGCACAGTGCAGGTCTGGAAAGCAAACACCTCCGAGAAAGCACCCCACCATCCATCCCCTGCACTCTTTTGGGGCATCCCTCTCTGAGAACAGGCCAGCAGCACATCTGGCAGGGAAAGGTCTGCTCCTCCCTCTGCGCACCACCAGGAGCTTCCACTGCCACTGCAAACTGGAGTCACTGCACCGAGCAGAGCCCACCACTGTCCTCATGCCATGGCCACAGACCCACCTGCAGCAGAGTGTGCAGACCACCCCAAGACCAGCTCTGAGGCTGAACGAGCAGTGGTCAGCAAGACATAGGGAACTTCCAAACCACCATGACCTTTTTGCTACCACCTGACCCCTCCTCCCCAAAGCTGCACATTCTGTTCAGATTTCACAGGTACAAGAGCTGTTGCTGTGGGATTTGTATGGGGGAATCATGTCCCTGGGAAATCCAAACAACACACACTGTGCACGGGTTCCCATGCCAGAGCTCCCTGAGTCCATGGTGCTTTATTAATAACTTTTAAAAGGAATTTTCCAACTGCCAAGACTCAGGTCAACACTGAGAGCAAGAAGTGCAGCCCCTGCAGCCAAAGGAGCTGCTCTCCTGCCTCAATCCACCTGCCCCACACAAAATCCTAGGCAGAGTCTTTGCTTCCTTCATGAATAAATCATTTTAGAGAGCAGTATTTCCTTTTAATTTAAAATTAAACCGTTCACTAAGCGGGGGGTGGGGGGGGAGGAGGGGGAAGAGCAGAAGAAGAGTCTGGAAAATCACAAGTATCTGACTTCTGCAGAGGTCAGGGAACCTCTGACTCAGTCACACACCAAATGTACCCAAACTGCCGCATGCAATTGCACAGGATCACACCACTGAGGTCTGTCCCTTCCCAGAGCCAGGAAGTTTGAGAGCTGGAGAAGTCAGCAAATGCTGATGGGTGCCAGACCAGCTTGAACAGCCCGACCTCTCACCTCTTCTTCTCCCAGCCAGGTTTTCCTTAACAAACCAAGATCTCTTATCCAAAGGGATAAAGGGCATTTCGGGGGTGGCGAAAATGTAGGCATGGGAAAGAGCGTGCGCTGCCTCTCCACCCTCCGGCAGGCTTGAGAGCTGAGAAACATTAGCTGTCATGAACCACAATCAAATCAGGTTTGAAATATTTAGCAGTGGCTTGGAAAATGTGGCGGTGCAGCTCTGACAGGCGAGATGTGCAGACACCCATTTTCCATTATAATGGAAATATCAAGCCTGTTCTGAATATGTATAACCTAGAAAAATGTATTGATTTTTCATTCGGCATTAAAAAAATGAAATACCCTGCAGCTGTCAAAAGCCTTTTGTTAAAAGCTCATCTTTCCTGGAATGAGGTTTACCAGAAACAAGTTTTAATTGTACACAGGGTCTCTCCTTTGGAACAAAAAGAATCTGTGATGCTCCCTTTTTCAGGATAAGTAGCCAAAAAAGCCGACAGAAAGGCCTGAGCCCTGGCTGCTGGCTGCACACCGTCAGGGACGTGAGGGCTGGCTGAGCTGGGCCCAGCAGCACCTGACCCACGGCTCAACTGCTGTCACTGGTGTAAACCTGACCCACGGCTCAACTGCTGTCACTGGTGTAAACCTGAGCCCCCCCAGGTCCTGTGTAGAGAGGTTTGGGTCCATATGGAGGAGGAGGAGGGAGGTCCATAGTGGGTCGATGCCCTCCTACATCCTGGAAGCCCAGGATGAGCTCAGCTGGCCCCGAGCTGTGCCAGGGTCACCGTCAGGGCCTGGTGCAGCTGACTCAGGAAGGCACAGGGAGGGCAGTCCCAGCTCACACCACGCCCTGGGCCCAGCGCGCTCTGCTGTGGGAACAGAGCAGAGACAGAGCCCAGATGGGGGTCTGACCTCAGCTCCCACTCCGGATGCATGCATGTGCTGCAGCACCATCTGTGCCAGCTCCTAACGGGATTACTCTACATCAGCTTGCTCATTCCTACTGCTTTCCTGAAAGGAAAAGCAGGACTCCAAGCAGTGCAAAGGCAGCACTAAGCACGGTTACAAGAGAAATGGCACGGAGTTGGATGCAAAGCTGGTGGTTGAGTCCCACCTGACAAAGGGCTGCAGGAAGACAATACAATACTACATGTACCTTGCTTTTATGACACATATTTCCCAGACAGCTCCACTCCAGAGCATGGCCAGAGCATCTCTGCTGCTTTCACTGACAAACAGAAACTGCTGACTATGGCGTGCTCAGCTGACACAGACATGAGAGAGTTACAGAATTGTTTTGGCTTGGGAGGGACCTTCAAGACCATCTTGTTCCAACCCCCTGACATAAGCAGGGATACCTTCCACTAGACCAGGTTGCTTCAAGCCCATCAAACCTGGCCTTGAACACACCCAGGGATGGAGCATGCACAACCAAGAACTCCTTCCCTGGGAGAACATCACCATTCTCCCACTCCCTGGGAACAAGGCTGTCCATGGTTTTTGAAAACTGGGCTATATTTTAAGCCAGCGAAACCCAACAGGGACTTACCCCCTTTAATATCAGTAGGACTAGAAAGGTTGCTGTTATTTTCACACATGAAACATAAAAAAAAAGGCAAATTCCTTGAGCATGTTTGTAGTGGAGCGTGATGTGATTGTGTTGTCATTTATGGGAAATAATCGCAAGCCCATCTCTCCCTTTCCCCCCATTTTCCAGTCCAAATAACCATGAAAAATTACACTTCAATGTCAGGAGGACAACAAAGGAGGGGCTTTCTCCTGCGGCTTGACGGCTTTTCAGCCTCCCCTTTCTTGGACAAAAACTACCTTCAATTCTGTTTCATTTTAAATGTGATCTAACAAATGCATCTTGACAAGTTCCTTTCTCTTTTTCTTTTAAACAGTATTTTGCACAGTTTAACCTAGCTCCAAACTGGAATCAGCTGGAAAGGAGATGCATGCAAAAACACAAACACAGATCAAACAGCAAAACAAAAGAGCCCATCTCCAGCTCCAGGTCTGCAGGGAGAGGACAGAGCGGTCTCCACACAGAGACCTGCAGGACAAGGGTCCAGAGACAAAGGGACCCGTGGGAGGAAGAAGATGGAGGAGTTGGATGGCAGAGGTGACAAGGTAGGAGCACAGGAAAGGTGCCTGGGGAATGGGTGCTCAGCCCCACTTTGTGAGGGAAGGCAACCCTGACCTTCTGCTGAAAATACATGGTGGAGCAGACAATGGCAGCTTTTGCAGAATCACGGAACCATTTGGGTTGGAAAAGCCCCCTAAGATCATTGAGTCCCACTGTTCTTCCAGCACTGTCAAGGTTTCCACTGACCCATGTCCCCAAGTACCACATCCACATGGGTTTTAAATCTCTCCAGGGATGGTGACTCTACCACTGCCCTGGGTAGACTGTGCCAGGGCTGGACAGCCCTTTCCAAGAAGGGATTTTCCCAATACATGACCTAAACCTCCCCAGCACAACTTGAGGCCGTCTCCCGTTATCCTGTCTCGTGTTCCTTGGGAGAAGAGCATTGCAGGCCCTCACCAGACTGTGCCAGTAGAGCAAGAGATGTTTTGTGCTCACTGGGAATACAGGCTCACTTCAGAAAAGCTGTGGAGATCCACAAGCAAAACCAGTGCTGATGCCAAGCTGAAGTTAATAGCCAACTTTAGCAACTTCGCAGTAAGGTACATCTTGAGAACACTGTAACTATAACAAAAATGAGCTATAATTAATTCATACTTAGCCTTAGGGGCTGAATATGCACAGGAGAGCTCCCAACAACCTTAACCCATCATCCTCACAAACCACACTTAAATGAAACACTAAAATTTCCTCTTTCTGTTTAGGTTTTTTTTAAAAAATACGCGACTCCTACTCTGTTCTCCCTCTCCATGGTATTGCTCCAAGGAAAAGTTAATTATGTCTTGCTGACCCTCTTTCCCCCCTCCCCAACTGTTTCCCAATCTCAGCATGTTTGGAGTTCTTTTAAGCTCAGCTAAAAACTTGGGAAAGCTGTAATTGCAGTGCCCAGCTTTATGGACCGCTGAAATACCCCAGCAGCCCGTCGGACCACAAGTTCCCAACACAGACACGGGGCAGTGGAGTGGAGTGGTGGGGCTGATCCGGGGCAGGGGAGCAAGGGACTTCAGAGTTAGGGGTTGAGCATGCCAGGAGCCCCGAGAAGGACAGGGCAAATACACCAGCAGGCTGGACAGACACTTTGGTACCACAAGGGCAATACCTGTGCACGTTCACCCGGCAGAAAAAACGGCCTTTTAGAGCTGCAGTACCAAAGTTTTTGGTGTGAACGGTCATGGTCTCACTTCACTGCAGAAGAATGGAGGCCATGGCAGCAAGGCAGTCCCTCGAAGACACAGCCCCACTTCCAAGTCCGGTCAGCCAACAGCCCAGAGTCTTCACTCCCATGCCATCACCCCTGTGCCAGCACCCTGAGAGCTCTCCCATACCAAACACCACTTGGGTTGGTGCACAGGAGGGAGCAGGTAACACAAGAGAGCTCTTGCATGCACAACAAACACCTGCTGAGGAGAACAGGGAGGGGAGACACCCCACAGCTCTGCAGCCATGGAGCTGTCCTTGAGGGCATGCTTGAGGGGTCCCACATCATCCTGCACAGCAGGGATGGCCACAGCCTGGCCTGGGTTGTTCCTCCCTGGGTTTGGGTTAGTGGCACTTGCAAAACGGCAGTAATTGCTTTTCCCCTTGTACTAACGAGCTTTCAGCAGCAGCGACTTCAGCTTCCTGGAGCCAACAGCCCCTTTTTCTCCACCTCTCTTGGCTCTGGGTAATTGAAAGCGACTGCAATTTCAGCGCTGGCTCTCCAGCACTCAGCTGCACCGGGAGGTCAGGGAATGTCAAGTGAAGCCTTTCCACTCCCTCCCCACCGCGGCACGCGCTCACGGGGGCAGCCTGTCCACGGCTGAGAACGGGCAAACCTACGGGGGCTGTGAGCAGCCAGGGGAGCCAGCACAGCCCCGCTGCAGAGGCCTGGCACCACAGTGAGCTCCAGAGCCCTGCTGACCCTGGACTCCTTTTTTTTTCCCCTTTAATTTAAAACAGCAGATGGATTTCTTTTCAAGGAAACTATACCTTCGTTCTTATTTTTTCTGCATCATCACAAAACCCTTTTCCCTGTGATGCCCACGTCTCCTTTCACACACGGGTAAGGATCCTCCACTTGTCACCAGATCTCAGGTAGCAATGGAGAATGGCTGCTCCAGCTCCCAAGTGAAACACAGAGGATCAAGAAAAAGGGAAGAGCACAGAGCAGGTCCCAATGAGACGCATGACGGTACTGATGGCTCTCAAGCTGCCAGCCTGTGGCCAAGCAGGGAGGCAGCACCAGGTGGGCCATGCCAGTGCACTGGGCAGACAGAACCTTTCAGCCACCCAGGGATGGTGCTTGGCATCTGCAGTTCCCTGAGCCTGGCTCCTTCCCACTAACAAGGGCACATCAGGTGCTCTGGGGACTGGATCCACTCCTGGAACCTGGAGCAAGGCGCATGCACAGGTGGTGACTCCAGCAGAGGCCTGTGATAGGAATTTATTTCTCTCAATTACAGGCGCCTGTCCCCAGCCTCAGTTCATCAGCACAGCAGAGCCGAGTCAATGAAAGCCCCTAACGCGCTAATCAGATGCACAGCGACTCCTGGAGCTGCGGCTGCTCCTAAAATAAGTGGCAACTTTGGGATGCGGGTTTCCAGCCCTGCCCTCTCTCTGCTCCCTGTGCTCTGTCTGTGGCCAGGCCAGAGCTCCCCTGCCGGGTCCGAGGCGCTGCCTTGTGCTGCACACGTGTGTGGAGGGGCAGTGCCTGTCCATATGTTTGATCTCCATGCCCACAGGAATCCCTCTGGGCTGGAAGCTTCCAAGAGTGAGTTAAATATTTTCAGATTAAGTTTTTAGGGTTTTTTTTGTGCTTGATATAAAATATTTGTTCTCTTCTGCCCAAAACCATTCTGAAATAACCGGTGAATGTCCTGAGCAGAGAGACAAGGGTCTAAATACTGCCCTCACAGAGCAAACGTGAGATGAAAATGCCAGGGAAAAATCACTGCTGCGTTCCCTTCTGGTGTCCTCAGAAAAACAGCACCTCTGCTTTTGGAAACCTCTATTGAAAGTGCCAGGCTGCACGTGGCAGGTGCAGAGGGAGGGCTGTGTGCCCAGGACAGGGTGATGTCCCCTGCTCTCTGGGATGCCTTTGGGCTGTGGCCATTAGGTTTAAAACAAGCAAACAAACAGCCCATCCCCTCCTTCCCCGTCCCAAGGGGGCCACAGGAAAAGGCTGTGAACTCCATGCTGTGCCCCCAGTCTGGCACAAACCATGCCTGCCCCAGCACCTCCCCTGCCTTCCCGGAGCTCGGCCAGCACGAAGCTCCGCGGCGCGGGGACATCTCCCTGCAGCCTGCTCGAGAGAGCATCGATCCAGCACACACTTGGTGCCTTCAAAGTTGTTTATGATCAATATGCAAATTGCCCACGGCATTGATCTGGTATTAATTTTCAATTAGGGAATCCACAAGGGGTCTCCCAGGGTCAATATCCAACAATCCAAGGTAACTCCACAGTGGAGCCTGTGGGACTGACACTGCCTAGGGCCTGGGGCTGCTCCTGCACCTCCTGTCCTGATCCCTATGGACAGTCCTGATGCCACAGTGGTGCTGGCACTTGGGGCAAGCCCCTGGCAAGTGGATTTAGGCAGCAGCCTTCAACCTACACGCTGTGTTACCTGTGTTAGCATCATTACTGGTACTGGTGGTGTGGGAAAGCCCAGTGCATGGCTGTGCACAGCAGCATCTGAGGTCAGTGGCGGGTCGAGGGGTCTCAGCAGCTTCCCAGGAACAGAGCAAGAACCCAAATGCTGCCTTATACCATGGAACACAAATTATGGAAACCTGCGCAGCTCCAAAAACATATATGAAGTGTGAAAGGTGCCTATGTTACACAAAGGTTCCAAAAAGTGAAAGAAATCATTGCCAAGTGCCTTGAAAATCCAGAGAAGCACGCCCCTTCCCAGCAATGTGACATATCCCACCAGCCACCCTCCCTTTGGGAGGCCCAGAGCGAGCTAGCTGTTGCTCCAAGCCCCGTGGTCGCACTGGAGAGGGGATGCCCCCTCCACACTGGGAAGGTGATGTGCCCTCCACAGCAGAGAGGTGATGATGTCTCCTTTGTGCAAGGGACGTGATGTCCCCTGTGCACCAGCCAGCCTGTGCCCACCCACGGCTCCACCACTCACTGTGCTAACCAGCACATTAGCTACCCAGGCTAATTGGTTTATGGATAACATTAATTACCATGTTGCTCATTAATGGATGAAATCTTTATTGGTTCCATTGATCAGCGGGACTTGTTAGCCGGCCTCCTAACCAATGGCGGATGTAACAAGCTCTCTTATTGGCATATCAATTAATGCAATCAATTTCTGGCCAGCGGCTGCCATTCGCTTCCCTGCTTGTTAGACTGGGGGAGACAGAGTCATGTCAAGTAAGCATTTATTTAAAGGGTTTCTAATTCTTCTTGAGCTGACTTCCCAGCAGGCTTTCTGCCACACAAGGGGTTTCTGCCTCCAGAGACCTTCCCCTCTCCTCCCCTGCAGAATCAGATCTATGACAGTCCCTGCAAACTGAATCATTTCTGTGAAAATATTTATTGAGTCTGGCGAGTAGGAACAGCCACAGCCAGAGGTACGGGATTGACAAGTCAGACTGTGCAACGATGCCAATTTAACACACTGGGGAGATTGGCAGGAGCACAAACCTGCTCCCCAAGGACAGATGGGCTCACCAGCCATGCTGCAAAGCCTTCCTGCACATGGATTAATGCTAATTCCAGGGTCAGTTCCCCAGATCAGCATAATTTTGTTAGGGAATAACAAGCCCTGAATACTTCTGTCCTATCCCACCTCCCGGAGCAAACACAGACCATGTCACATGAGGCTGCACCCACATCCCAGGTGCTGCTTGTAGCCAGTTCCTCTGCCTCAGCCTGGAAAAGGAGAGCAGGATCACACTGCTCATGGGAGGAATTAGCTGGAAAACCCATGGAGAAATGCCACGGACTTATGTGAGCCTGACAGTCTAGGCAGACCAGTCCTGCTTTCCTGAGGAGGGTGGCACAGGGGATGGCCCAATGAAACAGCACAGAGTATGGTATGACAAAGACAGAGATCTGAGCCATTTCCCCCATGAGCAAGAAGGGCTTGCAGGTACCTGGACAGGAGGCCAATGATGTTCACAAGGAGTAAGAGCCTCTGTTCTGATTCCCACATGTCTGGTCTGTTTTCTTTTGGGGTATTGGCTAGAGTATGTTCACAAAGTGCTCAAATCTCATCCTACTGGGCTGAGGTTCCCCTGCTGGCAGAGGCCCCACGTACCCACAGCAATTCTTCCTGGCCTGATCCCCCCTCCGCATCTTCACCCAGGTGACTGTGTAGGAATGATCTTCCCCACCAAACACAATAATAAATCTAACTTTATCAGAGCAGAACTATAAATCTGTGAAGCCTCCAATAATTTCTAGCCATGGGAATAACACCACAAAAGTACTTTTTAAACTAATTACTCAGATTCTGAAGTGCTGCCCTAATGAGCCTTCCTTCTGCCCAGAACTTGCTAAGAGAAAAAAAAAATCTACCTTCAGTACAGTAATTACTGCTTTCCCCTTCAAACTTCTAACTGGAGATCAATGCTGCATTTTAAGACTCATTGATTTACAATTAGCCTGGCTTTCCTGCTAAAGTGTTTTTAAAGCAGAGTTTACTTTTATTTTATTTTGAAATCTCAAAGATCTGGTTCTTAGATTTTACATCCTCATGAGAGGTGCGCTGGGAGCTCATAGGGAGGCAGGCACACATCAGAACAAGAAAAGAAAATAGGCTTTGTTAGGCTGAGATTAGAAATAAGAGACTGAAATATTTAAGGGATAAACATGAAAAAAGAAGAAGGAGGAAAAGAAACAAAGCTAGAGGAAAGGAAGAAAAAGTGGAAAAATAAGAAATGTAATTGCAAAGAGACGTAAAAATAAACTGCAGGCTAAGGAAGGAGAGTCACTGCTGGGTGGCTTGGAGCTCTCACTGCTCTGCTGTTCATCAGCATCCTCAGGAAACTCAGCAGCAGCTTTGAGCATCTCTGCAAAACAAAGCACTGGTTAAAAGCCGTGCGTGGCGGGGCGGCGCCTGCGCAGCTCCCGTAGCCCTGGCTGCTGTGCAACCTGTCCCGTGAGGAGAGCACGAGAGCAGAGGAAGTGAAGCCATTAAGAACTCCTGGCTGATTGCTTCAAACATGTTTTTTTCTATGCCATAAAGATAATAGCCTCACGGATACATCTGCCTGCTCTCTCCCGCCTCTTCCCAGCCCAACATCATCTGCTTGGCATCCCCTGCCCTGCACTCCCAGCGCTGCAGCAGCTGGACACTGGGACCCAGAGAGGCTGGGGGGGTCTCCACACCTTGGAGATGCTTCAGACCCCAGCAGAGACAGCTCTGGCCGGCCTCTCCCTGAGCAGAGCTGGGCTCAGAGGCCTCCAGAGGCTCTGCCAAGCTCCACTGCTCTAGGAGGCTGTGACCATTTCCAGAGTGTCATAGTACTGCTTGGTTCTGACTCATTTTTGTGTCATTTCTGCAGGAAATGAGCTACACTGGACAAGCCAGTTCAGCCTTTGCCTCTTGCTTCTCCCTTCAAACCCAACATCAGGAAAGTCTTCCAGGATTAGCATGAGTAGCTACCCAACTGGAGACAGCTGGAGGAGCTGGGAGGCAAAGGGAACCCCTGGCAAAGGTTTCCAGTTGTGGGGCCACCACAGCAGTGCAGCCTGCCCTTCACTTGTGCTCTCACATGTTTTATTCTTTATCACTGCAGGGTCCCAGGTGCCAGTGGCAGATGATGATCCTGGAGTGATGAAAGCAAAGCAAGAAAATAGGAAAGCATCTCTCCTTTTCGTGTTGCATTTTAGAGAAAGCTGCTTAGCTCCATTTCAAAGACTAATATGAAAAAAGTGCAATTAAATCCTTGAAAAACTGACAGATCAGCAAAACAAAACCACCCGGAGGAGAGCACGATTGAGCCTCATTAAGGAAGAGTTCAGTCTGTTTTTAAAACCTTTCTTAACATTTAGCTGGTACCGCTCAGCAGCCGCCACTCCCAACGCGCCTGGTGCAATTAGTGTCAGAACGGAAAGGAAAAAATCAGCCTAGGAAACAGGAATTAAAGCACCAGATCCAGGCAAGAGAAAAAGATTTGGCTGTAGTGAAGCCACCTACATTTGGCCCCCTCCTCGGGGTCTGTGGCAGCACTCAGCCCCGCTCCATGCGCTCACACTCACACACACACACGTGCTACTTACAGAGCGTGGCGCTGGGGCAAATCTGGGCTGTGCCCAGCCCTGTCCCCAAACACTCTGCATGGCAGTCACATCCCTCCCTGGCCAGGGCAGGTTTACGACAGATGGACAGTAAATTACACTGACCTCAACAGCAATTACAGCCACTGCCTTGGACAGTAAGGAAATGGAGACACGGGGACGAATCCGGCGGTGTCCTGGGCAGAGCCTTGGGCAGGGGAGCGTGCGGTGCTCACTAACCCCTCGCGCCGTCTCGCCGGCCCCAAACAGGACCCGACACAGGCCAGAGCTATTCTTCTGCAGTGGGGGTGGGGATGAAGCGCATGGGAGATAGAAAAGATGGCAGAGAGATGAAGCCATTTTATTAAATCAGGCAAATTCTAATTTATTCTGGGGAGATGGAGGAGAGAAAATGGATTCATTCTCAGCATGCACACTCCGTATCATCTGATCCAATCCTCACTGCCTCGCCAGAGGGGGAGGGGGCCTCGGCCGGCTGCAGTGCTCCCACAATCAGAGAAAAAGATTAAAAAATAGGATGATTCTCCTTTTAGATTGTACAGCAGTCACGGGGGAAAAGGCTTTTCTCAAAGGAGCGTGAGGTGCCATGCCCTGCAGTCAGCCGTGCCCCGGGTTTGGGGGTTTGCCCCTTGGGGATGTGGAACGGGCAGCACAAGGTCCAGGGCCCACCACAGCACATGCACCATGCAGGCAAAGGAGGCAGAGACACATGTGGGAGGAACATCCTGCAGGGATCCTGCACACTGCCATTTTTGGTGTTCACCCCAGCAGGCACCCTCACAGCTGGCAGGGTAATCACCATCGTTCTTCATCAGTAAGAGATGCTGGAATAAAAGTGCCATGTTGGCAGCACTGAGGAGGTTGATGGGACCTCAGGTACCCACACTAGTGCAGAGCACCACCAGAACACCACTGGTGCATGTGACCACGGGCACTTCAGGCTGCTCAGGCCACAGCCAGCACAGTGCTTCCACAGGTCTCAGCAGAACTCAGGAGCTGAGCTCCTCTGTGGCTCCAGCCAGTGCTTCAGGAGCCGAGGAGCCCACCAGATGCAGCCAAGCTGGAAACCAAGAGTGAGGGCATCCCTTGTGGCAGATGGCTCAGGTTATCTGAAATGACATGGGCTGCCAAGGGCTGCCAAGGGCTCTTGATCTGGGGATGGTGGGTTATGACAGTCATGAGGGGACACCTTGCACAGAGATGTTTCCAAGGGGAGTTGATTTCCAAGCTCTGTGTTTACCGGCTAAGTGTGACGGCCACAGCTGCCTGACATGCAGAGTGAAGCCAAAGAAACTCCTGCTCTAGAGAAGAAATGTCACTGAACAGCACTGCACAGTTTTGGAACAGGGACTGAGTGAAAACACAGCGGTTTGGTTAAACAGCACTGAGGAAAAGCAACAGAGCTCCTGCTGCAGAGGACAGCCATCTCTGGGACTCATGGGCCAGCCATCCTACCAAAGGAACAGACACCTGCAGCCCCTCGCTGCCCTCACAGGGACAAGGGCACTTTGGGATGGACACGGACAATGCTGGTGCATCCGGACTGAGGGGAAGGAGAGATGCTGCTGCACAAAGCTCCATGGGCACCAAGGTACATCCCATTTCAGAATTAACTAGGGGAAAATGAGAACAACACATAATTAATTACCAGTGGCCCAATTAGTCCAGAAAAACAAACAAGACCTTGGGTGAATGAGAAGAATGCCAACCCTGGCCAGGGCAGAATGTTGTGGGCCTTGTTGTCCTGCACAGAAATAATTCTAGTTATGCCTGCAATGATTAAATGAACTTTTTATACAACATCCTTCTGAAAATACTCCCCTGCAGGAGTCCCCCTCCCTAAAACCATCAACACTCGTCCCAGCTCAGAATGGGGCCTTGGGGGAACAGCTTTGCAGGAGGAAAAAGGCCAAGAGCCCAGGGAGAGGGGCCAAGGTGCAGCACCTGGAGCACAAATTCCAAACATGAGAAATTCCTGTTTTGCATCCAACTCCAGCACGATCAGTGAAGCTGATTTTATGACTTATTTATTTATTTCGTCTTTGATGAACAGAAGGTTAATATAAGAACAACTCCTTGGCAAACCTTTAAGGGTAATTCAAGCGACACTGATGTGAATCAATGTTCCCTTTGTGAACGCATTACTTGGCAGAAACTGGCTTTTTGTAACCCCCTTAAACCTAGCTGGCAAAACAAAAAGAGAAAAAAAAACGTCCTTCAAACAAAAGGATGAGGTGAAAATAAAGAGAGAGTCGACTGCACTTTATTCTCTTTCACAGAAGCAAATGGATTTGGTGCTTTTTATACATTAATCAATCAATATCACTGACTGTACATCAGCGGCGCAGCCAAGTTATGAATGACCTTTCTGGCAAAGAGGACACTTTTAATGCTCATAAGACTGCTCATAGCTTAGCAACTTTCCGAATTTATGCCTGCATGATTACCCCTCGGAGGCAGGCGCCCGTGAGCGCCGCACTGGGTATGACAAGGTTAGTCCTTGCCGATTTGTGCAGAGGGAAGGGGCCGCTGCCCCGCACGGCCGGCCTGGCCACGGGCGCTCCCCTCGCCTGGCAGGGCCCTCGGAGCAGGAGGAGACCAGCAGGCCCTGACCTGCCAGGCCAGCACAAAACAAACCACGAGCGACCCTGCACGCCACACACAGAGAACAGGAGGAGCCAGCAGTAGGTGCTGTGGAAGGGAGAGGTGGCTGGCAAGTGAAGTGGAACGGCTGGCGCTGAGCACGGCTGGCAAAGGCCAAATTAATCCCATTGTTTGGCCACAAAGGAGGCAGCGAAGTAGCAGTGGAGGCCAAGGAACAATCCCAAACACTCAGCCGCAATTCAACCTTCATCACCATAAAAAGGGGATGGAAAAGGCCAGAATGCCTCAGCTTATTTGGTAACCAAATGCAAGAGCCGTTCCCAGAGAAGGTGCAGCAGCGCCTGCACACGCGAACACAGAGATGGGCAGTCACAGCGGGCAGTGCCCCTGGCTGCCCTAACCCTAACCCTGGGGAGTGATGGGGGGGCCATGCAGGGCCCCACACACTCCATCCCAGAGCAGCATTGAGATTCAGGGGTTTGGGCTCCCAGGCACGGAGGGCACTGAGCAGGGATGTCCGGGGTGCATCGTGTGGAGAGGCCAGCACACCCCTGCAGACCAGTGGGAACCTGCACCTGACACGGGTGAAAGCACCTCTGTAGAACAGAACCAAAAAACCCAAACCACTGCTATTTATTTCATGAAGGGACCACACATGAATGGAAAGCCTGAAAAGGGGTAGGAGGAAGTACAGAGAAGGAGAAGGCTCAGGCTCTTTGAGCTGAAGGTGGCCTTCACAGGAGCCTCCAAGTGAAGGTTCAGTAGAGTCAGACCAACACTGCTTCCCTCATTCACCACTCTTGTAAGGACTGCCACAGAAAAGGGAAAAAAATGCAAATTGGAAGCAAATATGGATAATAATTTCTCATACAGCTCCCAATTAACCTTTGGAACCTGTGGCCTCAATAAATCATTGAGGTCAAAACAAAATACACGGCAAAGACATCGAGATGTGCAACTAGGAAAAGCAAACTGAGTATTTGGACAAAAGAGAAACCCTCTTGCTTAAGGGCATGAACTGTATTTTAGTAGGAACAAGGATGAGACCTCAGTTTGGGTAGGTTATTATTTGTTTATGGGTCCCCAGATTTCCCTCTGAAGCAGTCAGAGCAGGCAGGACACTGGTGCTGACAGGCACGTTATTAGCCAATCTTAGAATTTTAGTGGAAAAATAAATGCATGTGGTAGCTCCTTCCCAGGCAGTTCTGAGGACGTTAATGTCATCACCAGAGGATCAATAGGCCTCGCAGAAGGGACAGGAAGCAAGTGCATTTCAGAAGTACAGGCAAACAAGACCAGAGCAGGGACACAGGAGAGTGGTCCAATGTGCACACCACAGCCGTGGGAATGCTGGAGCAGGCCAGGCCAGGGGTCACTGCCAGCCTGAGCCAGCTGCTGCAAAACCTCGTTTCACAAATCATCCCCCTGATAATGTATGGAATCTCATTTTGCCTATGGCTTGCACAGAAAAACAGGAATCCAATCAGAACCCAAGCTGTATATCTCCTGCAATTAAATCCACAACCTACAGATTAGAGGTGAAGGAGAGCACTTCCCATTCTCATAATGCCTCCTCTGAACAGAGGTCTCAACTTTCTCATTTTGGGCAGTGTATTGGGTTTGCATGGGGAGGTCTGGGTATCAGGGGGACTCCTCCTGCCAGTTATACACCATCAGACATGTGCTCCTGCAGCAGAATGAACTATGAGAGAACCACGGCAGGGACAAGGCAGGAGCAACCAGCAAAGGAGCTGATGCCCTGCAAGGATATTCCCTGAAGATGGGGAGGTGCAAGGACATTCTCTTACAGTGCTGAGCATGACCCTGTAGACTTGTATCAGCTTTTATAAACAAATGGATCTTTCGTACAGGACAATGAAGCCTCTAACTCCAAATGGGCATGTTTGGTGGCAACAGGCTTCAAATCCACCTTCCAAACAGGAAGGCACATCAGTATGGTGCTCCAGGTCTCACCTGCTCCACTGCTTACTTACAAACCAAACATCCTTGCTACCTCTGAACACAAAGCCTGTGCCCAGCTGAACATGACTGACCTTTCCTTTCGGCCACTGTCCCCAGCCAGGGTGTCACTGGGCATGTCAGCAGGGAAAAAGGTACTGAGGTACCATCAGAACTCTGTGCTGAAGCTCAGTTCAGCTCAACAGTGGAACAGGAGAAGAGACTCCAAACTAATAACCAAGAACAGCACAGCAGCCACACAACTCTTTCAATTCATTAACCTGAGAACACAGGAGGAGGCACGCCCATTCCAGAGATATTTAATTTGAACCCCAGTACCACAGCAAGGGAGAAAACAGAAGCGCAGCAATGGCTACAAGAGTCAGACCTGTGGGCAGGGGCTGGATAGGAGCTGCTGCAACACAGTCTGTGGGAGAAACATCATAAATCAGGGCTAAAAGTGGAGGAACAGTTGCTGGAACATGTGTCTAAGGTTTTGAAGGGTTTCTTTTTCTTCGTGGCACCAGAAGATCAAAGCAGGGGTTTGGGTCAGACACAGCATCAGACACAGCACCTGAGCAGGGGTGAGTCTGGGACAGAAGAAGCACTGCTGCACTGATGGGACCCTCACCAAGAGGCAAGTTTGCTGTCAGTGTGAACCCCATGTCATTGACATGGACATCTCACCTGCTCCAACACACCCTGGGACCATGCTGCAGTACCTGCAATGTCTTCAAAGCTTTACTGATTCACCCCTCACAGGGAAAGACCTTCAGTCTTTAACCTGCACCACTGCAACAACCACCTCCAAGGCCTCAGGAGAATAGTTCCCTATTCTAAATCTGTGCAGGAGAAAGTGGAAAAGAGAAACAGGGAAGAGAAGCAGAAGGTGCTGTGGGCACCATGCCCTGGGCATCGACAGCCGAGCTTCAGGGACAGAGTACCAAGAGACAGGGATGCCACTCTTGAGTCCCAAGGGAAACGGAGCTCAGGGAGATACTGAGATCTCTGACAGCTGGGCTTCAGTCTGGCTCTGGGGTTTGCTTGAATACAGAGAAAAAAGTAGAGAAGAAGAGGGACTAGGAGCCTCATGGTGTTGTACTGCAGCATCTGGTGATACTTCCTCCTTTACTTTTCCTAAGTGGAAAGGGCATTAAGATGCAGTTGAACAAGAAAAACATCCTAGAACAAGTCAGCTGTCAGAGCTTCCTCTCTTTCTGCTTAATGAAAGCCACGAGCTCCCAGCGGTGGCTGGAGTGGGATGGAGATTCTGAGATTGCTGCCACGGCTGGGTGCTGCTGCCGCTGCCTCCCGGCCCGGCGCTTCCTTCCGCAGGCGCCTCCCCTGCCGCCTCGGTAACCAGATGCTGCAGGCTGTGGGCAGGCTTCTGCTACAGCCCCCCTCTACCAGGGGCACAGGAAAAAAGTCACAACCAACTTTAATAAAAACAAAATTAAAATGATTAAACCTTTCATATCCTTTCGAGATTATCTCTTTGCTGCTGGTTGGTCAAAGCAGAGCTGAGGCACAAATGCTCTTGACTTTAAACTCAAAACCAACCCTGAAAAAGAAAAGAAAAACCTAAGGAAATCTCCCTCTGCCAAATATTAAAGAGAACCAACTTTATCCCTGCATTCTGTGGAGTCAGACCTCAACAGCCCCATGGTGTCCCAAATGGAAAGGACAGAGAGATGCTGCTGGGATGGGAATGGGGTTCTCCAAAATGTTGGTGGCAGAAAGGATGCAAGGAGGGAACAGATAGAAATGATGTTACAGGGCAATACCAGGAAAGAAAAGACCCCTAAAAGTTTCTCAAACCGCTGGACTCTCCTCATGTCCTCAGGCCTTCTGAAGGAGCCAACTGAATGCAGCCACCCTGATCCATGGCTGCCAGAAACTTTTGCTGGATTTTGATGACCATTAAAGCAATGTGAAACTATAACAGAACCAGAAGCTCCCCCCTGTCTCTCTGCCTGACCATGGAGGAGAAACTCTGTCATCTGCCCAGACTTGGGATGGCCCCCAGCGGAGAGACCTCGCCAGAAATACTGCAACCCTGTTAGGAACTTGCTGGAAAGGTAAAAGGTCCTGAAGCCATGCAATCCATTAAAAAATGAAAAAATTCCAAGCTTCAGCAGAACAACAAAGGGGAAGGCAACAAACTGTCCTCTAAATGAACACATATGGCACAAGATCTTGGAAAACAAGAGATAATCCTGCATGTGGGGGTAGCTGGTGGGGTTGGCAGGGAGATCAGAACTGCTGCAGCCAAGGGAACTGCAAGTTCAATCAGCCCAATATGCTCATCGCCCAGGGCTGTCTGCCTCTGCTGCTGGGCCACATATGCTACTGCACCAGGGGCAAATGCTGTCTCAAAACAGGACAATCCCTCATCTCGCTCCTTGTGGCTCAGGAGATGACAGGAAGGGATTTCCAGCTGGGACAGGGGCTGCTGCACAGCCCCAGCTGCAGGGCAGGGCCCCAGAGAAGCCGGTGCACACGACAGGGCCCCGGTGCCCCCGAGAGCCTGTGGCTGCTGGCCCAGCTCTGGCCGTGCACACACTGATGGTCTGGCTGGATTTACCTGCAGCACTTTGGAAACAAAGCCGAGCAGGCTGCTGCCCTCAGGGATAAAGGCAGTATCAGGTTTTGGAGAGTGAGAGGTAAAAAAAAGTCCAAGAGATACAGATGAAGCTGAGCAGCACTTGGTGTTTGCACACAGGAGCTCAAGCTGTAAACCTGGGTTGGCAAATTATTAAATTTGTCAATCAAGGACAAGCCTGGAAATTACTTCCCCAGCCGTCTGCAAGGGCCACACATTTCAGACATGTAACTGTGGCATCATCAGCAGAGCCAGAGCTGCAGAGTGGTTTTGACTGGCAGATGCTGTAGCATGGAATCCGTGTGCTTTTTTCCTGCAGGCACCATACAGGTGATCTGCTTGGTAAGTTTTTAATTGCTGTGTGAAATTAAGTTCCATGAAAAACTGGAGATTACAAAGCAAACTGATGATTTCTTTCCAAAACCCTCCATTACCTACATCAGAAGTTGGAGATCAACAGGCGTCATTAAGAATGACCAAACTGTCTTTAATGGGGACCAAGTGGAGGACGTCAGATCCCACTAAATTTATTTTAAGCATGGAGAAATGTAATTTATCACTACCAACTTTCACTTCAAAAGTTTTAAAGTTCTACTGGAAGTAGAGAGTCTGCTATCATAAAAAATCCACCCCAAAGGCATACCTCACACCCCTGCTGTAACAAACTCCATGAATAATGACTCCATGCTTGATGATGGTGAAGGAAAAATGCCTTGCACGGTTGCCCACTCTTCAAGGTGAGAAAATAACTTGATGGTTCCCTTGCAGGAGGTTTTTGTAGAAGATCCACTCTCCCTTTCTCCACCATTTGCTTCATTTTACAGATGGGCTGGTCACAATTCCCAGTCCAGGAAATGGCCACTGAGGGAAGAGAAGAACTGGAGAGCCTGGACTGTAGAAGGGGGAACCAGAGAGTAGTGCCTCAGTCTCGAGGAAGCAGGTGAGGTATTAGGGTATGCTGTGGGACTGCCAAGTTTAGAACCGACCAGGCTGGCATCAAGCCTCCCTTCTCCTTGATAGAAACTTTGCATCTGAGAGAAACCTCACGCTGCAAACCACACCCTGACCAAACAGGCTCCCGGGCACACGGGACCTGCTCCTGTCCCCCCTGATGGTGATGCCTTTGCACCCCCGGGGCAGCCACAGAACTGCTTCTGAGAGGGAGGAGCACAGCGTTTCCCTTGGCTCCGCGCACAGAGGTGCAGCAGCCCAAGGAGCACCCTGCTGTCTGCAGCAACACGGGCAGAGTCTGGCTCAGGTGTGATTCTGAGGCTGGGAACTACTGTTTTTAAACCACGTGGGGTTTTCTCATCTGAACACTGCTTTGGCTATACTGTAGCTCTGTTTACATACTTGGTTTCATTAAAGATTCACATCCCGATTTCAGTCTGCAGCTCCCAGCCCTGCAAAAGGTCAAACACTGAAACACAAGAGAGATGTGGACCAACAGTGCACCTCTGCCTGTGGGGCAGAGAGAGGGGGAAAGCAGGGGCTCTGAGGCATGCCCCCCTTCCAAGGAGCCAGCTGCTCTCCAAGGGTTCCCAGAGCAGAGCTTTGCAGTAAAGGTATTCCTCAAAATAACTGTGACCCACCTGTGCGGAGCAGGGATAATGGCCAGTCCCTTGCTGTGGGCTGGCAGAGGGGCAGAGGTGACCTCCCCAGCCCCCATCCTACCAGGACAAAGGGGCTGTTCACAGCCTTTGGTGTCCAGCAAGGGCTGCTGGAGCGCCACTCCTCCTGCAAGGGCCCCAACAAGAATCCTGTGCTGGAAAGAGATGATGGCCAAGGAATTGGCAGCAGTGAGAAGGATTGCTGTGACAGTGTGGCCACCACAGGGACTGTCCTCTGCAGCCACGTAAACACCTAAAGGATGCCTGTCCCACACAGTGGGAAGAGTGGGCAAAGCCTTCTGCTTCTCCCACAGGAAGACACTATGGAAAGGGAGAACAGAGACAGAAAACAGGAGGAGTCAGGAGAAACAGGTAAGGGAGGAAACATATTAAGCGTGACCAGCACTTGCCCAGGGGCACATAGGCTGAGCAGTGGAGGCCCAACAGCCCCACCCATGCGGGTGGCACATGGAGAGGAATACGATGGGGAGAGCAGGGGCACCATGTGCTGGACACAGAGCAGAAATCCCACTCTGACCATGACCCTGTGCATGGCTGCCCCAGCTACAGAGAGGGGTGTGGTGCTTGATGCCTTCTGGGATGAAAGAAACACTACCAAAGTCAGAATGAAAATTCAATGCAGGTTGTTTCACATTTGTTTCTGTCATTATCTAATGAGCTGTAAGTGCATTCATCCAACATCTTGAGAACATTTTGGTTTTTATTATGGTCACTCCTTCTTTACTTTTTTATTCTCTAAACCCCCCTCATTAAAAATCAATTAGCTTATGGGTAACATTACACAGAAGCTGCTGCAGCAAGGGGCTGACATCTGCAGTGGCAGCAGCTCAGATACCACAGCAAGAGATATCCAAAAATACCCTGAGAGGACAATACCCCCTTCCCTGAAGCTGTGTTCTCTCTGATCAACAAACCAGCTGAACTTCCAGCCGCTCCTCCATCTCCTGTGTAATGAGCACACTTCTCAAAGCACACAGAAAAGTTCAATTGTCTTTAATTATCCAGTTCAAGGAGGACTGGGTTTCCTGCCTTATATGATGTCCATATAATTTCCCTGCCAGCAACTTCATCATCCCTTTACTGGAAGTGGAAGGCAGATCCTAAAACTCTTCCCCAAAAGACACCCAGTTTTTGGAGAGGGCCGAGGGGCAGGGTACAGGCAGGGACAAAGGTCCCTGTGTCCCTGGAGCGCTGCTCAGGCTGCCTGTGCTTCTGCAGGGTGGGAGGGAGTGAGTTGCAACTAATGTGCAATCAAGAACCATCACAATTACAAATGTAAATGAACAGGCAATTGGCACTGACCTTTGCAGATTGTTAGAGGACTAATTAAGGTGTGATCAGAGCTCTCTTCCAACAGATTGAGATGCATCTACACAAGCAAATATCTACTCACTGTCTCCAGACAGCACTGCTTTCTCCCACATGCTTGCACACAGCAGCGAGTAGGTACACTCAGAGTAGGTCTGCAGCAGTGGCGTTCTGTGCACAGCAGTGGGATGGAGCAGAAGGGGAATGGGCTGACTCCACTGCATCACACGAGGCCACAAGACAGAACAGACCACTGCACCTGGACTGCAGCAAAGCAACAGAAAAGTCACTGTCCCTTTGTGCCCCAGCAGAGATGTGTCACAGACCAGACAAGTGTCATGGACAAGTGTCTGTCAAGGTGTCTGAGCCTGATATCTAATACCACAGAGACACCTTATCAAAATTCAGTGGGGAAAAGTCCACCCAGTGGTCAGAAAACAACAATAAAAACCTTGGTGGGGACACAGGAGAGACCCTGCTAGAGAGATGCAGGGCACAAACTCACACTGTCCCCATGCCCTGCAGCTGAGCATCCCCACACCTGGGGGGATGTAATGGGATCAGAATCAGTGGTAGATGGGAACACCCCTTCTCCCCCTCGAGGTTACAGCAGCTTCTCACTCAAACCTGACTCTCATCCCTGCAGAGATGCCTGGCCCAGCATGCCAGTGAGGTGTCCCACTTCCACCAGCTGAACAATGGGACTGAGGAGTGTTTTAAATTAAGTATCTCAGCTTAAAGTGACTTGCAAAACTGACCCAAGACAGCCCCTTCGTCTTCTGCAGTATTATTCTTGCTTGTATTTATAACCTTTGAAATACAATATGATCAAGAAATTGTGTCTTGTTTGCTGTCAGTTTTTGTTGAAGAACCAACAAACTTAAAGGAAATTAAAATATTTGTAAATCGAGCTTTCCTTTCAGTGACTTGTCAGGACTTTTACTTCAAAAATAATACATTTTTTAAAATGGTCACCAAACCATTTTCCCTCCCAGCCAGTCAGCTCCTGCCCTCCCAGTGCCTGCCATGCCCTAATGTGGGCGGCCGGACAGGAAAGATAAGGTTTGTACAGTAAAAGACAAGGTAAACAGAAATTTCTAGAGTAAACAAGGTTTTCAAGGTTGTTCTGTCTGTCACAAAGGGCACGGATGGTTTCCCCTCTCTGCTCATTTTGCATTTAAGCAGCTCACAACCCACAGCCCTGCCCAAAGAGCCCTTTTGAACTGGGGATGTTCTCCGGCGGAGCAGGGCGGCGGGCGGAGCTGCTGTGCCCCCGGGCTGGGGTGGCAGCCACCACACCGAGCTCTCGCTGTCACCGCCACCTTTGGGAAGCGCGGGCCATGCTCTCCATGCTCTCCACTCCCTGGGACACCAAGGTCACACATTGGGCACTTTTTTCCACAAAACTGAATTTAACTCTTAATGAAAAATCTCCTGTCACACTCTAGGAGTGTTTTGGGTTTATTTCAGGTCCTCATTACTCACGGGCATAACAGCAATGAGACCCAGATGTGAATTCAAGGGACATTTCTGAAAACCCACAGGCTCTCCCTCAGCTGCTGCTGCTGTCCCATCTCAACCCTTTCAGCCAAGATCACCTTCCTTGTCTCCATGTGCATTCACTGCAGAATGCCAGTTCCTCAGATTGCCTATTTGTAGGATATACCCATTTTCACAGCAGCCATAGAGGAAAGTCCTGCTTGAAGCTATGAGGATTGTGAAGGTTTTTGCTGGCACACCCCAGCTTCAGCATCACTGTGCCTTGACAGCTGACCCAGGATGATTCTCCTCGTCCCTCCCAAGAGGGCTTCAGGAGACCTGGGTTTTTCAGAACATTAAAAACGTCTCAACCCTTTACGTGACTAAACAAAGTACCATCTCTGCTCCATCCAGCCTAACTGCTCCTTTTAGGCACACTAACTCTTGCTGGATTTGCAGCTGCAAGCGCTGTCCTATGACCTGTGTGAGCTAATGTTTCATACAAGCCCTTCACTTTATTTACCTTATCAAGAGGAGACATGGAAAACAGACACGGCAAACTCACACGTCCTGCCCATCCCTTTTGCCCAGCTCCTCCTCCCAGTCCAGAGTGGCTGAAATACCAGAAATCAGTGCCAAGCTGGGACAGCTTATGCTGGTGCCCAGGGCATCACTTGACTCATTGCACAACATCTACTGGTACACTGGTTTGTTGAGTTGTCCAGATATGATAGTATCTTTAGATACTCATACAATATTCCAGGGTTTAAGAAACCAACTGGAACCAACACACACACTTCAATATCCCAAACCCCACCTCAGGCAGGCGGGATTCCTGAAATGTATTACTGATAAACTGTGTCAGCCCACAGCAGGGAACAGAGACAGGAACATCACCAAGTTTGTCACCGCACAGCACAGTGGGTCTGATGCCACTCTCCCCCTCCTGCAGCGCCGACCCCGCTCACGCCAAGGCAGCAGCACTCACCAGCCTCGGCAGCCGGACACTTGCGGATGGTGAAGATCTGTCCTAGGTCCTCCTCTTCCTCAGGAAGGCCCTTCTGGAGGCGCTGTAGCTTCCGGAGGCTTTCACTCCGCTGGTGTTTCATGGAGCGCACGTGCTGGATGAGGTTCAGCTTGGCCTTGGTGGAGTAGTTACAGAGGACACAGTGGTAGTAGCAGCTTTCACCTTCGACCCCACTCTCATGGTGCTGCAGATGCTGTGGAGAACAAAGCAGAGGGATATCAATGACCTCTATCATCCCCAGTCTCCTGGGTTAGTCCACTGTAAATTGCTAAAAGCCACCTGGGAATTAGTTAAGGAACCACATTTTGACACAGATCCAGTGAGACAAGGCCTGTTTGTTCCCAAGGTATTACATCATCTCCTGCTGAAGAGCATGAAAACCAAAATGCACTGAAATGGGCACAAAGCACAAATGGACACAGCCAATATCATCTCCCTCAGTGAGGGAACGCACCAGACCCACCAGTAACACCTGCTCACGACCCACTCAGGGCTCATTCCTTCACAACTCAAAGTTTGTCCTGGGAGGGGATCCAACTGCATAACAAACTCAAAATTAAATTTGGTAAATTCTCATGGAAAACTAGGAAGAGTAAAACCAAAGCGGCCCTAGAAGACAACAAACCCATTAGATAAAGAGGTCCTGGTCACAGTGTATGGAAGCAGAGCCATCCTGTCCATCTTCCAATCTCTGCTCTCGGCATCCAGGTTTTACTCCCTTGGATGAGGAAGGAAGCAGTAGCCTGGCCTGTAAGATGGCTATGACAGAGACCTCGGCCAAAAAGCCAATGGTGAGATGCAGCCAGGTACCACTGTGAGAGGCCAGCACCTGGAAAAACCCTGTCCCCTCCTGAGCTGTGTGGTCACAGCCAGTACAGCTCATTCTGGATTATCATGCCACAATTATTTGGCAAAACCAACCAATCCCCTGGTACAGAGGTCCATGTCTCTGGGGAAACAAGCAGCCATTTCCTGTCATGGATCCCACAGACATGGAAATTCTTTCTTAGAAGCAGAGGGTAGAATTCACCCTGCACAGCCACACTGGCTGTGGCAGCACAGCTGCTGTCCCTTGCCCCTGGGCAGCAGAAGGTCACAGGAACTTTCCCAATTCCACAGTAAGGGTGTGTCACTAGCTGAGAAAAAATTAATACCAAGGTGAAACAAGATGAGATTCCTCAATGAAGATCTTTGCTGTTTCCACCCCACACCTAACAGTTCAGCTGTGCAATACTGCCTGCCAGCTCCTTCCATCCAACCCCAACACCTCCTTGAGTCTTTGTGTCATCTCATGGAACTCTTTCCTCAACACACACTTGGCCTGAGGCACAAGTACAGCGATTTGGACATGATCTTGAGGTTTGTCAATCAAAAATATTGCCTACGTGCAGCCAGGACCTTCTGGTAAAAAATTCTGATGCTTATTATCTCAGTTACAGCTGAGATAAGATTAAAGACACATATTACCCAGCGCTGTGTGCCTTGCTCACACGGAGGAAGGAGAGCCCTCTGAGTCTAGGAATGATTAAAAATAGGATATGAGCTGATGCTGAGGCTTCTGATTGGAAGAGCAAGGAAAGAGAATAAATGTATTCTAGATCTGGCTAATTAGACTAGCCTCTTTTGGGATCACGATGTATTTAATTAAATTCACTGTAATATTTGAAGAATCCACGAGGGCACTAATCCCACTGGTGCCCTCAAAAGATTTTTTGCTGTTTTCCCTTATAAGAACTTCTTCCTCATCTCATTTCTATTGTTTGCATGCGTTACCCTCTTCCTGAGCCAGAAAAAGACGAATGGCTTAAGGCATGAAAGGTCAGCGAGCCCATCACAAGAGTGGCGTGCCCATCCCAGGCGGCCCAGCCTCGCCAGCCTGGCTCTGCCCTGACCCCTGCCACAACGTCCCTGGTCCCATCTTGCTGCTGGCCGGGCCCTGGCTCCAGGAGCCACGCCAGCCCTGTCCTGGCCAGCCGCGAGGCGCGTCGGGGAGGCCCCATCCCACAAACCCCGCGCCGAGCTCGGGAAGTGCCCACGGGCTCAGGCAGCTTCTGTGCGGAGCCAGAGAAAACCCCCAGTGAGCAATTAGAGAAAAATCCGGTCACGGGTTCAAGGAAATATTAAGGACATGGTCTCTGTGGAACCAGAGGCACAGTCTGCACTGCTCTCATTTAAAGCAGGTTTTAGGAAAACATTTGTTTTAAACAGTTTCATAAGTGTGTCTTATTTTATGCTCTTCTTTTGCTTCCTCTCAAACATCTCTTGTGCTGGGGTCAGCCTCACCTGCCTATGGTGCTGGAGGGGTCACAGGCTGAGGGTGCCACCAAGCCCAGCCTGGGCACATGCACCTGATTCAACCCACCCTCCAGTGGAGGAAAGGAGCAGTCCAGAGAAAGAAGACATGAGGGCTGAGCCAGTCCGAGCTGTGAGCTGCTGGAGGCGATGAAATGTTGTCCAAGTACGTGTAGTTATTGCCCATCACACTGTTAAACTTCCCCCTTGTGAGGATTTATCCGTATCACAGGAAACAAATTCAAAATACTAAACCAGAACCTTGTTAGAAGACAAATCAACTTGAAAATCAAAAGAATATATTGTTCCAAGGAAAACCAACCAACTTCTGTCAGAAAACATCGATTTCTGTGAGTCTGAGGGGGTGTTCCCCCCCTCCCTCTCCACAATAGGAAACTTCCAACATCTGGTTCTTCACGCATGGCATGCAAAATATTGATCAGGGTGAGTCAAAGCTACACTTTAAATCAGAAACAGAGAGAGGAACGCTCTGATGGAAACCATACGGCACACGAGCGCAGCTCCCCGGGGGACACGGGTGTTCCTGCACGTTCCAACTGCGCCTCGGCACCGCAGCCTCCCAGCAGCCAGAGCCACGCCAAACCCAGCCCGTCCTCACAGCGACCAGCACAGCAGGGGCCTGCTCAGAGGCCTCACCTCCCTCCTCTGCCCAGCTCTGTGCCCGCCGCCCCTCGGTGTCCCCCAGCCCCGCCCTGGCTCCGCGGCGTGGTGGGGGTGGCTCTGTTCCGGTGGCTCTGCTCTGGTGACACTGCTCCGGTGGCTCTGCTCTGGTGGCACTGCTCCAGTGGCACTGCTCCGGTGGCTCTGCTCCGGTGACTCTGCTCCGGTGCCTCTGCTCCGGTGACACTGCTCCGGTGCCTCTGCTCCGGTGCCTCTGCTCCGGTGGCTCTGCTCCGGTGGCTCTGCTCCGGTG
>WBNO01013084.1:396995-463040 GCA_013400575.1 Peucedramus taeniatus | reverse complement strand
CACTGCTCTGGTGACACTGCTCTGGTGGCTCTGTGCCGGAGGCTCTGCTCCGGTGGCTCTGCTCCGGTGACACTGCTCCGGTGGCACTGCGCCGGTGGCACTGTTCCGGTGGCACTGCTCTGGTGGCTCTGCGCCGGAGGCTCTGCTCTGGTGGCTCTGCTCTGGTGACACTGCTCTGGTGGCTCTGCTCCGGTGACACTGCTCTGGTGGCTCTGCTCCGGTGGCTCTGCTCCGGTGACACTGCGCCGGTGGCACTGCTCCGGTGGCACTGCTCCGGTAGCTCTGCTCTGGTGGCACTGCTCCGGTGGCACTGCTCCGGTAGCTCTGCTCTGGTGGCACTGCTCCAGTGCCAGCTGCAGGTGCCAGGCCAGCCGGTCCTGCCACACCGACTGCCCAGCCACCACTCTCCAGCATCTGCCTCAGAACTGCTTTCTTCTGCTAAGCAGTAAATGCTCACAGGTACGACTATGGAAATCCGATTTTTAAACAAAGTAAGGAATGAAACTACAGTCAGTTCTTATTTCTCTCCCTCCATCCTTCACATACCCCAAACTCTTGTTTATTTTACCATCTCTCCTTTCCCAATATTATGCTGCCTCACCCACAGTACTTTACAGCAATCATGGAATTGAACATGACACTGAGTCCTCCACCCGACTGCAGAGAGCCCCCCTCAGCCAATGCCACACACCACACACTGCTCCTTGGAGCTGAGCCTGTAGCACCCAGGACTGAGACCCTGAGTTGCTGCTATTACACAAGTAACAAACTCTCCTGAACACCTCTGTAGCTGTTTCTGCAGTTCCAATATTCACCATCTGATTTCTACGCTTTTCTGCGTCATTTAAATGTTTAAAAATCTTTTTCATTTTAAAAGATGCTAAACCACTATCTGCTCAAAATCTCTTCTGCGCAAAGTTTATTCAGCCATGGTGCAACGAACCTGATTCTGATGGAGACAGGACAGAACCCCCCCTGAATCACTGCCAGGGGCACCAGGGGGTTCTCCAATCCCTCTCTGCCATGTTAAACAGCTAAGCTGCTGTTCTGGGGGACATCTGATCTGTAACCTCAACTCACCAGGGAGATGCTACAACACTTTGAACTATCTCGTGCTTTGGATGTTTATTATTCAATAGAAAAAGGCCCAGTTGCTATGCAGTCTCAGCTGGCACAAAGCTTTCCCTTCGGAGGGCCCTGATTGCTGCTCAGGACGAGCCCACGCCCACAGCACTGGGAACTCCTCAAGTCCTTGGTTTGCACCGGGAGGGGGAACACCCCATCACCACCCTCAGGAGGTGTCCATGCTACAGAAGCAGTAGAACCTGTGAGAAGACTCCCCAGACTTGAGGATGGGCCGTTCTTCTGCAGACTTTGTCAGGACAGCAGCAGGAGAAGCTCTGTCACTGCCCCAAGGACAGGCAGATGGTGTTCCCCAGCTGCCTGGCAAGGGCCCCTGCACATGTCTGGGTCTATCTGGGCAGGAGAAGCAGGTGAGGTAACAGGACTGAGGGCCAGAACCCAGAGTGGGAAAATAAGCCCATAAAGGCTACACAGCAGCAAACCAGCAGGAAAAAAGGAATGATATTGCTCAGCCTGGCTGTGACAGGCCCGCTGGCTGAGCCCTGCGGATCCTCAGCACTCCAGGGCCAAGCAAAGCCTGCCAGGCATGGCCCCAGCGAAGTCCCCGCCCTCCTGCTTGCACAAACATCTTCTTCCTCACCACTCTGACCATTCTCTGCAGCCAGGTGCTGTGTGGGTCACTGACAAACAGTCTGCAGAAACCTCCTCTACATCACTTCCGAGCACTCTCACATCACAGGATACCCTGCCATGAAAACAAAGGCCACTCCACTACCCAGAGCTTCTTGAAAAAGAAGCTGTCAGACTTCAGCATCTTTGGCAGAGATTTTCTCCACATGTAACACTTTTCCTACCTCTGAACTCAACACTCAGCTCTGTTAGGATGGGTAAAGGTAGCAGAGATTTCAAAGAATTGACAGATGCAGCTGGGGAAGGAGCCAAAAATCTGCTGGAAGGTCACAAAAGCCACAGAAAGAAGCAGCACCACAGAGGTGCACGGCACTGGCTTTCTCCTGCAAGCACTGTTGAGTGAGCAGCCCCAGTCACCAGAACCAGCACACAGAACCAGGGAGTGCTTTAGTGTTTACTTGGAGAGGTTGACCCAAGCTCAGCAGCTACTGGACCCACTTCAGCCCTGCCAGCAGATCTGCAGCACAGGAGAAAACCCAGAGACTGACTCCTCCTCAGGGTGAGGTCAGACAGGGATAATTAGTCACAGGCCTGGTAGGACAACACTTCAGGTGCCAGTGAGGACTGTATGCCCCTGGGGAGGGACAGGAGGTGACCCTCACAGCGGGGCTGGAGCGGGGCTATGGGTCACCACAGAAAGGGACCCGACCTCGCTGCAGACCTGAGAGGCCTCGTGAGCATCTCCTGGCCCCCGTGTGCCTCTGATGTGCTGCACGAGATAAATCACACAGCCCTGCAAGAGAAGAATCTGAATTTTTAATGAAAGTCATGTGGATGCAGCTGTCTGATCCTGGTCTGTTCCAAGTACTCCATAAAAGTCAGGGCCGGCCAATCCATCTTGCTCTCCTTTCACACCTGCAGCCCCAGCTGGAATTTCCTGGAGCCGGGGAGCGGCGGGCGGGCAGCGCGCAGTGGGACCCGCAGGCTGCGCCTGGGGAGGGCTGGAGTGCCAACAAACAGTCTCCTGCAAGGGGGGAAAATCGATCCTGCATCCAGCAGGTTCAAAAGCTGAACTTCTGCTCTTTCATATCCAACCAGCATCCTGAATTGTTTACTGCTTCCAAAGGAGCTGCGTTACAAACCCTCCCCTCCTCCTGCCTCTGTGCATCACACCTCCGTGGTGCAGCACCAGTGCTGGGCTTCAGGCTCGTTTGCCCCTGAGTTCCTGCAGCTGAACTTGTGGAAACTGCTTATCTTATCCTTATCTTTCTTACCTAGAGTCTGGAAATGTAGCACTCCCTCCTGCCACAGAGGCTGAGGTACCAGTCCAAGTTTCCAATTCACACTGAAAGGCCTGAAGAACAGACACAGCTGCCCCCATTAACAGCCCATCCCCATACCCCACCACATCTGTATTTTCTGAGCCCTCCATCCCTGCCTGGCAATAAGTGAGTGCCACAGATGCTCTCCTTGTTAGCCATTCGGCTGGTGCCAGCTGTGCTGCAAGGTTTTGGGTTCCCCCACAAACCCAAAAGCGACCCAGCAATGGGGTTTGCTCCACCAGCCCTTGAAGTCTCATTAAAAGCCAAATATTGCTCAGCCTAAGGATGGAGAGCTCAGCATGGATTTTACTGAACGTTAAATCAACCAGCAAGCATAGCCAGCAAACTCTGTGGCACTTTAACTTTAAATAATGCAATAATTATTGAATTTCCTTTTTATAACTGAAGTGCTGGAATGTAAACAATGGGGCTGTAATTGCAGGAAGGGGGGATCAATAGAGGCAATCGTTTTCAGCCATGTTAATTGTAAATACAATTGCTCCAAGATGTCAGCCTCGTTCTTCTCGCTCCCAGAATCATCCTAACGGATGACAGAGTCCAACTTTCCCATTACAGCTGTTCGTTCCTTTAAGAGGTTCTCAATCAGGTCTGATCAATCTGTCAAGATAATGCATAGAGTAAGTAAGACTCTTCCAAACACAAGCTCCCAATCAATAGCCCGGACCTGCTTAATGAGGAGGGGCTAAAGCCCAAGGGGAGGCACAGTCCCAGCTACTGCTTGGCTCCAACTTCTTCATAGGGTCTTGGAGCAGCTCCTAACAAGGACATTGTTTATACTGCCCCTGATGAGCAGCATCCCTGCACAGCCACAGTCCCGTGGGGTCTGTGGACAGAGAACAACAGGGGTTAACAGAAAGCAAGCGCCAAGAAAGGCTGAACTTGTAATCACATTCCCCACACTTTTTTAATTGTGCAACAGACCTGCAAGCACTAATTAATCATTCCTTGAAAGAGATGCCCAAAGATGCAAACCTGTATGAGAACAGCTGACAGCCAAGAGCTTCACTAAGACTCCTCCTGTGGAAGACTTCCTTCCCATAACTCGAGGAAGGACAAAGCCCATGGAGGAGCCAGCGCTGGCCCAGTTATGCTGGCCAACCCCTCCCAGTGCAGGGGAAACAGAGTGGGATGCTGGCTGAAGACCTCTCAAGGGAGGCAGGAGATGCCAAGGGAGGTGAAGGAGCAGCCAGAGATGCTGTTCTCCAGCTGTAGCACCTAACTGCAGTTGCACAGGTATCCCTTGCACACCTGGGTCGCCGTACACTCGCTGAGCAGCCCAGAGAGGGGCAAAGTAACAGGTCTGACTGCACTTGGGCACTCTCCTACAGCACCCAACTTTCTCTTCTCCCACAGCTGCGCTAAGAGACTAAAGACTTGCCAGCACAGGAAATCCACTCTTGGGCAACTACAACTTCAACTGCAGAGAATCTTCCAGATCCCTGGAATCTCCCTTGGGAGACACAGGCGCAAGCGCTGCTGTACATGGAGATGCACACAGGAGCACACAGTGAGTATTGATCCTGTTAATTATAGTGCTAAACCCAAAGCACCATGAGAGTACATTTCCTATCAGCTGGCCTGTAAAGTGCTGCCCTCAACCCTGCACGCTCCTGCCCGACTGCGGCTCCACCACAGGATCCACGACAGCCCTGCAAGGGCACCTCTGCTGCTCACCTGTGCACCTCTGACCCACAGGAACCAACAAACTTCACACAAAGTGACCTCTCCTATGACCAGTCAGGATGTGAGGGGTGTCACCCAGAGCCAGCCTCACCCAGCAGCTCCTGTGGAGCAGCAGACTTGGGAATGGTTGAACTCCTCTGGCAACTGAACCAAAGCCTGGATTAGGGACATTCTGATCCTCAGGAAAGCATACAGTTCTGTCACTTCATATTTCCATGGATGCTGCCATCCCTGGGGAAACACTGCAGAAAAGCTGCACTTCTATCTGCAAAACACTGTATGGACAGCAATAGTGATGAAAAAAGAAAATAAAAATTGTGCCAAAATGCAGCAACATCACCAAGGAAGAGGCTCAAGGCTTCCAGCCCACTCCTATCTCAGTGCTGGGATATGCAGGAGCTGAGGAATTCAGGGAGCTTTGTCTTCTCCAGGGTCAAGAAAACAAATGGGGAAAAAACAACTGAAGACAGTAACCATAAGCAGGCCTCACAATGCCACTGTCCAGACCTTTATAACACATTTTGTATGTCTACTTGAAAATAATCAGTTCAGTGTGAGTTGCTAAGCTGTGAACACTCAGGTGAACTAGAGCAGCCTGGGAATATGGAGCAACACTGGATAAAAAGTAAATTATGTAATCAAAAGGTCTGGGGGGAACCTGGAAAGACGGCAGGATCGAAATCTGTTGTCCATATTGTAATTGTGTAGCTGCTGAGTGATTGAAGAGGGCTTTCTGTAACACAGAGCCAGGCTAGGACTCTCCATAGCAGTGATGTTTTGTTTCCTCTGGCAGCCACGGGAAGGATCCCTGTGTTATGCAGGAGGGCTCTCCAAGGGGCTCTGATGCAACACACTCCTGGGTCTTGTGCTGATAATGCAGCTCAGAAAATGCAGCTCACTTAGCCACCCAAACCCCTCTCTATGTGGGGAGCCTGCTTTAAAGATTTAAATTAAAATGCTATTTCCCCTCCATATTTCCCCCCCATTCTGGAAAAGAACCACCGGTCTCTGAAGGAAAAGCCTGAGGACTGTCTGACAGCATTGTGCTCTGCCTCATGTCCCCAAGTCAAGGGGCACCCAGGTGTGCCAGTCCCTTTCCTCCTGCCCTGGCTGCAGGCGCCCCAGTGACTGCAGTGCAGAACCCCAGCAGCACCTTGGAGGTGAGGTCCTTCTGGAGGCAGGATGGGGGGACAGGAGGGGACCCCCATGTGCGGCCAGGGCCTGCTGAAATAATGCACCATGAAACCATGTGGGACACAACCAGCCACAGAAACCCAGCCTGAGCTCACACTATTGAATAAAACACTAGGACACAGATTAACTCCTCTCGCCTGGGATTTATTGCTTCATCCATCTCCAGGGAAGCTGTGATGGACTGAAGCTTTCCTTGTTTTCATACTGCTTCTTTATAACTTTACAGCACTGTACCACCTCAACTCCCAGCAGTTAACCAAAAACAGTAACAACAACACACAAGACAATTGTTCAATCCTCTCCATAAATTGCAGAGTACCAGTATCAAAGACATGGAGCACAATCTCCCCATGCAGAAGCCAACAGAGATCCATGGAAAAACAAAAGACCCAGCTTATCCCAGCCCACAGTCCACAGCAAGGATTTTTCAAGATCAGGTGATAAGGGAGGAAGGAAAACAAAAGGATGGTGTGATGGACTAATATGACAGAATGGGAGCAGAAAGAGGAAATATGTAATACTCCTTGAGTCTTGAAGGTGAGCTGAAAACCGAAGAGCCAGGGAAGGCTCCTGGCAGTGGAGCAGCCTTTCTCCAGTGGCACAGGCTGCAGGGCTGGGCACCAGGCTGGGCAGCCAGAGCACGACCTCTGAGGCACATGCTGAGCATCAGCCCACCCTGAACACGGGACAGGAGCACCAGCTGATTTCAGACCGCGCCGCCAAGGTAAGTTCCTTAAGTGTCGGTGAAACACAAACAGAACACAAGCACCACAGAAATGCCCATGAGAAAATAAATAATTCTTCATTCAGTGAAAGCTTTGGATTGTATTAGACAAAGCCTGGGGCAATGTAATGAAAGAGGAAGATAAAAAGAAATGGAATAATTACTCACAGAATGAGGCAAGAATCCTGCTGAAAAAATATGTACGGAACTACTTATAATTAAGAACCAAAATAATGTCTGCACACAAAGGGCTGAATTAAGGCAACCTGCTACTTTCTATGTTCTACAAGGTTGTGAGGGCTCCATGAACTCAGTGGACACTAATGTGTCCTAAGAACTGTGTACAGAAATTCATGCAACTGCTCCTTGCCACACACCCCTGAGCAACTACTCTGTAAGGAAAGCCACCAAGCTCTTGGGGAGGAGAAGCCTTCCAAACACAGCCTCCTCCAAATTTAACTGGGAGACCTCTCCAGACCTTGGGCATGTAATGGTTCCCAGCCCATCTGGTTTTCACCAGAAGGACACATCAATGACCCACAGCAATCCACAGCAGCAATTGTCTGGCTCACTGATTCTGTACATGGCCTCCAAGCAGTCTGCAGCCTATGACAGTGGGGTTTGCTGCTCTGTATTTCCTCTGGATATCTAAAATCTAACTCAACTGTAGTATAATTCTGCAGAGGGATCTACAAGAGAATAGAATGGCTCTGAGTATTAGTTGCAGCTATTCCCTCCAAGACAGACTACAGCAATGGAAAATAGGGAGAGTGCAGAAGCACACTGAGGCAAACAGAGCAAATCCGAGATGATAAATGTCTCTGCTCTTTGGTGCTCTCTTTGTTCCTGTGTATCTGCATCCACTGGCATTTGCCTTCACAGCTACAGAACCCCCTGGGAAAAACTAGGCCCACTATCTACTGGTTTTAGCTGTTCTGGCTCTGCAATCCCAGTGGGCAGTTTGCAGAGACACACACGGGGTAAATGACAAACACTCAGCATTAGGAGGGTGTATTGACCACTGCAATTCAAAAATAAAACAGAAGCAACAAAACCTTTTTTGGGAGCAGTATCCACTCACAGAAAGGTGTGAGGAGATAACAGATTTCTAAACCCTGTTTATGAAATTGCAGGTGTAACTCCAGTTACCCTAGCTGCCCCAAAATTCTCATTTCTGTGACCACATGGGATTAACTTGTCTGCAAAAATACCTGCTTGTGCTTACCATATGCTACCAGGAGGTCAGTCTGCAGGTTTCATGTCTGGATAATCCCCTGCACAGCTCAGAGTCAGACACTTTGATAGGCCTAGTTGGGCACTGCAGTGCATGCACTGGAAAATCCAGGTAAGTCAGAGCCAAGGAGGTGTGAAAATGATAAAAGCAAAGTTCCTGCTTTGTGGGACCATGAAAAACACTCACAGGCAGCCAGAGGTGTCTGTAACACAGCCCCCATGACATGAAAACATCATCTCCAGGCAGGACTCCAAAGCCTTTAAACCTCTCTCACCTATGGTCACAGCATGCTTGAGAACCTGCTCTGGGACAGCAAGTCCCTACTCTGAGGGACTTCAGCACCTGGTCCCTTTCCAGCACTGCTGCTGGTGGTCAAAAGCCAAAGCTAGGCACTGTCCTTCCTCTGTGCCTCCTCCCACGGGCAGGTCCTGGGCTCAGCAGTAGGTACCACAGCATGTGCACCCTGCAGACACCCCCAAGAGTACAACTGTGGCCCTAACATGACACACGTGCACTAACCCCAGACTTACAGAACAGTCCCACAATGCTGTGGGCGAAGCGAAGGAAATCAGAATTCTCAAACATGGACATCTTCTGGCTTTGTGCTGGAGAGGAAGGAGGTGAGTCTCACCTGAAGGCAGAAGGGGTCACTCCAGGAGAGCTCCTTGCTCTTCTGCTGACCCTGCCTAAAGTCTCACCTTCATCTGGCACACATGTGAAGACTACAACAATTCTCTGGGCCAGTTTTCAAAGAACATAACGGAAGGCTGGCCCTAATGACCAGGACCTGCTGAATTAGGACCCACTGCTGACCCTAATGACCAGGACCTGCTGAATTAGGACACCCGCTGCAGCACACACTGGGGACTGGATGGGGACAGGGATGTGAGGAGACCCAGCAGGAGCCAGACAAGGGGACAGACACAGCTGCTGCAGCTGGCCGGAGAAGCTGACCAGCAATGGGCAGAGGAGCAGCCCCACGCCGGCGCACGCAGCTTCACCCCACGGAGGGCAGGGAAGCAGCCACACAGGAAGGGAGCCAGGGAGTGCAGCGGGACCCCGCGGGGTGCCCGGGGCTGTGGGGGCGGCCCCGCGAGCCGCGGGCGCTCCAGGCAGCCGTGGCTGTGTGAGCCGTGCCAGGCACCAGGGCTGCCCCAGACGAGCGCTGTTCTCCTTCCCCACCAAAACCCCCGAGGCCTCCCGCGTGTGCGCTAACCACAGCCCTTTGAGAGGCTCGTGTATTTACAAACTAAGGCATGCTGAAATCAAAGGGGATACCATATGACATAATTCACATTAAAATGTCAACAGCCTGACAATTTATAGAGTCAATCCACCGGAGGTGGGGAGAACTAAGACGCGGTAATTGTTTAATTCCCGCTTAAACCAACAGCAGTTTCACCTTCAAAGCGGCACCGCATGCGCGGCCTCTGGCTGCTGTCAGCCCTGTGCCAGCCTGGCCCTCGGCCAGCACAGAGGCAATGGCCTCAACCATTCACTGGCACCAGCACGGGCTGGGGACATGGGACGCTGCTCTGAGGAGCGCAGCTCCAGCCCACCCCATGGCAAATATTCACCATCAGCACAAGGACAACCAGTTCCTCAGGAAGGCAGGGTCCCACTGGTCAGGGCACTGGTGTCCATTTCCACACCTGGGCACAGCACACCTCCTCTGGAGGGGACACAGCAGGTAAGTGGTCCGAGGGCAGCGCTGAGGGAACCAACTCACCCAGTGCCTGGCACTGCATGGCCCTGACCCCACAGGGACCTGAAAATACCACAGCAGTAGAACAACGAAAGCATGGAGTGTCCCAGCCTTAAACCCCCTCTGGGCACACATGAACTCTTGCCCCAGGTAGATGGCAGCAGCTTTGCCCACATCAAATATGCTGTGGTGTTTTGTGATACTCAACACCAGTGCCCTCAGCCCGCTGACATCCCCTGCCCCTGGACAGGCAGCTGGCAACATGTCTTGTAGCTTGCAATAAAGCATAAGGTAGGCAGGAAAGAGAAATGTGCACCACTGGGAGAAATTTTACCTGGATAAACCGCAGCCAATAAATTTTCTATAAATGCCAGCTAATGCTGTCCCTTGGAGAGCACTGGGCAGGGACTGCCAGGCTCCAGAGCCCTCGGCACAGCCTCGCTGTCTGTACATAAACAGTAACACCTCATTCTCTCTTCTACCTCATTAACTGAAACGCATTAAAACAAGTGTGCACTGGGAGCAGCAAATGAGACTGTTAAACCAAGCTGATATAATCCTCATCAGCTGTGGGAAATGAGCACACATCCATTACGCTGAATCAAGCCGCCAACTGCGACTCATCGAGGATGTTGAGACCCCAGGAAGATGCTCTTCCCCTGCAGCTGTACCAGGCAGCTCAACCACCGCCTCCAGCACTCTCTCATGGGGCATTTCCAGAGTGCTGGGGTTGCATTTCCATTCCAGCAGCTCCCCCTAAGCACACAGCTGGGGGCCGTGGTCCCACGCTGCAGCCAAGTGCTGTACGAGTCCACAGTGTCCAGAAGGAATCTGCTCAGTGAGATGCAGGGAACCATGTGACTCCTCTAGTATCCAAGAAGAATAAAAGGCCAAGGCAGCAGAGCAGACACAGAAGATGGGATGTTTCCCAAGCCCAGTTTTCCATGGGGACGTACCCAGGCAGTGTGACGGTACCGGACAGCAGCAGTGCTGGCCTCAGGTGAGGGACACATGTTCACACCCTGCCCAAAGGGTACCAGCCTGCAGAACCACACAAAGGGGGAATGTAGCACAACATGCACTGGCAGAGCCCCTGCACTGACACCACTGCGGTGCCACGGCTGCCCCCATTCCCCCAGCTGGCAGCCAGATGCTGAATGGGGGGAGTCTCAGCAGAGGCTGACAAGAGCTGTCACACAGTGGCCACTGACTTTCAGCACACTGGACCAGCTCCACACAAGGATATGGAACTGCTCCTTTCTTCTGGAGGGCCATCACACCACAGCTCTGCCTTCACGAGCAAAGACTCGCTTAAAACGCCGAAGAAATGTTCATTTTGCCTCTCCCCCCTGAGGAGGCAGAGCAGGGAGCCCTCCCAATGCTGCAGGAACCGGACAGACCACATTCACCTCAGACAGACAGACAGACAGACAAGACAGCACTTTGTGCCCTCCACCACCTTGGGTCTGAACTGCTGACCTCACCAGAGCAGCTCAGGTTTCCAAACTCTCTTTTCCTCATGTCAAGCAGAGCTGATGAGGCAGGATGGGGTCCCCTCTGCCTCCCCCCCAGTCCTGTGGTGGGAGGAGGTCCCCTCTGCTTCAGCCCTGTACTCGCAGCAAGAATGTAAACAACCCCTTCAATCCTCACAGCTGCTATTTCAGAGTTTCTAACTCAGCAGAGCTATTACACGGCATTTCCCCCATGTGCAGTCTGTGCACAGTGCAGCCCAGACCAGGCTGCCTGGGACTTGCTCCTCCCTGTGGAACAGGACACCCTGGGGTCTCCCTGGCAGCTCCCAGCAGCCTGCGCAGGCATTTTGAACGGGGTCCATGAAGTCTGTTTAACCAGCATGATGTGTGCAACAGAATCACAAAGAAACAGGCATTTAAAGTGACATCTGTTGGATTAATTAGCTGTGTAATTAGCCTCCCCTCTGTGGAGACAGGCTTTGTTACTGTTGCCTGAAACTTCCCCAGGTGATTCTCTTTGTATCCATCCTTCCCTGAGCACGGCGGAGCAGAGTGGGTGAGATGGGGCTGTACTGCCCAAATGAGGGGCCCGAGACAGCCCAGAGGCCATGGGGCAGCTGAGGGGCTATAACTGGGTCAGAGAACCCCAACTGCTGCATCTATGTGGTGGAACCCAAACGGGAATGTCCATCAGCCTGAGCACATTTTGCAGGTCTGTTCAGAGATGAAAGGCAGGGATACAAGCCAGGCATTTATATCCTCCCCAATTAAATCAGAACATCTCTGTCTCCTGTAACCAGCTCCCCACCTCCCTGGCCTGTGATCCCAGAGCTGACACAGGGGGTCACAGCAGGCTCAAACAGCTGGGGGACACAGCAGCCCCTGCACTTCTACCCGAGCCTCGGCCAACTCAGCAGAACAGAAAAATCCCGAGGTAATCTCCAGGACAAAGAGGAAACCCGGGATGGTGGGAGTAGTTGCACTGCACTGATGGGTCAATGGCCAGATGCAGGGATCTCGTGCTTTAAAGCAGAACAGGAGGGATGCTGTGGGGGACGGCGTGCTGGGCTCTGCCCCACACCCTGCGCTGCAGGTGCCCAGCCTCGCCTCTCTGCCAAAGCCACCAGGAACCAAGGATCTCCCAACAGCTGCAGCCAGGCTCACCAGAGCCCGCCCAACCGTACCCCAAGGCTCAGCTTCCAGAGAACCTGTTGCACAAGTGCAACTTTATTGCCTAATTTGACTTGCAGAACTTGGCTGCCCACGTCACAGTGCAGGAGCAGGATTTTTACGACTGGCAAGAAGGGGAAAAAGCCCATTATGGTATTAAGTTATGTACCATGCATACATTATTTATTGTAATTTAATGAATTCCCTATGAGATAGCAAACACAGAACCTCCCATGCTGCTTCCATAGCAATTCTGGGGACTTTGTTGCAACAGTTTCTTTAGGAACTGTTCAATTAGAGCCAGAGAAGGACAACGCAGTGTCCTGCAGCCCAGTGCACTGACACGGCCAAACAGAAACCAGCAGTCCGTACCAGGTCACATACAACAGGCTGGGGAAAGCACCTTGTGGGCCCCTTCCCGGCCTTCAAACCAGTCCCTGGCAGAGATGGACGCTAATGAATGCCCATCCATTATTTAATGAGGTCGTCGCCAGCGAGCCTACAGCTGCAGAACCGGTGCTTGGCCAGGGCTGGTACCCAAGGCACTGAAAACCTGACCCTGCCCAACTAGAAAAGGAACTAAGAGCATTCTGAGGTCATCAAGGTGTCACCTGTGTTGAGGAATCCATCCAGTCCAGGCAGCTGGACTCAAGACACAGATTGAAATGCTGACAAGAGGACAAGAGCTGCCAGCCTTTGGGATAACAAAGGGCACAAACATGGGTGACACCAGCCAGGTGAACGGACACTGGGAGACACAGCAGGAACTGGGAATTGCCAACGTCTTGGATAACAAAGGAGAATACTGCAGTAACACCAGCAAGGTGGATGGACAGGAAGGCAGCAGTAGGAACTGAAGACCTGTGTGTGGGTAGACTATGAGGATAAAAAAGCTCAGGTGCTCTTTTGTTGGGGGTCCCTCCTCAGAGGCACCACCTCAAACTGCTTCTCTGTTACTACACCAGGAATAAATGGCTTTAGGGAATGAGACATCTGAGACTGTGCCATGGGAAACCTGGGGTGGGACTGGTGAGGAAACCTGTCTGGGTGAGGGGGGGTGTGGGGTGTCAAGCAGGACCCATTGGGCCACTGGAGCCACCACTGGAGGGGCTTTGGTCCCAGCAGTGAAAGTCTCTGGCCTTGGGAGTGTGACTGCTCAGGAGTCTTGGGAATGGTCTGACTGGGAAGTTTCCTTAACAAACTCTGCACAAATAAACACGAGGGCCCAGAGGGAGCGTGGGATCCTCAGGGGGAACTACTGAGCACAGCTCCTTAGCACAGGCTTTGCGCCCTGCCTTCAGTGCCACCCGCCTGCTTCAGCCTCACACCAAACTGTCTCCAGCTCCTCTACCTCCTTGCTCCTGCACTTCTAAACCCTGACTTGTTCCAGTCCTACCAGCTCTTCAACTGCCTGTGCTGGGTGTCTGCAGGATGTGGGGAAAAGACTCTGACAAACGTGCTGTGAAAAGATCCTGACAACCATATTAGGATAAGACTGCAGAACCAGCTGGATAAGGCCACAACAAACAGGCCCATTACCTGTCCTGGACAAGCATCTAAGGTCTCCTGACTGGAGCTTCCCACGACAGAGATGAAGCTGCAAGCAGGACAGTAAGTAGATGCCTACCACTGCTACACTGATCACCCAGAAGTCAATGCCAGACTTTTGGATCTGGACCAGCATCTCTCCCTCCACGCTCTCCTCTGCAGGGCACAGACCTCCCCCACCAGCATGGGAGGGACAGTGGCTCACTGACAGCTTGTACCACCAAGGCAAGGTCTGCCAGAGCCTGTCAGCCACCCTGCACCAAAGCTGTGGCCAGAACCTCTTTGTCCTCTCCCTGAACATCCCAACAAGGAGCATCACCTGACACGGGAAAAATTCCTGCTTGGAAATTTGAATACTCCACGTGTTCCAAAATTACCAGGATAAAAGAATGAACCATAAACACAGACAGAACTGGCATCCTGCACAGTAAAGGGTCAGATGCACACTGACACTCCACCAACGTGATGATACCTGAGGCTGAGACCAGCTTTGTAAGACCCTCACCCTGTGCTGAGCCTCCCTCCCTGCCAATCCACAGCTCTGCGTGAATGGGGAGAGCCAAGACCCACTCCTGCTGCTCTGCCCAAAGGCTGCTACAGAAGCCAGGAACAACTGAGCTTATATAGATTAGGATAAAGCTTGACAAGGTGTTTTTCTGTTTGATTTTTTTTTCTTGTGTTTAGTTTGTTTAGTTGGGTTTTGTAGCCCATTCTCACAAATATTTTGACTTCTAAACCCTGTTTGACAGAGGGCTTTTAGCTCCATGTTCTGGGGAGCTCCTGGTTCCTGCTGAGTGACCAGGGCTCCTGCTCCAGTGCACTCTCACTCCTTTGTTATTTACGTTGCTTTTACAGGGTGGTTTCTTTACTAAGCTGCTGGCTGCACATGGCTCAGCACTTACTGGAAAACTTGAAAGAAAAACCTAAGTGACAGAGACCCATAAATAAAACATAGAGCAAGCAATGCTGTGTGCTCTCAGCAGTTCTGATTCCAATCCTTTCAAAAAGCAGTGCAGGGAAAGGGAAAGTTCTGTGATCCTGTACTAACAGGCTTTGCAATTCAATACCTAAAGGAAGGTAAAGACATCTTTTAGTGGCAGGGTGACACGCCGGAGAAATCCATCACTCAGAGGAACGTGCAACCCCATGAAGGAGGCGTCTCAAAGGGTTAAACTGATACGGAGAGCTTTTTATATCAAAATGCCTGTCAATCCCAACAGGACCACAGCTACTGGATCATAGGGGTCCGTCCTCCTCACGCTGGCAGCTCATAACCTCCTTTCATTACAAGTTTATCCAAGACTCGAGAATGCAGATTTGAATTAAAGGTTTTGGAGACCATTTTTAAAAACAACTTTGTAGGGAGACTCAAATGAATATTTATTTTCTTTGTGAAGCTGCCATTGGAATTTGTCTTAAACCTTGTAGGAAATCAGCTCAAAGTCCCTCATATGCTGTAATTTAAGTGGGCTTCAGGCACAATTTGTGTTGCTCAAGAGTGTAATTCAGAGCTCTGATGCTGCATCTGTATTCCAAGAGATAAACTTGCAAAAATAAAGCCAAAACACACTGAAGGCAGACAGCGAGTAAATCAAAGGTTAACGGAGCTCTAAATCTCCTAATGAGCATGACAGACTTTCTGTGAGCAACTTTACCCCAAGAACCTTAAAAGGCAGAGATGGGAGGAAGTCTGTGATAAAAATCAAAACCCAAATACGTCTCCTTTTGCCCACGACATCACGTGGGTATTTCAGAACTGAATGAGCCCAGCTCCTGGCAGCTCCAGAGCTCTCAGGCAGGTCCCTGGGCTGGAGCTAGGCTGGAGCTGGGCTGGTCCCAAGAGCTTTCCTACACTGAACTCCTGCAGGGAGCATCTCTGTCAGCCAAGTGATGGGATGAGAAGACTCTCAGCTTGACCTTACCACAGAATTATGGCAAGACTAACTCACACCAATCCAAATGCAGCATTATTTTATTAAACCAGCGATTTCCAGAGCACTGAAATTTATGAAAATCACAAGTTCTCCTCCACCCCAGATTCCTGTGTCAAGCCAACTCCAAAGTCAGTGGTCTTTACCCAAGTCATTCCAGCCATCTGCCATCCCTGCAACTTTCTCTGGTATCTTCTATTGGGTTTTTAAAGCTTTCCTAAAACAACCTAAATTGAACACAGTCTTGAACCATCAGACCAAGTGAGGATTTACACAGCTCACGTATTATCCCCTTGCCCTTCTGCATTCCACTGATCATTGAGGCAATGTCTTCAAAGAGATTGGCAACAATTCCACATCTTTCTTGCAGGAAGAATAACTTTAACCCCCTTTTTCTGTTTTCTTCCTTTTTTTCTCATGTGGGGAAGCAGGAAGCCCAGCTCCCCTCCTCCCCTCACCCCCTCCAGTTGGGTTGTCTGCCCCCCATTCCTCAAACACTGAGACCAAATTCCATCAATCATTTCCTGTGAAATCACTTGATGTTGTGAAGTTCTTCTGCAACTGTCACAGCTTTACATCTAAGTGGTCCACCATTTTTACCTTATGGCTGATATTTAAACTTGCTTTTAACTCCATTTTTGGGTCATGTACAAACACAAACTCCCCTGTATCTTTCCAATCCTTTTTTTCTATTGTGGAAAGTTAGTTTTTATTTTACCTTCTGTTTCTCATCCTTCATGTCCCCACCCTTGCCCAGACCTCTTCCCCAGTTTGCTAATGAAGAATCTTATCAAAGACCCTGGGAATCCCCTGTCCCTGTGGTCCAGCCTGCAGCCTGGCTGGCTCCTTCAAACAACTGACAGTGCTGCAAGAACCTCTCTTCCAAAAGTCTGCTTTCCCCCTTCCTAATCCATATGCCTCCTGAAACTTTTCTATTACAGTTTCTATCAATTTGCAGACTTAAAGCTTTGCAGTTTCTGGCCCACACTACTGCCAGGAGCCTCTGCCCTCTCCTGTGGGGCTCCTCCAGAACTCTCCGAGCAGACTCCTGCTACGCCAGTGACTTTTTCCTTCATGGCTCCTCCATGTGAGACCACCCTTCAGGATGTATCCTCCATACAGAGGTACCTTTCAATTCTGCTTTTAAACGCATGAGAAGAATTCTCTCCTCCTTCCCCTCCCTGTAACACAGGCCTTCTTCTCTCTCCCTACCTCCACATGTCATACTTTCCTATTTGATCACACTGGACTTTCTGGGCACTTTGGCCAGGTTCCCCCTGCTCTGTTTTCTCAGGGGTTGTTACCTTTAACACAAGCACCTAAGGTGCTTTTTGGTAACTCCTGTGTGACCCACACACATCACACCCCTTACTGTATCCAACAGTAGCTCAACCATTTTCACATAATTTTAACTTCAAAGTTAGTTACTATTACAGAAGGTACTCTTTTTGCCTTATTCTATTGTGGAAGGACATTGAATTTGAACACATTATCATCATCATCATTCTGTAACTACATCTCATACAACAGTCCATGCATCCTCTGGGATTAAAACTTTTTGGGGATTTTCCAACAAGTTTCTTTGAGAATCCTGTGGCCAGCAAAGGAGACACAAGCCCCTGTGGAAGAAGCCTGATGGGACAATGCTGCTCCACGGTGGAACCGAGGCCTTCTGCTGGGTGTGCAGCTGCAAATCCTCCTTCCCTTCCCTTCCCTTGCCACAGGTCAGCTTTGCTTCTGTCCGAGTCAGCACAGATCCACAGTTTCATCACCACTAGCACAACGAGCACTGATATTAAAGAGTCATTTTCCTGCACACTCTGCATCTCTAGCTAACAAAGAGCCTCTATGCATGGCACCACGTAACCAAACCCTCTCCTTCAGATTCCCTCTTCCCTAAAAAAGTGAACTCAGCACTTGGAAACACTGAAAAGGAAGACACTGAATGAACTCATTGAAGGCACTTGCTGGCAGTCTGGCCAGCAGCGTGTTTCTTCAGTAGTTCTTTGTTTAAACAACTTCTGAGCTGCACATTCTGAACTAGAGATTGTCAGGAAGTTGTAGGAAATGTCCAAACCTGGCTCTTTCTCAAGCAGATTAATTCCTTCTGGAAACTCCACCTGTGCAGTAGAGGCTGGGAGCTTGTGCCCAGCCTCTTCCAGATGTGTGGAACACTGCTGCTCTGCTCCAGGGAGCTGCACTTGCCCCTGCTCACAACCACCCTGCCACCCAGGCCACACCATGTCCCAGCTGTGGGAGGAAGGGTCTTCAAACCCATCATCTACCTCGAGCCAGAACATCCATCTCAGAAACGTAATGCCATGCATCGACAATGGCGCTCCTGTTTGCAGGGAGCTCCTCAGGATATAAACCCTCAGTCACCCCCGGTGGGCAGCTGGCACAGGAAGGGCACAGGCACCACGCTCCCCCAGCAAGTGCCAGATAAACAACAGGATTTCCACTTTAGTCACAGAATTTTAGGGGGACACCAAGGAATTGGGAGTACACAACAATAAAGGAAAGGCTACCAGACCCTTCCAGTTTTTTGCCATTCCTCTCCCCTCACCCTGACAGGCCTGACAGAAGCTATTGCAATGTGCAGGACGAAGATGGCAGCAGAAGACCAGACCTTCTCCCCTGCACTGGGAGTGCTGCAGGAGAAGACTAAAAGGTTCACCCGGCTATGGACTGACAGAGTCTCCAGATCACATTTTCTGGCAGCAAGTAACACTGACAGAAGTGGCACTTGGGCAATGCAAGCAGCCAATAACATGTGATTTAGGAAAAAAATGGCAAAAGCAGCAGAATAAGGAGGATTGTGTGTGATAAGCCCAGTGTGTGCTCTCACCCAGCAGCATCTGGAGAGGATTTTCTCCAGCAGGCAGGGAAGAACTCGATTACATCCAGTTAACTGTGCTCTAAACTGATTATGCATGTGCCAGGCTAATGGATTACATTAGCAAGAGGAAAAATAACATCCAATCAATCTCAATTTACTGCAGACCACACCAAGGCCTGAGAGAAGAGAAACCATTCTGTGAACTCCCCCACTGCTGCTGCATCCCTTCAGTTATCAGCAGAGACATGGCATTACAGCTGCTCCAAGGCCCGGAGAGCCGTGCTGGAGTTGTCTGATCCATGCCTCATCCAGAGAGGCTTTTCCATTAAATCAATCCCTGATTCCAGCTTTGCTGAAGCAAGACACCGTGAATCCAGCCATCCACCAACCTCTGCTCCAAGCTTTATCCAGCCATACTTGAAGGCCAACATATGGAGCATTCCAAAGGAGTCCATTACTCTGAAATGTGTTATCCTTCAGCTGCTGTTTCACTGCTGTTGTGTCAGAGGTAACACAGGGCTGGAGCAGCACTGAGACTGCCCAGGCCTCTCACAAACCTGAAAACTGACAGTTCCTCTTTGCCTGCCCAAGGAAAACATCCTAGCAATCTTTATTACAAGAACCTATGCCTGTCCTCTGATGCTGGTGGGATTTTTCTTCCATTTCTTCTTTTTTTCCCCTTTTCTTTCCCCTCAGTGAGAGAATTCTAGTACTTCACTTGTTTTTCCCCACTGGAACCCACTTTAGATGAAGGGCCTGGATAAAGAAAACTTTAAACCCTTGCAATGTGTACTTAAAAGAACAACATTATGTGTAAAAAAAATCATAATACAGCCTTCAAATAACTCTCTTGTACCCCAAACTGACCCCCACAGAGGAGATTCAGTTCCCCCGGCTGGGTTCTTGAAGTCTCATGGGGACTCTGCTGCCCCCAGTTTCCAAGCTGTGTAACTCTCTCAGGTCTCCTGCACACCAGAGAGCAGAGGTGTATGTGCAGGCCCGATCATTTCCAGAGCCAGACTCTGATGGGTGAGGCTGGACCCCAGATCAAGACAGAACAATCGCTGTCACAGCCATCCCGGCCTCAGCAATGAGCTCAGAGAAACACAACCCTGCTCTGAGCAGCTCCCCACCAGCTCCAGGTAGGTCCAACAACCAGAGCTCAAGGTAAACCTTATGTGATGCTCCTGGTTATAACCTTCCTCTCTGAATTGTCTGGAAGTGTTAATTCCTGGGAAAAATCCAGGAGTTTTGAAAATGTGCCTACACTGTGATGTGGGTGGGTACTATAGAGCTCAATGTCAAGTCTTAAATTCCCATTACATAAAGAAAAGTTTTTAAAGAAATAATTTAAAAGTGCAAGGTACACTCGGTGTGTATATAGAGAAACCTCAGCACATCTGGGGGAAAGCAGGAAGAAAATGATGAGGACAGAAAGAATACAAAAAAAAACCTGTGAGGAATGAGCAGACAATGAGCGGGAGAGCACGTGTGAATGGAGGGGATGCGGCTGCTGAGATTTATGGCAATTCGTACCTGATTGTTCATACTAAAGCTATTATGGGATGATTAGAGAAAAAGGTGAAGCTTTAAGTCCAGTGAAAATCAATAGAAACGTCTGGAGCAATTCTGCTGCACGAGTGAAAGGACTATTTACTGTATCCGGAGCTCCTCTTGGGTTACAGCCCACAGGGTTTGGGCCAGCAAGGGGAGGGGACTGGGGACAGACGAATGAGACAGGAAAGAGAAGCTGGTTATAATGGCTATAAAGACAACACAGAACGAGGGGGGTGGGAGGAAAAGACAACAAGACGGGAGTGACAGCCCAAACAGCGCTGTGGATGGGAACACGCAGTGCCTCCCAGGCGCAGGGCCACGCTCCCGGCTCCTCTCCCAGCCTCCTCCCCTCCAGCACCCGGCAGCACTTTGCTCACAGATCCCAGCACTGACATACACGGGCCACAGCAGCACTGCAGCCACGGCCCTGCCCCCCGCCTGCTGCCAGGACCAGCACTCTGACCACACTGAAAGCCTTCAAGCGATACGAAGTGACAAACTCTATGGGCAAGAGCCAGCAAAACACAGGCAAACCTCACCTTGCACAAGTTTTCCAACAGGCATTGTTCAATTTCTGTGCAGACTATCACAACTGCAGTGCTGTAAGACACACAAGCCCCCTCTAAAGCACTGGGGCGTGAACATCTACTGCCCTGAAGCCTGGACAACCACAGTCCCTAACAGAACACAGGCTGAAGAGCTGCAGTACACGGTGAGACTGGGGGCCAATGGAGAGCTCTCGGTAGCTCATCTCCAAAGGGTCACAATGCACTGTGGTTCAACTTAGATTTTCCTTGGAAAATGAAAGAAGATGAAGCAAAGCCAACCCTTACCTTATAGAGCTTCAGGCTGGCCTCATGCCTCGAGTTGACGGTGTGAAGACGTAGCTTCTCCAGACTGTTGGTGTAGTAGTCGCACGCGTTGCATTTCAGATGGACCGGGTTCCCAATGGCCACGCACTTGAGCCTCCATTCGTTGGCCTTTCCCCCCTCCTTGATATGTGCCACCAGCTGGTATTTCTGCACGTGCTTGTCCGTCTTGCAGTGGAGCTGGAAGTTGGCCTTGAGCTGTGTGTTGTAGCGGCACAGCTTGCACTGGTACGAGTCCCCCATCACCGCCTTCCACTCGTCCTCGGGGAGGCTTCGCTCCACGTTCATGTGGAGGCCCAGCATGTCCAAATTATCTGTAGTGAACTTGTTGCACACAGCACACTGAAAGAGCTTCAGCGACGGGTCATTCGTTTGTGTGAAACTTTCACCCAAGTTCATGAGCTCCTCAGACACCAGCTGCCCACCACCCAGCCGCATGTCCAGCGGGATCTCGCCACCCACTGCACAAAGAAAAAGGGGGAAGAAGAGATCAGAAGGGCTGAATTCCAGAAGATAAACACAGAGCAGAACATAAGCTGCTCCCAAGTGCCACCTGTATACCCACAAACACACAGTGAGACCACACACATCTGTGTGTCTCCCTTCGCTCACTCCTCCGTGTTGCTGGTCTGCACCAGAGCTGAAGAAAAAAGTTACTGCAGCCAGCATAGAAGGCTGGGAATGGACTACTATCACCCTTGCTACCCTCTTGCTGAAGGATCATCCAGCCCTCTGCCCATCAAAGGTGGAAGAAAAACTCTACAGACTTTGAGAGGATGAAGAACTCCATAGCACTACACTGAAAGTTTCTGTGGCTATTTCAAGAACATCATTAACACTTCATTCTGTTTTTCCTTGCCGCCCTGGAGAAGCAAATGCTACATCATGCAGTAGCTAAGCAAAGTCCCTACCACATAAAACAAAGGCCAGCAGTCACAAGCCCAGGTGATGGCTGCATCACAGGGAGGTCACTGCACTGCTATCACAAGTTGGCAACAGTGTAGAACACAGCATGGACGGAAACAACCTGAGAAGTGCCCCTCCTGGACTGTTTATCTCATCTCTTGTCCAAAACGGTGAAGAATCTTCTAAAACCAGTTTTGACAAGGTAAAGACAACAACTAATAAAGAGGGTGGAAGAGCATGTCATGGAGAGCCAGGAAGAACCCGTGTTTGTCAGGCTGACTCTTCAAACCAGAGCTCAGCCCTGCTCACTCACAGCTACTGAGTACAACAGGCTCCTCCACACACCAGAGCACCTGAGTGATGCAGACAGAGAAACTCTGAACAAGCACAGAGACAAACCAGGACTCCTGTGCCACTTTGCTCTCCTTTTCTGTGTGTTTAAGACATTTATGCTCTTTCTGCAGCTTTTTGGTATTTTACCTTGATTTGATGTCACAGCTCAGCTTAACAATCCTATGAAAGGAACCAGGTCAACAACTCCTCAGTTAATCAAAAAGATGTTATTTCCTTAACTTTTCATTTCCTATGTTGCAACTTATCTACTGAGAAGCAAGCTCTCTTTAAGACATGCTCTCCGGAACTCACCATGCAGGAAAAACCCAAAAGCACACTCTTCTGAATTATTAATGTTCTGCTCAGTTTTGGACCAAAGTGTAAGAATGGGAAAGACCTGCTTCACTTCTCACAAAGCTTACAGCGTGTGTATCCCAGTCAAAAGGGCCAACCTGGTGTCAAGTGCTTATTAACATGGGCAGGGCCTCCCTCTGCAACCCTCAGTGTGAGACTTGCAACCATCAAGTTGCACAGTTCACAAACTGCTCTCCAGGCAGCTCACGGACATCCAAGGCCCTGTCATCTACTTGAGGAGCTTCAGTTAAAACACTCCCAACTTATTACAACTGCCCCCTGCTTCAGTTGGGAGGGGCTTTGATCTTCAAAAGCCTTCAGTCCTGTCTGACACTGGCAGCAGAAAACACCATCCCCTTCCACCCCTCTCAAACCTGCTTACCTTGTCTTCTCAAGGCAATAGAGTGTGGAACAAACCAACCCTGAACACATACACCTGCCTTTGGGAGTGCCTGCAGGTGACTGCACCTCCTCTCAAAGCTATCCACCAAAACTACTCCCATTCCTCACCAAACCCAGGAGAAGTTGTCAGGAAACACTGTAGCTAGGATGCTTTCCACAATGAGGAAGAACATTCAGCGCCACGGCATCCGTAACCGGTGTCTGCTGTTCCATTAACTCCCTATGAAAACTCTTGGAAAATATACTAGAAAAGCCACAAGATGAGGAAAAGCTGCTCTGGGTGAACACAGATGAGAAATCTGCACTGTGCAGCCTCCATGCTCAACCAACACACAAAGGCAGCTCATGGGCTGCCTTTGCTGGGTCTCTCACACGAACACGGTGGAAACCCCTTCAGCCTCACCTAGAGATGGAGCCATCGTTGCCATGGGGTTGGTGGGATCAAGCTGGAACCCCCCCATCATGAACTGTGCATCTGAGGAAGTGCTGTCCATCTTCAAGTTGGGAAGGTTCATGTTCTGTGCCAGGTAGTACTGGTAGAGCTCGGCCTCGGCGGGGGACGGCAGGCTGCCGAGGCCTAGGTGCCGGTTATGCTGGATTTGGGACATGTTTTGCTGAAGCAACATCATATTGTGCATGTGCTTCTCACTGGTCATGTGAATCCGAAGGTTTCTAGCTACGTTGGTCTCGTAGTCGCACACCTCGCACCGCCACGTAGGTTTGGTTTTTGGTTTGGTGGGGGAGGGAGCCCCACAGGTGCTACCGATGTTGGCGGCGGCGGCCGCCGCGGCTGCAGCTGCTGCCGCCGCTGCCCCCGCGGTGTGGCTGAAGACTTGCTCTCCCCCTCCGTTCTGCAGGTTCTGCATGTTGTTGAGATGCTTGTCGGACTGCATATGAATACTGAGGTTGCCTTTGGTAGTTGTGGAGTAGTTACAGACCTCGCAGCGGAAGGGCTTGTAACCACAGGTGTAGCTCTCGCCCCGCGCCAGCCGCGGGTGCGGCTGCCCGCTCTTGCAGTAGACGCAGGAGCCACCCGGCTCAGGATGTTTCTCCTTCATGTGCGCCTCAAGCGTCTGCTGGTACTTGTAGTGCCAATTGCACTTGGGACACTTGAGTGTCTTACATGAGTTGCGAGAATGCATCATAGTCATGTGGCCACCCAGCGACCGCGAGGAGCCCAGGACCGTGTCGCACTTTGGGCACTCCACGCCGCTCCCCGAGGGGCACTCCCCACCCCCAAGTTCACAGAGGGGGCCAGCATGCTGGTGATGGGAGATGTAGCTCCCGTCCTCGCCCTCTGCACTCTCATTTGGTTCTGGTGCTGTGGCATTGTCTTTATTGGCACTTTCATCGATGAAGTCCAGCCTCCTGCTGCCCTCGGCCACACTGGCTCCGCCGCCCTCATTGTTAAAGCTTAAGTGATTCCTCCTGTTTGCACCATCAAAGACAAAGGAAGAAGCAGAATTAGAACTAGTAGAAGCCGTGCCCCGTGACAGGGTCTGGAGCACGTTAGGCATTAAGGGAGAGTTAGAAATGCTTTGGTTTGAGAGAGCAAGGTCCTTTTTGCTGCTGCCACTGCCTGCCACAGCCCCAACATCCTCCTGGGGCCGGTCCTCCAGTTCATCCTCCAACTCGTTTGGAAATAGTCCTTTGCAACCCTCATCATCCTCATCTTCTTCCTCTTCCTCCTCCTCCTCTTCCACATCCTCCTCCTCCTCCTCTTCCACCTCCTCGGCTGGCTCCACCTTTTCCGAGAGGCTGTCCTGGTCGTCCCCCTCTTGCTTCTCCCCCCCTGCCACCCCAGGGTCCTTCCCCTCTGAGGATTTGGTGGGACTGGAAGCCAGCGGGCCCAGGGGGACTGAGGTAATGGGAGTCTTCAGAGCTGAGCTGGTCAGCCCACCCAGGTTGAGGAGTGCACTGGGGGCCAGGACACCCGCTGCCGGCGGCGGCTCAGCTCCACCGGCCGCCCCGGCCTGGAGGGCCTGCTCACCTTCCATGCAAATGCCACTGAATTTACCATAAAAACTGTGTCCAGGGCCTATGAGGTTAGCTGCGGAAACGAGAGGGTGCTGAAAGGTTTTGTTTTTTGGTTCCAGAAAGCTGACAAGGGGTTCCTTGTCTTTGCCTATCCCTTGGATGATAGCGGAGATGTTCTTATTGCTAAGAATTTTCCGCTCCTCCTCACTCAGAGTCATTCGGTGGTCGTGCACGGCATGGGTCACGAACGAGCGGACATATCCAAAGGAGAGCTTGCACAAGAAACACATCAGGATGGGCTTCCTCTTCCCATAGAGCACAAAGCCATCGAATTTGGACAGGTCCACATTGTTGGGAACATCTTTGGATACGCAGGAGCTTTTGGCAGAACCGTCGCTGTTCAGGTAATCCTTGTTGCTTTTGTGTCGCACATCGAAGACGCGGAAGCTGTGCAGGACGGGGCTGATGCCCGCCAGGGCTGAGGTATTCGGGAAGGCCTGGTCTGAGCCCTCAAACCACTTCCCGAAGGATGAGGCTATGTGGAAAGTGTTGATGATCTGTGGGTAGACGGGAGCGGCAGCAGAGGGCTCTCCCTGCTTGGGCAGAGAGTTCGGGAGCAGCGAGGGGAGAGTCCCGCTGCCGCCAGCACCCCCGCTTTGCACCAGCTGGCTGAGGCTCTCCACGATGTAGGCTGAGCCGTCGGGCTGGTAGACGATCTCGCCGGCCAGGTTCTCCACGTCGCTCTCCTCCTCGCCGTCCTCGCTGCTGTCGCTCCCGCTCTCCCCCCGCAGCGGCGGGGGCGGGCGGGCACCGGCACAGCGGTGCTCCATGTAGCTCTGCAGGCCGGCGAAGGAGGCCGCGCACTGCCCGCAGCTCACCTCCTTGCCCGCGGGCTCGGTGCCGGGACCCGCCGCGCTGCTCTCGGGGACGCGCTCGGGGAAGGGGACCCTCAGGCTGTCCAGGGGGCTGCAGCTCTCGGCCGCGGGCTGCTCCATGCTGCCGGCCGGGTCAGGGAGGTGGGCGCTGTTGAGATCAGTCCATTGCTGGTGCTGAGGAATGCCGCACCCATTGTCCTTCCCGGGGATGACGGGCGAGTCACAGCCTTCCATGGCAGGGCCGGCACGGAGCGCTCATTGCACCCGGTACGGCTCCGACCTGCGGATGGGGACAGAAGGAGAGAGGCAGGTGAGTCAGGCTGCTCCCGTAAACACCCCACCACCACCAGGACTGCTGACCCCGCTTCTCAGCGCCAAAGTGGGGGCTGCTGTGCCAACACAGGCTCCAGGGACAGGCAGCCCAGCCTTGGGTAAGGTACTGCTGGGAATGAGCATTGGAAACATGCTGGCAGCAGCGACACGAGGAAAACTGGAGGGGCCCGGAAAGTGGCAAAAAACCTCCTTAAGGTCTTTCCTAAAGGGAGCCAGCAGAGAGACTGTAGGACCTGCACTGCCACCCCCAAGGCCTTGGGTCTTCAGTAACACAAAACATCATGGGAAAGCTTGTGACAGAAGCAAGATATGACAACAAAACAGTTCTGTGGCTTTACAGCTCTGGTATTCTCTGGCTCCCCCAAGGCAGATCCTGTTTTTCTGGGTGTCACCCTTCTGCTAATGGCTTGGGAAACGCAGAGCCAGCGTTACCACACATGCACCTCAATGGGAGACCACGCGACCTAGAGCAGCTCACAGCGATTTTGGAGTAACAGTGCACAGTGTGCACAGGAGACATAACTGCTCTGGTCTGGACAGAGTTTAAACAGAGAGATGTCAGGAGAGAAACCAAACAGGAAATTCCAGATCTGACAAGGGTGCATCCTGGGGATTGGAGAGTGGTCAGCCCACTGTGCTCCAGGAACCTCCCAGAGATCCTGCAGGGCACAGCCTCTGCACACGGATTGCTTCCTCTCACCCCTGGAGACAAACAGTGGGTGCAGGTCCTGGAACAGGAGGACACCCTTCTCACTACCTCCATTCCACTAAAATCAACATGACTGGAGGATTCCCACCAACTGCCAGGAAGTCAGCAGGCCTGGGCTACTGACCATGACCGACATCCAGGGCCCCCTGTCATCGTGACCCTTTTTGCTGCATCTGGCAACGACTCCAATACCTCAATCCTAATGGAGCTCTCTTCAACCCTTACAGAAAGTGTGAAGAGAACTGGAAACCTGCCAGAGGTTTGACCAGTTGCAAAGCCAGTGATGTGCCACAGCAGCCCTGTGTGAACTACCTGAATTAATTCAAGCAAAAGAAAACAGAGTGACAATCAGCATTTTTTTTCTGGTTTCACTATCTCCCAGTTTATTTTCCTTTACTACACAAAGCCATCCACGCTTCTGCTGATTTCTCTAATGTGTTAGTACTTTCTCTTTACGTTTGACTTCCAGTGAAGCTCGAAGAAAAAGCATTTACAACTACCACTGAAGGCAAAGTCACACTCTCAAAGCCCATGTGCAAGGATGTCTGCAGAAGGTTCACGCAGGTGCAATGGAGACACCACCCAATGTGATCACACACAACATTACTCCACAGCACCTCCCGTCTCACCTTCCCTGGATTCTGTGCCATACACAGCTGCCTCTAGAGTTGCACTGGGAATAAACAAGGATTTGCTCTGCAGCAACAGTAATCTGGTGCACTGAGCAGAGCAAGAGGAAAAGCAGAATCCCGCTGCCAAAAGGCTCTGGGTTTAGTCAGGCAGTTTTGTTCCCCTAGCCTAAAATATGCTCCAGCCATGTAACAGCTCCTACTGCACCAGCTCCCTCCCTGGATCACTGATCCCAGATCCTGTGGTGTTGAAGCTGCACATTCACCTTCCCACAACACGCCTACTCTCTCCCTTTTCACTGCTACTTCTGCACTGGCAACTGCAATCCAAATTAAGCCAAAACTGATTTATTCAAGGGAAATGAGGAAAAAGAAACTCCATAAGCCTCATACTTTTGCCAAGTGAAGTTTTAGGAATATCTATGTGAACTTCAAGACACAACATGGAATGACCACACCCTACCAATTCTGTTAGACCTGGATCATTGTGCAGGCCAGCACAGCCAGGTCAGACACAGCCAGGGTCACAGCAGTTCTGCCATCAGGAGCTCCTGACTGGCAGGAGATGCCTGACTGACAGCCAGGCCAGAAGGGTTAGCAGGGCTGGAGGGGCGGGAGGGTTAACAGCCTGATTGGAAAATCAATGTAATAAATGCTTGGTAAGTTACAGGAACATGCGGGAAGAGGAGGCTGCGATTGATAAAGGACTGCAGCTTTGATGCTGCACTGGGGACTTGTTTATTGACAGGAAAGCCAATCTCTCTCCCGGCCCGGCCTGGCCAGGCAGACCCGCACGCTCCAATTAATTGGTGGGCTTTTCTGCCTTGGCTTGCTTTAACAGCTCTCCCCCACTCACTCCAAGTTAACCAGCTCAAGATGTACTATGCCAAAGGAATCTTCTCTCCTCTCCCTTTCCTCAACACAGAGGAGCCCTTACAGGGCATGTGGAAAAACCCAGAGCCAAAACAGCCAGCCCAAGCCCCCAACACAGGCTGAGCCCCTGCACAAGCCCGAGCTCTTCTGATGGTTCAGTCACCATCAGAGCTGTTCCCAAAGGGAGCACAAGGCATGAAAATATTTGTTTCTATTCACACAGAAGCTGCAGGAACCATCTCTTTAAACTGAAAACAGCACTTTCCTTGCTAAAGCAAACCAGGTTCTAAGCAGAAGCCCAATGCAGTCATTAGTCCACTATTGGGCCCCGTGTCTTCCACCAGCCCGGACCGCCCCAGGCCAGCTCTGTGGGGACAGACAGCGTGTGAGAGCTCAGACAGACAGACAGTGGTGTGCTCCACACCTCCCATTCGCTCCCCCTGTCGCCCTCTCTGCTCTGTTTATCAGCCAGTCAATAAGAAAAGGTAGTTCTTACTTAAGGAGGCAGAAGTCAACTCGTCAGGTCGATCAGCACTCTGTCTGTAAACATGGTTTCCCGTAAAATCAATGAACTCCAGTTACAGAGAGAACAGCCTGAGTGCCAGAGACTCTGCGCTCTCACATTGCCCCAATGGCAAGGAAGGGCTCTCCTGCTCCCTTCTGCAGCCTCACATCCCACCACTGCCACGTCCACCTTGCCTCTGGCCCACAGCCCGTCCCAGCCCCTGCCCCTTCCTCACAGCACCATTGCATCTCACAGTCCCTTGGAGCAGATGTGGCACCACGGCGGCCCAGAATGAGCTATGCCTGCATGGCAGAGGCAGGTGACAGCACAACACTGTGTGCCCCACACTTCTGCCACGTTCCTACCAACCGGGCCTGGCAGCTGGCAGCCGTGCCGTGGAGAACACACATGGAGTCAACCCCTGTGTCCCCCTGCCACCTCCCTCCAGCCCCCAGCCCCATCCTCAAAGAGACAGACATTCCATCTTCCAGCAACGCTTCCAACAAGGAGTGTCTGGTCCTAAAGCAACACCCTGCAACTCCTGGCAAGCTGGGGCTCCTGGGCACCCCCAGCCTGCGGCACCAGGCTGCTTCCTCCCCTGGGGACGCTGGCAAGCAGTGCGGGCAGCAGGGATGGAGTGGGAGGGAGGAGGGGGCTCCTGCTGTTGCCCAGGCTTCCCGAGAATTAAATATGAACAGCCGTGCTGTGTAATTTTAAATTGTTAATTAGCACAGGGTTAATTAGGCGGCCCTTTCACAAGAGGCTGTTTGGCAGTAAACCAAGACTAGAAGCAATGAGGAAGGAGGAAAACAAAAGGAGAAAGCGACAGTGAGAAACTGTTCCCTCAGCTAATGACCCACATGGCACCATGGAAAAGAGGGCACTGAGGACAGGGAGAAGATGCAGGCAGATGCATTACACCCACAGCCATTACCTGGCTGACAGTCCCTGCAGGCTGCCCTTCCCCTGCCCAGCTGCATGGCACAGGGAAGTGCTCAGGCCTCGGTCAGCTCCAGGGTGCCAGTGGCTCAGGAAAGCCAAAAAGGACAGAGGTGGGGAGGACAAGGACAGCACAAGACTAACGGCACACTCAGACACTGCCCACACCCCTCCTCACATGCTCAGCCTGGCCTTCTGCAGCGTCCTCAGAAGAACAGCGCCTGGCGAGTGTGCTGTCCAGGTCGGCCAAGAAGCTCCTGTCTCAGCGATGGCACTTGGTGACACTTGTTCCAGCCCGAAAACTAGGGATGGACATACCAGAGGTGAGCGAGCAGCCAACTCAACTTCATGGCCAAAGAAACACAGAATAGCCTGGAAAGGGACCTTGGAGGTCCCTGGAACAGGTAAGCTCAAAGCTCCCAAGAGCAGGAGCCCGGGCAGGGGGTGTGAGGCAGTCACTGTGACCCTCTGAAGAGCCAACACAACGAATCTGGAGCATCAAAGCTTTCTGTGCTGCCTCCTCGCACCTGGCGTGCTGCACAGCACTCGGGTAACACTTAGGAAATTGCAAATGGAAAGACATGATAAAAATAATTGCCTAGGATCAAGAATTCAAAAATTAAGGAAGAACAGAATGTATGTTGCCAAAGCAACTTTAATTTTGTTCCTTTATGCATATGAATTATGATACTGCCTGCAATTAGGTGAGCACACGCTGCCTTGCTTGGCAAGCAGGACAGTCACAAAAGAGGGTAAAACAAGGTGGCAGGAGCATGTTGGCACTTTATGTGATTTCTACAACAGCTGCTATCACACAAATATGTGAAGAGTTACTTCCTAGAATAGAAAGATCTTTTCAAATTTCCTCAGCAATGCTGGCTGGAGATCCGAGTGGCAATACCAAGAGTTTCAATTCCCAGTTCCGTAAAATGCTTCTACCTTTTAAGTTAAACAGAAGACAGGGATCCCAGCTCTCTCACATTCATTAAGGTGCCAGAAAGCAGCAAGATACCTGCCAGCCTAAGGGAAGTGCTGAAAACTCTGCAACAAGGCTTGAGATATTAGGATAAAATGGTACTTATGTGCCAAAACCTGAGCATAACAGGGAACATGGATGCACAGTGTGAAGAATGATTTCTAGTTGGGGTTTTCCCCCCAGCATTTTAGAACATAGTGCCTTGGGATTTTTCTTATGCAATTCCTAACCAAAAAAAAAACAACCTGAAAATACTGATATTTATTTGCCAAGTTCAACATTTTAATGAAGCAATTACAAACTAATTTTTCCTTTTCACATAGCAAGTTACATTTTGCACCTCCCCAAGTGAGACCAAGCTGTGTTTTAGCACACACCCTGATCACAGTGGAGTTGTTTCACTGGAAAACATGGTCTGATGAGCAAGATACCAGTCTTGCCAAATCCTGAACACTTTACATCTCTCTTCCCCTTTTGCAGTGAGGCTTTACCAACCAAAAGCCCAAGCTCAGTTCTGACTTCTTCCAGCGTTCTGCTCAGTGCCAGACTGTTTCCATCTGGACACACGGCCACATCCAATGCCTCTGCAGTGGGAGCAGAATTAACAAGCCAGCCCTGCCTGCTGGTGGAAGAAACATCCAAACAACATCTACCCACAGCTTCCAAAGACTTGGGGCTGCAAGTCCACACAAACCGGTTGGTTATCCTGACAAAGCCAAGAATTCATAGAATTGAAGAATCATTTGGGTTGGAAAAGACCCTTAAGATCATCAAGTCTAACCATTAACCCAGCACTGCCAAGGCCACCACTAACCCATGTCCCCAAATAGCACACCTACACGGCTTTCAAATCCCTCCCTGGCACAGTGACTACCCCTCTGCCCTAGGCAGCCTGTGCTAGTGCCTGACCACCTTCTCAGTGAAAAAATGTTACCTCTGTGCAAGTCCCTATGAACTACTAGGGGATTCTAGCCCACAGATCCTGAAGGGCCCAAGGTCCCGGAAGGGGATGATGTGGCACACAGTGGTCTACTGAAAGAGAAGGTCCATGGGGCACCTAAAGGGACAGGACAGTCCTCCTGCAGCAGGAAGCCAGCCGTGTGGCAGGGCCGCTCCGGGCAGCGCTCCAGCCGAGAGCGCCGCGCTGCGCAGGGCCACGGCACGAGGTGACACTGCGAGGGGACACGGGCTCCATCCACGGCACAGCCGGCCCCTCAGATCTTCCCGGCAGCATTAGCATAAACAGCTTTTCAACCAGCAGGAAGCAAAGGAAACGCTGAACAAAACAGGGCTGAAAGCTGCAGGGCTCAAGCACTTGGCATGAAACTGAGAGAAAGGGGCTCCTTGAAAAGGTGAACCTTCCACATTATCCACGTTTTCCCTCTGCCCTTCACACCAGCTAAAACTGAGCCAATGGGAGTAACAAGAGTCAGACAGCTTTTCAGAAGGCATTTTGTTATGAACTAGTATTCCAAGTTTGCTGATCCCTTTGAGCCAGCTACTGCACTACACACAAAAATACTTATCTAATCTTCAGCCCACTGCCATTGAGAGTGGAGTGATCCCAAGGAGGGCCAGAAGGCTTTCTGAGAACAGCTGGGGACAAGAGTGCTTATTCCTTCAGGAGATTCTTAGCACTAAGACTATTCTGCAGCAGAAGTAAACTAGCTTCAGTCACATTTTTCTGTACACAGCAAACAGAAGCACTTGCTTAGCTCATACATGACAAGGCATTCACACGATCCCAGGGCACAGAGCTTGTTCTCAGATTCTGCAGGATCCTCTCCTCTTGAGTAGGACACCACAGAAGTCCCAGGTTTTGCTTCAAAATGTCACACATCTCAAGATTCTGCCGTTGTGCAACTCACCCCTTTGCTCCAAACCCCCAATCTTGTTAATTGGTGTTCTCAGCCTATGCTGCTGCATAAGTAACTACATTTGCATCTGGTTTGTATTTTCAGTGCACTGTTGTTGATCCAACTCCAAAACTAATCAAAGAGCTGCTGAGGACAAATTGCCTTGCTGTCACACAGACCCCACAGTCCCTCAGGTTCCCCCAAGCCCCAGTGCCTCAGAAGTGAGCCATGCTCATCCCCCCATTTTGCCATGCTGCAGCTTGTCCTGTCTCCCCAGTGCCTGTCCAGTGGCTCACACCAGCTCCAGCTACCACAGCTCTTCTGGGCCCTGTGTCCCTCCACAGAGAGAAGGAACACCCACAGGACCTTGCACTGGGCAACCCCTACCCCCAGGGAACCCCTGGAGATGCTTGTGAACAGAGAAGCCCTGAAAGGCTCTGGGTTTGCAGCCCTGCCGTGTGGCTTTGGGATCAGACACAGCCAAGCCCCGGTGGCCCAGGCGAAGAGTGCTGCTGTGCTGCCAGGCTGTGCTCCACAGCCACGCTCCACACGCCCAGGGACTCACCAGCAAACCCTGCCAAGGCTCCTTCCTCCTGCGGGTTTACCCAAACAACATGTGCGCTCCAGACTAGTGTCAAGGGCCAAGCCAAGGCTAAGAGTCAGACTCATAAGTCATGCAGATCTCCTCTGCCAGGGCTCGGATCCAGTCCTTGTTAGGAAGCAGACTCACTGCGACGTTCTGGGCTCAGTTGCTCTTTCCCACCCTTTGGGAAAGCCGATGCTTTGGATCGGGAGAGCAGGCTTAGAGGTATTAGGTCATTCTGTAACCATTCTGCTGGCTGCTCAGACAAACACCAAGATACGTCAGCTCTGAACCACACACTGGGGTTGCACAGTCCCATCACAAAGGTCACCGGGATGTCTGCTCACACCAGCCATTCATGTTTCAGTATAAACACCAGTTACAGCTGTATCACTGGAAGATAATCTAAAAAACCTCTAAAACACGTAAAGAAACTTGCTGGTGTAACTGGGAAACCACCCCACTTAGAGCAACCTTAGGCCAACTTTTAGCAGATCCAAGTGGCCCTGTACTCCTGCATCCACGGCATCCACATTTGTTGCTTCCAAAACTACACCCTGCTCCAGACTTCATATACAGCCGAAGCATGTTCCTTATCTGGCCAAAATAAATTCTCCTGATTGCAGCAACCATCAGGAGTCAACACCTATGGACCACCTGATAGCTCAAAGTCTCAAGTTCACACTCTCCATGCGCACAGCACACAGTCCTTCCATCAGCTGCTACATCCCTGGTGCACCTCAGAACCACCACCTGTGACACATTTAACCACCTCAGCTCAGGAGAGCTGACACAGATCCAGGTAAATGGGGATGCCAAGGGATGTGCCCAATGCATCTGCAGGCAGTCCCAAGCCCAGTGAGCACCATAGGGCAGCACAGTGCCAGGAACACAGGAGACGAGGGAGGAAGTTGCTAAGCACCCGTCTCCAGACCTCCAGGACTGAAAGTGTTACTCGGCTGCCTGGCCTCTTGCTAATTGTGGGTTTTATTTTTATTTCCTATTACCCTCTTGCACGCCTGATGAGATTATCTTACCGGAACTGACACAGCTGGAGGCTGCAGCCATACATGGAGCCTCTCAGGAGGCAATGCAATTTTATTTTCATTGATCAGGAATCAGCAGGGCAGTAAATGATGGGAAATTCCATTAGGAGAAATACTGGGCCACAAGACCCAACTAGCTAGGTACAACCAAATCCCAGAAAGTCCCATCCTTCCTCAAAGCCCCATCGGGATGCAGACAGCAAATCATCTTTCTTCTTCCCAAAATGGAGTCAGCCACTAACCTGATATTCCTAATTGCTGCCTGCGCTGCCAGAAGCGGAGGCAATGCTGTCAGAGCACCCCCAAGGGCTCACTTAGCCCAGACAGTGCCTTTGGTCGAGCCAGCAGCACCCGGCTGCCCCAGCTCAGCCCAGCTGAGCTGCAGGGCCGAGGCTGTTTCCCAGCATGTGCCCATTCCACAGGCTTTGTTCTCACAGGCCAGGCAGGTGTGAGTGGTGCTGGCATGCCAGTGCCCCAGCCAGTCCCAGCAGAGCCAGGAGAAGCCAAGGGGACGCCCAGTGCAGGGTCCCATTTGGAGCCAAAGGCCCCAGTAAAGCATTACAGTGCCACTGCAGAGAACAGCCCTCCTGCAGGGGCCACTGTCTGGGGGCATTCAGCAGTCTGGGATCTCAGGGAACCCCCCATTTGACAGAGCAGCACACACCACGCAACTCTGTTACAAGCCCAAACTCCTCTAAGCCCAAACTGGGAACCATGTCAAGCCTTTTATTTTAAACCCCCCCATACACAGGATATGCACTCAATCCCTCACTCCTGATCCAAATCCCATTGTCAGGCCCCTGATTCAAAGCCTGCCCCACCCTGCTGTGCCTTGCTGCACACACCTGGGGACAGGTGAGCCCCAGGCCCCGCAGGATGGCCGGAGCCGCCGACAGCGCAGGGGTTAACGGGAGCTGACCGTGGCACAGTGTTATGGTGATCAATACCACTGAGATACTAAAGCAGCATAAGCCACATTATTGACTGCCAAGCAGATGATAAAACTGTTTATTATGATAATTGTGGGGTGCCTGCAAGGTGTTCCTAGGGCTGTCTTGAGCTTTTTACCAAAATAACAATTGCCAGAGCATCACCTGTCTGTAGCCCCCTTCACCCCTGTGAGACCCTTCACACGCTGCTGTGCCCACACACTGACCCCATGCCACCTCCACAGCCCAGCTGCCACTGGGACGGAGAGGGTCACATTACCCGACACAGTCCCTGAACTGTTTATCTTGCACACACCTGTATCAGGGCTTACTCCTACAGCTGCTGTACACCTGCTGGAGCATCCATTCCAGAGAAAACAGAGCTCAAACGCCAAAACCTCTGACTTCAGTTCTGGATCCTCCACCCGATCAGCTGAAAATTAAACTCCATTTCCCACTCTAAAACATTTCCTTCAGTATTTCAATTACTTCTACCTCTACTCTGGATTTTGCACAGTTTCCTACATCCTTTTAATAAGATTTAACAGAATTTACCCCTTCAGGACCCAAATTCTTGTGCAATGTGTCAGGAATCCTTTTTGAGAAGGCTGAACTGTGGATACACTCAGTGTGGAAGATCCAGCAGGCCTATGTGCACGCAGGTGTTACCTCAGAACAGGTGACACACTGCAGCCTGTCACCTGCCACCGCCTGTCTGCGGGGCCAGCGGCCGATCTGCCAGCACGCAGCAAGGCAACGCTTTGATTCTGAAGTAGTTTCAAATATCAAAATAGTTTCTCTCAGATTAAACTCAGTAACACGTATGCCCCAGCCTCCAGAAGTGATGCCAAACTGCCCGATGGGATATGCTCACAAAAGCACCTATTGCTCCTCCATCCACAGGAACAGTGGCTGTAACACACTTGGGGCTCCATTGCCACCACAGCCAAGTGACAGCTGAAAATGAGTTTAACAAGGGCTGAAGCTCCAGGGTTCTGTCAGCAGCTCCATAGGCAGTAATTAAGGAGTATGGGTCCCATTACCTCCCAGTACAGACAAGGCTCTGACAGCTCCATCTCAGGGTTAACCCCAAGGACCATTTGCTATGGGCTGCAGGCAGCACTCGGTGCCACCCCCACTGCCCTGGCTGGCTGCTCCTGGGCAACTGAATCACTTTCCCTAACTAATCACTGGTGACATCTGCAAAATAAACTTCACACCAGCAGCCTTACTGTGGACTGGCCTCAACCTGGACAAGACCACAGGAAGTGCATCTGGCTAATGCTCTGGCCCTTCCTTCTTCTCCTAATGCCTCCTCTCATCAGGACCAGAATAACCCACCCTGTTGTCTCCCTCTCATCCCTATTCCTTGGTGCCTCCCACCCCTCTAAAAGATGCCACTTGTCCCACAAGCACAGTCAGCCAAAGACTCTCAAGCCAAGTTTTTCAGGGTGAAAGACAAAACCTTACACCTCCTCAACTGCTTCATCCTTCCATGCTGAACCAACCCCTTCTTTCTCAGCTGCTCTTTCCCATGCACATCTGTACTGCAGGACATGGTGAGGATGGTGCCACACCTCTCCAGCTCACTTGGAGAGCAATGAGAAGGACAGTGATGGAATTGACAGCACAACTGAACCCAGCACTCCAAGGAACAAGCACGTCGTGCCACACAGCTGCTGCCTTACAGGCTGCAGATTTGGACATGAGCTTCTCTCAGCCCAAACATGGGTGATGGGCTGCAGAGCCCTATGAAACCTATCCCAGAGGTCTTGGAGAGCTGGGGCTGCTCTTTCAAACACTCATCAGTATATCAGTTATAAACAAGATAAAAACAATCCCTTCTTACTAAAATCTAGACAAGGGAGAAGATCTCCCTCCCTGTCACCCTTCTAATGAGCCATCTTCCATCAGGGTTTTCCCCCTCCTGTTCTAGAACAACACTCTAGAAAACAATTCAGTGTTTCAAACAATTCTGTTCTCCTCCATGCAAGTCCTGCCCCCACTCCTGCCCTCTGCAGCAGGAGGCAGCAGGTGCTCTGAGGCAGGGCTGGGTGCTCTATCCAGAGCCATCCTGTGGTTACTGCAGCAGGAGCCACCTGGGATCTGGTCCCCTTCCACAGCCCCCCTGGACCTGCAGCTCTGAAGACACAACTCACTCTCCTCCTGCAGAGAAGGCAGGGACAGCAGATTGGGGCCCCAGTAGCACTTACTTTTCTCGAAAACATCTGTTTTCATTATCACTATTACTTTTAATTAGCACTTTACAGCAGCCCTGAGCCCTCCCAGCTGGAGGAGAGCTCTGCTCCTAAATGAACAATTAGAAGGTGCACTAAGGGAATTTTTTTCTCATCTTCAGAACCCAGTTTTTCAGCAGAGCTCAAAGGCAAACCATCTGGTTAAAGGAGCTCCCTTGAAGAGGTCTCTTCAGGCACGGCTCAAAGCCTGCAGGTCACCTGGGGATCCCTCTGGCGTGAAGGGCCACTGAGCTCAGGAACCTGAAACACTGAACTGATTACTAATGTCAGGGTCTTAACATCTCTACCCTCAGTGCTCACTGAACGGCCTCCTCTTCCTCACCCTGCACAAATCAAAGACTTTAATGCCCATCTCACTCGTGCAAGGCCCCTGCTCAAGAGTTCAGGCCAAGCACAAGCTGAAAGACAGAGCCCTATTAAATGCATAAGGAAATAGGTCCCTATGAAGCATAATTACTAGAAACACAGACTCCTGATCAAGTGCTTCTCTAAAATCCAACAATGAAAAACATCCACATAAAAGCCCCCAGAGACAGCCTCAGCCATTCCAAAGAAAGCAGAAGGACAGAGAGGTGAAGTGTCAGGATTAAAGGGCCGTCCCAGGGCCACCACTGCCATCTCAGCAGCCCTGCAAGTACAGCACCCACAGACTCCAGCCTTTAATTAGGAACGAGCCACGAAGCTCCAAAACGCTTCAGTCAACACTGATGAAAACCTCATCTCTGGTACCCCCCACTGTTCCCTCAGTGCTGCCACTGCACTGCTCCTGACACCACGAGACTCTGCTGTCCTTGGGGAGCCCCTAGCCCCAGCACCCACTCTCCCCCAGCAGGGCATAACATGGAAAGGTGACCAAGAAGCTTCCCCCTCAGCATCCCCAAATCCTTGCATCCCACAGAGTCCCACTGCAGCCACCCAGCATTGCTGCATTTTCCACCTCCCAAGTCTGAACTTGGAATATGAGCCTTGTGTTCAAGAGAGCATTCCAGAACAATTCTAGAAATCCTGAAGTTGGATGAATGACATGGCTTACAGTAACACAAATATTATAATTTCCACTCCAATTTGGAATCCTTTAAGTCACCCAGGTTCCCCTACGTCCCATCACATTTTCCTTCCTCCTCACCCTTTACTGCCAGCACCGAGTTAAATTCCATGGCAGTGAATTTAATATAAATGTCAAATAAATGTTACTTAATTATTTACCCTCTGATTACACCTCCTGCCGTGGGAAGTTTACTTAAGCTGCTCAGGTGGGACACGGCTGGCAGTGTGCAGCCTGTGGCAATGCACAGGAACACCAGCACCAGAGGAGCCCGTGGCTCGCCCCGGAGCCCGGCCAGGGCAGCCGTAGCCAGGCTGAACCCACGTCCACCAGCACGGTGCCCTGGACATGCCCGGAGCACTGCCAGGGCCAGCCCGCAGCCCTGCCCTCCCTCCCGCACCCTGGGCACCCCTGCTTGCCAGCAGCACTTCTTCTGTTCAGCACCTGCAGCCCAGAAAGGACTGCGAGCCTCTGCTCAGCTCTCCAGCAGCTGCCTCCATAGAAGGGGAAGCAAATGCCTCCAGTGCCCAATGGGCCCAGATAGTGATCAGACCACAACACAACACAGGGGGAAAACGACACAAAACAATTAATTCTTGGCTCCTTGTTTTAGCTCTGGGCGAGGGAAGGTGCACAACAGAGCGAGAGGAGACTGGAACAGACAGAGGCTGGGATGTGATCCAAGAGCCCCAGGGGCAACAGCGCTGGCTCCCAACCCCACAAACACAGGGCTGCTCTCCAACAGGTGAGGGCTCCAGCAGGCTCCTGGGCAGAGGGAATGGGGAAAGCCTCCACAGCAAGATTTAGTCAGACTTTTCCATGCCAAACCCCTTAGAGAGAGAACAGGGCTGAGCCACATCGGATAAATCCATCTTCTGCGACCAGGTCTGTATGGAGGTAGGAAAGGATTCAACAACTCAACTGATGTGCACACCGGAGTCAGCAATGGAAGGAGCAAGAAGGGAATGACATGAGAAACTGTCCACTTCTACAGCACAGCCCATCTGAAAAGGAGGCTTGAAATCCTGTCTTCATTCCCAAAGGCAGCTTCCTTCTTCCTCTTCATCCAGGGTCCAAATAGCAAAGATGAGCGACACTCCTGCCTAAATGACACTCAACTGCTGGCCATGCCTGTGTGCTCCAGGGACAACACAATGTGACTATGGATGTACAGTGACCACAGCCAACACTCCTGACAGTGGGAGAAGTCAGACAGGTCACCTTTACCAAATGGGAAAAAATAAAAATCCCTCAGTCATAAAATAGTCTGGAACAATGTGAAGCTTTTCCAAGATTTGCAACTTCATTACTGCAGGCCAATGAAGATGCATTTACTCTCTAACAGTTTCCTCAGGAAAACCGAGGTCTCACTGGTCCAATTTAACCAAGTCCTGCCCATGCTGAGAGCAGAATTAGTACTGTACCAGAATGTGCATGCTCGGCTTTATTTTAAAAAAAAATTTAAAAAGAGGCAATATACAGGGCAACAGGAACAGAGGTTTAAGAGAAAATTCAATATGGTAAATACCAAGTGACTTAAAAAGAGCTCAAATAGAAATTAAATAGGAAAATTGTTCCTTATTTTTCTTTCAAATTCAAACCCCCAAATGCAAAGTGATTTTTCTTTCAAAAGCAAAACCCCAGTTGGGAAAAACTTAATTATGAAGGCCTTCTTCAAAGGTTTGTGGTGGAGGACACATGAAAAGAAGAGGGAAAAGAAAGAGTTTGAGCTGCAGAAAGATACTGCTCTGCATGGTGACAACCCACTTGCAGCCTGTGCCCACGCAGGGCTGTGGGGCTGACACTTCACCCCACCACCCAGAACAATGCCACCTCAGAACAATGTCTGTCTGAGGCTCCTTCCTTTCCCTGCTCCCCTCTGCCCAGCCACAAAGAATGAACTCATTTACACAACAAGTGTCTAATAGACAAACTCCTTCCCCCCACATCCCTCCCCCAGGGCCAGGAGCAGCAGCAGGCACCCCGCCACAGCATGCGCTGACAAGGTTTTAATTACCTGGGTGAAGGAGGATAAGGAGCTATCTCCAGGCCTAAAGGAATCATTACTCATCCAGCCCAGCCTCTGGAGCATCAAAAGCTGAGTGACTGACTCTCCATCAGCTGATCCAAGAGGATCAGTCTGGAAGGGAGGCTGAGAAGTAGCCCTGTATGCTCTGTTTATCAATAAAAGCAGTAAGTACATGATTTTCAAGCCATAGGTTTCTACAGGCATGTCCCTGAGCTTTTTGAGCTTCGGAGTCCTCCTCAATGTCCTTCCCCTCATCCTCAACTGAATTCAGGTCCTTCCTTCTCAGTGACACAGTGAGCCAAACTGTACCAGGAGTTGGAGCCCAGCCAGCTGTCATGTGAGCTCCAGGCTCCATGGGGACATAAAATCAGCCATCAGACCTGCCCAGCCCATGACAGCAGTGTTTGGTGGACTACACAGCCACAAATGATGCCAGACCCCTTTTCTGGGTCCCCCTAAAATCTGCCCCTCTGAATGCATCCACACACCATCTCCTCAGAGCTCAGCCTGATCTGCTCCTTGCCCCAGCTCTTCAAGGGATGTGATAAGCTGAAGACACTTCATAAAATAACATCTCCTTAACTCTGCTGCCTAACCCATTTCCTGATGTGAACCACCCATTGACATAGATGATGCCATGAATGACTCTCCATCTTACTTAAAACATCTCTCGGAGCCACGGTAAATGCCAGCATTAAAGATACAGCTGTGAACAAGCTACTCAATTAAAATAATAAAATAAAATAAAATAATAATTAAAAAAATTAAGTTTTAACACATCACCAGTGGGAACAAGATGGAGGAGGAAAACTAACCCTACGTGAGTACTTTTTTCCAAGGGACACAGGTCTGGAAAACACATCAGCTTGTGTTTTGCACAGAGATGGACATTCTCTGTAAGAATGTCCATTCTACATGGACACTTGACAGGGGTGGAGCATCAGCCCCTCTGCCCGACTCGCCCCACACAGGGGCTCCTGCCCTCAGAGACACCAGAGCTGCTGGAAGGTCCATGGGGTAGCAGTGAAAGCAAGGAGCACCCCTGGCAGAGCTCTGGCAGCCAGGGAACCGCTGCGCCCGGCAGTGCCCACGTGAGACAGAGGCTCCCAAAGCAGAGCTGCAAACCAGTTCCCTTTTCTAAAGGAGGGAAGATGATCTCAGCAGCAGCCACTGTCTGGCACAAGAACTGTGAGGCCGAAGGCCACGGCAGGCAGTCCTACCCTGCTTGAAAGCCAACGAGAAGACTCCGGCTTCCCCGAGGACATAAGGGAATTTCCAGGGTGTGACCACACAGCAGCAGTTAAGAGTCCAACCCTCTGCTCCACTGAAGCCACACATGGAGGAGGCCCTGAAGATCCCACAAAAATCTGGAATGAGAAGATCCCCTGGGTCTCCCAGCCGCATCTTCAGGCAGTGAAATGGTGCAGCTGGCTGTGCTAGTCATGAAATGAGATGAGCTTTCTGGTATCAGCCTGAGTCAGAGGACAACCCTTGGGGCAGTCCTGAGTCTAAGATCCTCTGATGAGGAAGAAGCTGATGCATCGTGGACTGTCAGATCACCGGTGCTGGGGTCCAAGATGACAGTGACTGATTTTCTTTTTAATCATAAGCTGCAGTTGCCAGAATGACCCGTCACAGCCACGGCTCAGCCTGCAGATCAAGCAGCTGGGAGCTCCTGCAGCAATGAGAGCCAGCGTGCAGGGACAGAGCCAGTTTCCACAGGCCAGGCACACGGAAGCTGCTCAAGAACCACCTCAGAAGGGCACATGGCAGAAGGCACCAGAACACACGGTGGGACAAACACCCCTGACCCTGCGCACCGGAAATCACAGACGGCAAATTCAACAAAGTTCTAGTCAAGCAGCAGTAAAATGAAACAAAGGTTAAAGGAAGAGCTGGACAAACTGACAGGACAGAGCCAGCACTGCTGGCTCTGCCAAGGAGATCCCCACCCACTCCTAGTGCTCATCCTCTGCCCAACACAGCTGGTACTGAACATGCCAAAACAAACCTGTGGTGTAATGTGGGGTCTCTTTGGTCCCGACTTCCCAGCCACCTCCAGCGCAGGATTGGGACAGCCCTGCAGAGGAATGCCTGCTTTGGGATGATCTGCACTCTTTCAAAGGTTTCTGTAATAATCATCTATTTCATTTCAGTTTTCATTATTCCTTATATGAATTTATTTCTTGTTTAAAGACTCAAATTCAAGTATAAAGAAAAGGCCAATCATTACTCTCCCTCTGAACCCCAGGCACAGCAGCAGGGCACTGTCCTCTTCCCACTTTACACCTGGCTGTCATTCCAGTGGCACCTGCGAGCACTGTCAAGTAGCCACAGACGTCTTCAGGTTCAACTGCTTTCTCAGATCTATCAGCCAAGAGTGAGCCTTTCCAAACCTGAACCACCCAGGTCCAGGATGCCCCCACCTCTCTTGAGGGAGACTGAATGGAAACAGGGGGTGCAGCAGCACAAGGACAGACCTGCTGCTGTTCCTCAGCAGAGAGGTATGAAGGAGCCACCCCAAATGCAGCAGCACCCAGAGCCAGGGAGATGAGCTCAGGCAACAGAAACCCACCAGCATACACAGAACTCCTCCACCCCCAGGGGACCATTCACCTCAGCCTTCAAGATACCTTCCCCACCTCTGCATTTTCTCTTAATGTTTCATGATTTGAGCTAAAAATAGCAGCTGTCATGGAATCACAGACTGGGTTGGAGGGTCCTTACAGCTTAGCTCGTTCCACCCTCTGCCATGAGCAGGGACACCTTCCTCCAGATCAGTGTGCTCCAAGCCCTGTCCAACCCAGCCTTGGACACTTCCAGGGATGGGGCAGCCACAGATTCTCTGGGCAGCCTGTGCCAGTGCCTTATATCTAATCTAAATCCACACAATCTAAAACAATTAAGAGTACCCAAGTACATTTTCAACAGGTTCAACAGCAGATATTCATAACCATCCATCAGCTGTGCTGAGTACAGGCAGCAAATACCTGTGCTCAAACAGGGCTGGGGAGACACTGCTGTGGGGTTTATTTCTGTCCTAACACAGAGAGCTGGGAGTACTCTGAAGGCAAGAATAATAAAAGAAAGAGCAATAAATGAAGACCAGGATCAAACATAAAGTGCATTTATCAAACACACACTGTGAAAACTAACTCTGTGCCTCCCTTTACTGAAAGAACTGCCCCTTCTTCCACACTGCACTGGGGAGCTGTGCTGGAGAGAACGGGCAATAGCCATGATCTAAAAAAGGCAGAAAACTAGGCCAAGAGCAGCTGACACCAAAATGATGGAAAGAAAATACTGCCCTGGATAAAGGTTTCCCCTCTTGAAAGGCCTTGGGAGCCTTTGCATTAACGTGTCTGCTGGCCTTGCTGCCAATCAGCAGAGACCACCCATCCTTGATGAAATTAAACTGAGAAGCTCATCCAACACACTGGAAGACCAGATTGTTACACAGAAAAAAGCTAGGATTTGAAGACTAGAATAACAAGAAAGCAACCAAATCCAAGGTTATGACAGGAAAACTGAGTTTCTGCAGTAAATTCAGGGTTTACCAACTGGGAATTACACAGGAGGAGACAGACTAATGTACTGGTCAGGATGAACCAAAGGATGCAGCTGGACAAGTGGCAAACACAGTCTCCAGGATGTTGCTCAGATTGTTTGTGGAGACAAGGAAGTAATAAAGGGCACATTAATAGCACTGCAGGGTCTCAGCTGGAATGACATGTATGGCTGTGACCACGTTAGAGAGAACCCCTGAGCTGGGAGCAGAGGGGGAGCACGTGCTGGGGCAGAGCTTCTCCAGCACAAACCCAGGGCTTCAAGCCCCCAGCCCTGCTGTGCCAGGCAGCTGGCACATGCCACCCCACAGAGCCCACAGCTCAGCTGCCCTGCATGGGGAACACGGCAGCACTTCTCCATCTCCTCCCAGTTGAGCTTCTGGGACATAAACTCTGCAGCCCTCAGACACCTCAGGCCTCACTAATGCCAGTGCAGGAAAGGCTTATTGGTTTGTAAGTTAACTTTCCTACTTTTGCCTATTTAATTCTTACGGGGGAAAATAAGAACAGGCCACAGTGACTGTGCCATGTATTATGCAAGTGTTTGTCAGCAAATATTTGTGTTCCAGCAAGGCAAGGACCAGATAAGTGATGCCTTGGAGCTGCCCTCCCTTGCTGGAAATGCACTGAGGAGCTGCTGGGGTTCTCGGAGCAGGTCATGACCCAGCTGTGACACCTACAAAACTCTGCTGAGCTGCCCCAGCCTCCCCTACCTGCATACCTGCTCACTGTTCACATTGGTTCCTGCCACCACATGCTCCTGGTACAGCTTCAGAGCAGCATGTGCAAGCACAAGCTTTCTAAATTTAGCCCTGCTTCTTCCTGCTCCAACCTCTCCTTCCACAGCACAGGAATAATGGTGGCAATCTCTTCTGGCAGCAAGCAGAACTAAAAGGATTAATCTGCTACATCTCTGTAAAAGTATTCCAGTAATTAAGAGGAGCAACTGCTGAACAAGATTAGCAATAGACTAGAACAAAACAGAATAGGCAACAGGGACCTCTACAAAAGCACGTGCTGAGGTGTCACACCTGCCATCCCAGCCATCCAGCATCCCAACAGAAATGCCTGCAGCTTCACCCTCCACTGAGCTTCAACAGGCACTGGATGCAGACATGTCCTACTCCTTCTGCTCCCCTCCATCACGTGCCACTGCTGCCCTGGTTACACTCACCAAATCTATTTTTCTATTGTTTTTTGCCACAGTTTTTGAAGTGTCTGAAGAAAGCCAGTAATGCCCAAACATGGAGTGACTGGGTCCCCAGAGACCTCTGTGTGGGCTCCTGGCCACACCATGTCCCAGCTCTGGTTACAGCCACCACACACACACAGCAGTGAGTTCTGGGACAGGCACCTGCTGCTGCTCTGGCTCTGGAGGCAAAGGGGAACACCTGCACTGGGACAAGAGCCTGGCAAGGCAGGGAGACAGGCACGCAGTGCCCAGAGCAGCCTGGCCAGCCCAGGGCCATTCCCAGCCTCGGCAGGCTGGCACCTGAGCCAGCAAGGCCACCTGCCCTGCCAGGGGCCACCTGCACAGCACAGCCTGCTCTAGCACGAGTCTGGAGACACTGTGACACGGCCCAGCCCTCCTCAGAGAGCTGCAGGACAGCCCAACACCCACTGCTCTAGGCTCGCTCCCTCCTCTCCCCACGCTCTGCAGAGCCCTGACACTACACACTGGCTACACCACCTGCCAGCATGCAGCAACACAGGTATTTGAAACACAACCTGCAACATGACCTAAATTCTACTTCTGCAAAACGAAGAGGCATCCAAGCACCTCCCTCATGCAGCACACTTGCTTTGTTTCCTTTTAGATTTAGGACACAGGTTTTCTAACCCTCCTAGAAGGTTCAGGCACACAAGGGAACTGCGAAGGGAATGGTGACCAAAAAGCAACACCACACCTAACAGAGAATGTGTAAAACTGTTTGCCAGGCAATGCAGCAAAACAGGAAGAGCTGCACTTAAAAACCAGTAGGAGTTTTACTGCCCCAGCACACTGGGGCTGACAAGACCATCCACTTGAGTCTACAACTCCTCAGGCCTCCTTGCAGTCCTCCAGCACCAGCACCTGATGCTCCTTACTGAGCACATCACCAGGACACACGTTCCCCATGTTCTGCTTCCCACCTTCAGCCGTCTCACTCCAGAACTCTAGCTCTGTTCTAATCCCGTCCTCACTCCTTCATGGCTTAGTTCCCGTTTGAGGGAGTTCAGCCTCAAAGAAATATCCTGGATGTTATTCCTCCTGAAAGTATTTGGCAGCAGATGATCTTAAGTTTTTCTTAAAAGGTGTGTGTGTATGCCAGAAAGGCCATCAGGCTCAGCTGTGCTTGTCCCAGGAAAACAGACAAACAGGACAGAAGGAATCGAGCTGCTCCAGTCCACAGGTCCCAGGCACTTGGGCACCCACGTTTCTGCTTCTTCACCGAATACATGATAAAGCTAATCCCAGGTGAGACCAGCTCTCCGGAGCGCAGGTTTCCCAGCTCTCCAGGAGCTGGTCCCCACGCGCCTGTCCCAGCAGAGCTCCAGGGGCAGCCGCCAGCCCTGGAGGTGCGCTTGGAGCAGCCTCGGCATCGCCGCAGCCGCAGCTGCAAGGCCGGGGAAGGCGCAGGGGTGAGGGCGAGCCCAGCAGTGCCTTAGCAGGAGCTCTACCTCTGGGACTGGATTCGGTGTCAAGTGTCAGCACGTAAATTGCTATTGGCTTCTCAATAAGCAGCAGCAGTGAGCTAAGTGTTTCCCCGTGTCGTGCAGGCTCTCTCTGACTCAATACACCGGTATTGACAGCACAATCACAGGGTAATCCAGGCCCCACTAATATCTCAGCACCTCCTCATTGAAAATACACTTTCTACTTGGACAACAGCCCATTAGCACGGGCTCCATCACCAGTGTCCCCCCATCCAACCAGGACACGCAGCAGCACGGCCTCCCGACACTTCCTGGGGCACAGCCTAGGGCACCACAGAAAAGGGCTCTTGCCATGAGAAATCACCAATGGAAAAAGGATGAAAGCTAATCAGAAAGTCTTTATGGCTCAAGTCTCTGCAGATTCTGGAAAAAATTGGTATTTCCTTGCTAGACAAGAGAAGTTCATTCAGGGAATTAACTCTGTTCTTGCCCCTGACCCTCTGCCTGTCATCCGTCCTCACTATCGTATCTCTAAACCTCACCCACACCTTCCTCCAGGCAGGAGTTTATCCTTTCATTCATGGAAAACAAGAGACCTGCACCTGCACAGCACAAAAACCTACACTGTACTCTACCCTGCAGTAGGGACCTAAATTCTACTTCTTCTACTGCAGGGCCTGGATGCTCTGGAGGATCCTTCATACTCTTCTGGCATTTGGAGAAGAGGGAGGTTTGCTCATTTGCAGGTACCTGGTGTTACCAACCACTTGAAGCCAAGATCAGGAAGTGAAAAATGTTAAAAAGGCTGTACTGGTGGGTCCCTGGGGCTGGGTCCAGCAGCTGGCGTGCTCCCCAGGCTGTCCCTGCGGGGCGGCTCGGCCGGGGTCACCCGCGGCTCCCAGCCCGGCCGAGGCACGCGGCTCCACACTGCCACATTCACAGGCTGCATTCATGTGGAACGCCGGTGCCTCACCGCACGCAGCACTCAAACGGCGCCGCAGAATGGGCTGATCCACTCATTTAGCTTTAATCTATTTTGGTAACAATCGCAGCAGACCCAGGAGGACAGACACCTCGAGGAGGGCAGCACACACCGCGCCCAAGGCCTCCTGCTGCCCCACACAGCTTTCTGAAGACCATCCACAATGATTTCATTGCCACTGCTGCCATAGAAAAATGGTTAATCTAAGGACCAAACCAGGAAACGGAGGATGCCTTTTACAACCACAGCCCAACACGCCTGGCACAGTGCCAGATCTTTAAGCAACACAACTCTATGGTGACCCAGCGCTGACACGTAGCAATCTTCCCCCTCACCAGGGCCCTAACACATCAAGTTACTGGAGAACAGCAGATCAACCGAGATGGGAAGCACTTCCAGCAGCAGTGCCTGCTGCGAGCCTGTGCCCAGGCAGCCCAGGGCTGTGCTCTCCCACTGGACAAGGCATGCTGCAGAGAGCTGAGCACAAGCCTTTGAAAGAGAACCCCTCTGGCATGGCCACACCAACGTGCCATGGCTGGAACTTCACAGGCAGGGTCAGGAGTCCTCTGGGGAGACAGGGAAGATGATTTGGTCTGGAGGCAGATGAGGAGCAGACCTCTAGTTAGGAAGAGGTTAACACTGCTCCTGCCTGCAATCTGATAAATGGTCTGCAGAAAACAGGTTCTCTCACTTTGAGATATGATGTCACTAACCTTTATTGATCCACAATCAGAGAACTTTGCTTATCTCTCTCCTGTGATATGCCCTCCTGTACTCAACTAGTGTTTAATACACTGCTGGGCATCTGGCACTCACTACAGCTCCCACCACACCTCTGCTGGCCCAGCAGGGACCATGTCTGACAGGCTGTGTCTGTAAGTCATGGACCAGCTAGCTCGAGGGGTAAAGGCAGGAGTGCACCCCTCCCACCCCACCAAAAACCTGTGTTCTAAAGGGTATTATACACCTGTACTGGAACATCTGGTGAGAAGAGGGGGCCAACAGTGGCCAATGGTCCAGTTTTACAGCCTGGTGTACGGCCACCACTCCATGCCCAGGTGAGCACGTGCCCCCTGAAGTTACTCCTGTGGGACTGTCTATCTCAGCACAACTTTTACTATTTTACAGAAACAACACTTTACTTTTAGCCTCAACTTCCTTTCTAATATTTGAGGTGAAACACGAAGTTAGGTGACTAATACAGGAACTATCGATGAGCCACATGCTCCGACGTGGCAGCCAAGTGCTGTAAACTGTATGCCCCAAATCCAGTGGGGTTTGTTTCCAATACACTAGTGATGCCTGAAAACACTGAACAGCCAGGTAGCAAAATCTGTACCATAAACAATGACATGTAGAGATGACTGGAGAGGAGCTTCACGTGCTGTTTTTCTGCTAGATAACACACAAAGGAGCTGCCTGGGAGCTTGTCTTACACCACCACAACCACAGCAATACTCACTCACACTGCAGGGCAGCTCTCACCTCTGAAACCAGGAGCTCACAGGCTCAGCCAAACTGGAGGTACTGGAGAGGTGGAGTACAACACCTCAACGTTTGCTTTGAAGGTTATGTGGAAACTGGTCTTGTAAAGCCTTGGAACACACAGACTAGTAAGTTTTCCAACACACATATAAAATAGCTGTGACCTATTTTACTCACTATCCACCCAAAAAACCACATTCCTCTATCACTGCAGGCCAAGTTTTAGGGTAGGAGTTAAATTTTTCCCTCTGTTACTACAGGTGATGAAGCACGGACACAGGGTCCCTAATCCCCAAAGCAAGATCCTAAGGAGAACCACCATGGTCTCAGCAACATCCCTCTTGGTACAACGAGAGCCCCCTTCGAGTCTGTGCTTCTGTAACTATAAATACACTGCTCTGCAGACAGGTCAGAGGAGAAAATTAAGAAGAATTTGTCCACTTTGCAAAGGTCAAATTACTACACGTTACTATTCTGATCCAGTCTAGTGATTCTTACAGTTTCAGACATGCACCGAACTTTCTTTTTTTAATTAAAGGTCTACTGAAACATGTGCTTGTCAAAATAGTAAATTACAGCCTTCTCCAATTTGTGAAAATAAATTAGGGAACACTGTCCGAATGCCAGCCTTGGCAGAGAGCACAAAAACCCCAAACTTACATTTCCTGCAAATCTAGAGACATTTGAATTAGAGGTTTTAGACCGTAAGCCGTTTTTAGACTGTAATTCCTGCTCATTCATTAAGCTCACATACAGAACACTAAATATTTCAGGATGCAAAGGAGAAACACACAGGCCAATGGCCGAGTCACCTCTGTCTCTAACAGCTGAGAGGAATCATCAGTGACCTACCAGGAAGAGCTCTGGCTGATCCCAATCCAAAAGGCAAACCTGGGCAGGCATGGAGATGCTGCTAATGGCTGGGTTTATCCTGATGCTGCTGTTCCCTGCTGAGTGCAGTGCAGTATTTGTGACAGAAGTCACCCTGTTCCACAGAGAGCTGCGGACAGCAGCTCCAGCCCTGGCCAACAGAAATGGGTGGAAAAACAAGATGAACCCCTGATCCACTACATTCTCCAGGTAAAAGGAGTGAGGAATTATCTGCCATCCACAAAGTTTCACAAACCCTTTATCCAGCTCTGGACTGTGGGACTCTTAGCTGTGGCCTGGAGGGGACAAAAGGCCCCAAGGACACCCTGAAAACTTATCTGGAAACAGTAGAAAAGTCTTGCTCTAACCTGCCCTTGCCTTGGGCATCAGCAGGCATGAACAGGAGTCAAGTATCTCAATATAGCAAGGACTGAGTCACAGCATCTTTCCTGAGGATCTGGTCCACACAGGATTTCCCTCAGCTCTCCCACTGCCTCAGCTCTTCTAACCAGGGGAGGCAACCTGCACAGCTGCTCCCCTTTAGCTGCCCATCGCTGCCAGTGCTGCACCAGGAGCTACCAGAAACCTAAAGACATCATTCAAGCTGTTCAGCTGCTCAGATGTTTCCTTCATGAAAAAGCTTTCAGTGTAAATATATCCTGCTGCAGCTCAGCATCTCCACTCCATTACAGATCACGAGACTCAGCGATTCCCTGCCAAAACAGCAGACTTGGAATAGTTACAATTTTTAATGTACAGTCTATATGATAACTTCACAACATCAGGGAAAATGCAGCTCAGTGCAGCCAGCAAGGAAGTGGCCAGATAAAGAACTGGAGGATGCAGCTTTTAGATTTAAGCATGTTCTAGGACAGTCTGGAAGAGCTGTCCCAGACCAGTCCCAACTACAAATTCCTACAAGGTATTTCCGGAAAGTGGATCTGCCCCATAGCAGGCACTGCTGGATGCTGGGCAGAAGAGACATCAGAGTGCTCTGTAAAGGCTTAGGACAGAAAAATGATAAGAAAAATGACTACAGTCCCATCTTCCACCTGGCAGCAGTTTTATATGACAAGAACTTTCACTTCACTGGATTAAATGAAATACTGTTTTTTTTTAAATCCTTAACCACAGTATTGCTGTCACCACCTCCAAGACCTGGGTCCTCTGCTCCAGCTACAGACCATTCTGGGTGTGAATTCCCAGAAACATCCCTACTGCCAGCCCTGAAAATCCAGACAGGTGGGCAGTTTTCTCCCAGTAAAAGCCTGGGCCCAAGGGGCCAACAGAAACCCCCCAGCTGAGCACCACTCTCCACACACAGACCCCCAAACACTGCATCCCACTACGCTCAGGAGGCCTGGGCTGGGACCCAAGGGGCAGAGTAGAAAGGGGAGGGTGGCTGCTGCTTCTCTTTATTTAAAAGGTGCTGCTGGAGGTAGAAACACATGAAAGTCCATGTAGGACAAGGGAAGGAATTATCCCTCCCATTGATTTTCGCTCTGGGGTATTAGAAAGAACACAGCATTTATCTGGAGATTTCTTCCCCAAGCTAGCTATGGACTTTCAAACGTAAATGAGACTTGAAAGGGGCTTATCTGGCAAGAATCCACTGAAACTTCACAGGGGAGGGGGTGTGTGGGGGAATTGGTGGGGGGAACGTGAGCCTGGCGAGGGCTGTCTGATCCCTGGCCTCTCGGGCAGCTGAAAGCCCCTCTCGGCCCAGGCCTCAAGCCAGCAGCCAAGGGGCAGAGCCCAGGGCAGGCAGTGGGGTTCCCTGCATGCACATCTTCCAGCAAGCATCCCTTCTTCGGAGTTCCTTCTGCAGGAGCACAATCCCAATGGCATTGGCCATTCCTCGCCAGGGAAGGCAGAGGGCTGGGGGCAGCCCCCTGGCTGGGCACAGGGGCTCACTGCCCCTCTGAACTGTCTCCATCCTCCAGCAGCCAGGGCTGTGCCCAGCAGCTGCGGGAGGCTCAGCCCTGACCTGACCAATCCCTTCTGCAGCATTCCCAAAATGTACCCACCCCAGGGCCACCCCACTCGGTGCCACCCCCCGTCCCAAAGCCCCTGCCCCACTCGGGCACTGGCTGCCACGCCACGGCCCCCCTCGCTAGGAAAAACCCTGTCAGCCTCGTCTCCCCTCGCTGGCTTTCCCAGGTAGCTGGGAGGGTGTAATTGGTGAGGCAGGAGATTAGAAATATCGGCAGCCTCTAAGTAAGACTTTAATTTACTGGCAGATCAATAGCGCTAGGGTTATATTGGCAAAGTGTCTACAACTCTATTGACTCACGCAATTCCTCTTATCAATTTATCAGAAATCTGGAAGCCAGAAGATATTGTTTGAAGAAAAAAGGCAGCAGGAGTTTGAACACTTAGCATGGGCTGCCCAATCAGGCACTCAGCACTAAGCGTTTTACAGCAGATGTATCAGCCGCAAAGGAGGCCAATATGATATGATTAAGAGCTAACTTGCTTCCTCACATGCCACACAGCCTTTTTAAGCTGCTTCTCACCTCAGACCTTTGCACTGAGACAGTCACTATAACAGACACAGTCCCACCAGCCCACAATGGAACTAGAAAAATTCCTATTTTACTCTATAAGATCCTAAATTCAACCCCCTCCTGCCTGGACCCTACCCATGCTCACCTGGGTTTCCTATAAAGTCTCAGCTTTATGGAGCTAAAAACCCACTACAGCATCGGGGATCTGTTCAGAAGGAATGCAGAAAAATCGCCTTTTCTGCACTTCCTCAGAAAAATTCAGCATGGCAGCAGAAAAGGTCTGCAGTGCCACATCCCTTTGCCTCGGAGGGTGTGAAAGGAAAAAGCATGAGTAGGGAAAACACATATCTCCCAGGTGTAAAAATCCAACCATGACAAACACTGCAGGGTATGAGAAACCTTTCTTCACCTCAGAGGGGCATTGGAACAGGAAACCAAAATAAAATACTCCAAACCCCCTCTCTTCCATTAGTCCTCAGATGACTAGAAAACACACAGCAACCTGGGCTCCAGGAAATGTCTCTTGACCAGTGAGCCACCACTCCTGGGAACTTCCCTTGATAGGATGGGGAGCTCCACGCTGATGGGTACCATCCTCTCTCCCAGCTGGATGCAATGCTGCACAAGTTACCACTCCAGCTCAGCTTCACTCCTCCACCCTCCTGCCATGGAGCACCAAGGCTCCAAATATGACTAAGGTGATGACAAGTATCAACCCAGGGGCAAAGAGTCTCTGGTTTCCAGGTGGAACTTGCCAGTCCCTGGCCTCAGGCTGGAGGCTGTCACCCCTGCTACTGAGAAGCCACAGCCCTGCCTTCCAGGGGGAAAACAAAGGCTTAAAAACTAAACAGAAATTCTGACAAAAAACTGTGAAAAGCCTTGGCTGGAGGGCACAAAGAGACAGGGTGGAACAAGCACAACTGCCCGTGCTCCTGACAGGGCCGATGGGATGGCTGGGAGCCACAGCCCAGGCACCACCACGGCCCCCTGGACCAGCTCCTGCGCAGGGGTGCCCAGGGTCTCCTTGCTGCCCACCCCACCTGCCCCAGAGCAGGCAGGTAACCCCTCCAACCTGTGGCTTGGGCAGCTCCGGCAGACCCAAACACTTGTGGGGCACACAGAAAATCAGATGGAATGAAAGATTAAAATGAGTAAAATCCTTGAGCCCAAACAAGGACACAAAGATACCATTCTTGGGAGGGGAAGAAATGCCTGCCTTCCCTCTATCAAAGCAAAAAAACAACACCCAGCTGGTGTTGAAGGCCAGCAATTCCCACTCCATCGCTGCCATGTCCAGATCACCAGAGCCACCCTCTGAGCCTCTCGTCTGGTAGGAATCAGCCAGCCCATGGCATTGGTGCTCAACCCCAACATTAAAAGGCAAGCGCTTGGCATCTCCAAGATATACAGAGCTGGCTTGGTTCTGCTCATCCGCAAAGCAACTGCCAGAGCCAGGGAGCAAACACTCATCTGGACACCCAGAGCATCCAGCTACAGCGACCACCTCAGCCCCTCAACAGACACCTTTGTCCTGGGGTCCACCAGGGTCTGCAGCCAATTCATGCAACTGGGGCTGGACTCCCCTAAGGACACCCCGCACAGGCAGCAGGAGCAGGTGGAGCAGCTGAGACCACCGAAATGGGGAGAATAAAGACCTTTTGTTTAAGCTCCAGGAAGCAAAGAGAAAAAACACTAATTAACTCAGCAGCAAGTTGTTAGTATTTGCATACAAATGCAGCCACAAATCACGACAAACAAGGCAGGACAAGGCAGGCCCGTTAGTACACAGGGATCCAGCCCGGCTCCTGTGGGTCCCAGCAGGCAGGCTGCCAGCTGCTCCGGGGGGCACAGGAACCGGCCCTTATCTCCACCAACACTCCTACAACCAGCAGCAACAGCAGCCACAGGGATAGGGCTTCCTTCCACATAAAACAAAGGAATGGGATGGATTCTTCAATCCCAGTCAAGAGTAAAGTAAGAGCTGCCAGAGAAAGGCTGAAATGGAAGCTCCTCACCCTGGCAGCTGTGCTGCTCCTCACCCCTGATGGGGGCAGAGGCGGCTCTGCAGGGATGGACAGACCCACAGCACAAAGAATAAATCACACCTGATGTAGCAAAAGAATGCGCCCAAAACAAATGACCCGAGCAGAACAAAATCCAGCTACTGCAGCAGTTCAACAAGTTCAGCCTTCCAAAAGCCACTACAGCAGTAGGGTTTATCACACGTTTCACCCGAAGGCGCCTCCTGGCCCCGGAGGTTTCTCCTCCTTGCCCGGCAGGGGCTGCAGGTGTGCTGGCAGCGAGCCTCCCGGCCCGGGCCCTCCCTGCACACCGGCCAGCGCCCCGATGGACTCAGAGCTCCCTTCAGTTACACACTTTGCATTTCTCTAATGAGTCACTTATTACTGCTGAGGGCTCACTATTACACAAAATTTGCTATTTTTCCTCTCGCAGAAGGATAAAACCTGCAATTCCACTGTTTGGGGTTTTGCTTAATTATGTGTTTCTCTCCCCCCAGTCCCCTCAGCTGAGATCTCAGGATTTAAAAGAAAACTCCAGCAACTACAAGTTCACATCAAGGCTTAAGAAAAAGAAAAAAAAAAATCTGATTTCTAATTTTAAATAGGAAACTCTCCCTGGCAAGATGCCAAGAAGCCTTCCACGGTGACTCGTGCTAACGGCAGGTCTCATGACGGCAGCTCCGAGCTCGGCCGAGCAGGGCCGCAGGGCCCGGCGCCGCCGCGGGCACACGGAGCCCTGCCCGGCGGGAGGCGCAGCTCCCAGCGCTGCTGCGAGCGGCAGCTCCGCGTCTGCAGCCCGCAGCATGACACATCCAAACAGCAGCCAGGTCCCACCCCGCAGCCAGCATCCACGGGGCAGCTTCCCACCACAGCACACAACTGAGCCTGAACTGAACGGAAAGAGCATTACACTACAAATATTCTACATTCCATTTTTTTACTCCTAAATGCAAAGTTGCAGAACAGACATTATTGAAGAAATCACAGCAGCTCTAACACCTATTCGCATGCTCAGGTTCTGCAGCATCCAATTCAGAAACCATCCTTCTGGCTTTTGAGTGTGTGTTTGCTGGAGAAATCACTTCTGCTTGTCCTCACCTGGGAGCCAGTTAAGATCACATTTTCACTCTGGAGCATGATATTTTGCTTTACTAATGACTTTACAGAGAATAAACCATTAGGAAATCCTCAGTCTATGGAAACAATCAGAATCTGGAGGTTTTGCACAGGAATCACTCTGTAATGACCAGGAAAAGGGGCGTCTATACATATAAAGACGTTCCCAAGAGAGCGCCCACTGTGCTGGTGCTTGAATGTGGATGGGCAGGCAGACCTCAGCACAGAGTCTAAACACACCTGACGTACCAGCTCACAGAAAACATCACACATACACAGCTGAGACCCAGCAGCACACCCAGACCCAGCACAAACACACCAGGGCAGGGCACAGCGTGTGCCCAGCCACCCTCCCCTCTGCCAGGGGCCGGTGCAGCCTCTGCCACCAGTTACATCCCAGAACTCTGCAAAACAAGAGAGACTCCTTGGACATGAGATTGGGCAATTGCTTAAATAAAACCAAAATGTGTTCCAAAAATTGCAGCAAATATTTGGTTTGGAGCTACAAAGAGCGCTGGACACTGGAGGAGGGAGCTACCCTGGGAGGAGAAGGAGCTACCTGGGGCAGGTAGGGACCCCTCAGAGAACAGGATCCAGATCCTTCAGAAAAACACTGGGCAGTGCTGCTGCAGAGGAACGGGGTGGAGGGGGAGCAAACAGATTGTTTGTTTATTTAAGCAGGTGAAACTACAAACAGAAGCCATCCAGGCTGCCAGCTCCAGGTGCTGGCCTCACAGGAACACACGGGGCGCAGCGGGGCATGGCGCCTGCGGCTGCACGGCCAGAGCAGCACACAGCAGAGCCCAGGGACCAGGCCCCACAGCCCACCCACAGCACAGACCAGCAATCTCCACCCAGCTCCCCAAGGGAGAAAGAGGCTCAGAAGGAGCCAGGGCCCCGTGGAGACCGGCTCGTCCTTCCATGGCAGAAGGAGCTCATCCTTCAGCTAAGCCTAAGCGAAAGCCACAGCTCAGTTTCCTTAGGTGAAAGGGCTGCACAGGGATCCTCTAAGTTTAACCATACTGCACTCCTGAAAGGGTAAAACAGTAACAAAGTAAAGATGACTAAAAGCAGTGCCTTCCTCCCAAGCGCCCTACACCAAATGCACACTTAGGTCCCAGCCCCACGGGGACCAAGCTTTTGGCTGGGGCAGCAGCAGAGCGAGCGCTCCTCTGGGAATAGCCCTTGGCCCTGCCTGCCTGCTCCCCTCTGCTCCAGCAAAGACATTTCAACCTGTATCGCATAATTACTTCAAATTAAAGGGAAGCTGACAAAAAAACCAACCAAAAATAAAAATATTTTGAGGAAGCTTTTTCCCCTCATCCTTTAGCAGTTTTTCTAACTCAGGTCCCTTCCCTAAAATACTTCCCTGTGCCACTGCCCCAAAGCTCTGTGTCAGCAAAAGGAAAAAGCATCCAGGGCAAGGCTGGCCTTGGCAGCAGCATCAGTGTCATACACAGATAGGACACCAGCCCCTGCAGCCTCTCCAGGTCCTGCCTCAGCACCACTGAGCCCTCACTGTGATTTACTTGCCAAGAGTCCCTACACACAGGTAAACAAGAGGGATTCAGTGCAGGCGTGCAAATACAGCAGTGTGAACCTGCTTGTGTGAAGAGGACATTACTGTTTTGGTTTGAAATCAAGTTGCTTTGGTACAGCTCGTAACTGTTTCCAATTCAATTAAGCCAAACTAAAATAAACCCTCCTTGAACTGAAAATAATGTCCACAGGGCATTCTAATGTGCAAGTAAATCCTTTGAAAAAATAATAATAAATCAATGCAAACTTTTCTAAGCAGGAAGAGTGCTGGTAAGCAGAGGGTATTTGTTCTGAAAACCTCTGAAACAGTCAGAATGAGGAGCCAAGCAGTTTTCACCAGACACTTCTCAGAGCCCAACTGCACTGTTTACCTAAGACAGTTAAAAGGGTATCAGCAGCATGAAATGCAGTCAGCTTCAAAGTCACAGTCTCGAGTCCTAAACATGCCACAGCAACCTCATTTTAGGCAAACACAGGCTCTATTTTTGTTAAGTGTTTCTCTTCCTCTGCTGTGCAAGAGGCTCATACAAGGAAGAAGGAACTTTAAAATATAAAACCAACCAAACAAAAAAACTTTCACACTCAAGACACCATGAGAACATTAAAGAACAACTCCTCTGTCCTTTCTCCCACAGTACTCACTGTAGCTATTTCTACTGAAAGAAGCTTTATTTTACCATTTCCTTCCCCTTTTGTAAACAATCTGCACCCTAAGACTCTCAGTCCATTTATTTCCAGTCACCAGGGAGTCAGGAGCCATCTCTGGGGCCCAGAACTGCCTGAGCCTCCTCATAGTGACCTGGACCATGGGCTGACTTCAGCTCCCCATCCCCTCTGTGCTGGCCATGCACAGCCAAGGGCATCACTTAGAACTGTTCAACATCCAGGTAATGCCATTAGTGGAGACAGCTGAGTCTTAACACAAGTAAATTCAAGCAGCAGTTGAGAAATCACCCAGTCCTACTCCACAGTCCAGCAAGGCCTTCAACAAGACACAGACACAGCTTTTAATATCCCAAATATTTGCATAGAGGAAAACTGTGACCAAAATACTCCTCCCCTCCACCTCCTGGCACGCTATGCTTCAATGGCAGCTGGAACTTCTTTAGTTTTTCCACATTTTTTTTCATTTTAAAATGCAGAAGACCCACTGAGCACCACCAACAGTAAAATACCCATGTCTGTGCCCAACACCTCTCTACTCATTTCTCCAGCAGTAGACAACTTCAGATCTCCAGAGCACAGCCAGTGCTTCTCAAGGAATCTCACCAAATGCATCCACTGACCATTGCTACTTCATGGGCTTCACACCCAGAGGCAAGAAGGGCCTGAGAAAAAGATTGCTGGGGGGGGGATAAAAACCAGAGTCCTGACATCCAGTTCCTGCCTAAAGTACATAGACACTCACACAGCCAGTGGCTACTTGGACTCAGGGAAGGAAACCTCCAGCCCCAAGAGAGCTTCCCATCATTCCTGAGACACAAAGGGATGCTTAGAGGAGGAACCTGCCTAGAGAAGTGGCTGGTTGGACACTTCCAGTTGCACTGCCAAGAGCCAGAGGACCTTGCAGGGGGCTTCTGGCAACCAGGTCTGCAGCCCTAGGCACAGCTGGGAGGTTTCAAGAGAAGAGAAGTCAGTCATGCTGCTCCTCCTGTGAGGCTGACCCCAGCCACTGCTGTGCAGGACAGAGCTCAACCCTCCTCCTCCTCCTCTTGCATGGGCTCCAAGCAATCCCCCAGGCACTCCCAGAGCTTGGCTCTGTTGTTTACACATCTGCATTTCCAGGTGAAACTGCTGCAAGCCTGCCATGAAGGCAGCTTTTCACGCTTCAGGGCTGCGCTGGCACCAGACCCACCACCTGGGTAATTTCCAGGATCTCATGCAAACTCCAGGACTTCCATGTCACCCAAAATAAAGAGGAAACAATGGAGAGGCTGGTTAAAATAAAGCAAGCAAGGGAAAAAAAAAATCTGTCGCAGCTCCTTCAGACAGGCACTGGTATTCACCAAGTAACTGGTTTGTGAAATAGCAGAGGGGCAGGTGGTGCTGACCACCCTCCCCAGGTGATAGCATCCCACAACAGCACGCAGCTCATGGCACGCTCCATGGCCAGCAAAGGGCACGGGCTGGCAGCAGTGCCCAGCTCATCACCTGCTCTCCCCTCTGCCAGCCATGAGGTACTGCCACAAAACCCACCCTGCCCCTCTGCCAGCACCAGCCTGCTGTGGGGCAGTGTGTGCTTCTTGTCCACTCACTCCTTGACCAGTAACACAACCCAGCTGGCACGCTCCGCTACGCTGCAGCTTCCCCAGCTGTGCTGCAGGCCCAACGCCATGCCCACAGGAGCTCAGAACGTACACCTGCCTGCATCTTCACATCTGCCTTTACTTACACTTGGACTCCCTAGGACTGCAAACTCTAGCCAACATGACCAGTCCTCCACACCAGTGCCCTGTGCCCCAGAAAGCAGCAACAGCAGGAGGGATGAGATGGTGTCTCAAAACAAGGACCAACCAGGTCCATTTCTCCAGTACCACAGCACAGGTCTCCAGCACAACGCCCTGCTGGGAGGTGCTGAGGTGCTCTGGACAATCCTTCTGCTCCACAGCTGCCCCCAGTGCAGCAGGTACTCCCATTTAAAATTTAAGGATGCAACAATGCTCTGGGGATTTAAAACATGTTATGATTTTTCACAATTAACCTCCACTTACAGTCCCTGCATGTGAACTACGCATCATCCCATTTCATCCTCCAGCTGAGGCAAACACTTGGTGCCTTGCCCAAAATCAGCATCAGAGCTGAAACGCATCTTTTGACTTCCAAACAAGCTCACGGTGTTAAGCTGCTTTTAACTGTCTCTATGGAAGATGAAAAACAGCAAGAAGAAAGGAACTGAGGAAGGAAGTATGTAAGACTAAAAGAGACAAAATTAACAGGAGAAAATTAAAGAGGGGAAATTTAGGCTTTGACATCTGAAGTAACTGTGTAGGAGCACATGTCTGGGTGCTGCAGACCCAGCTTCCAGAAGAAAGGCCAGAGTACCCATTCCTCAAAGTCAGATGTGAAGGCGCTGACTGCAGCACCTCGGGGACACGGTGAGCCCTGCCAGCCCCTGGGTCCCACTGGGCGCCTTCATCTCCAGTGTCTGGGCCCGCTGTCCTGGGCACCTGCTGTCCCCCAGCCCAGCAGCACCGGGGAGGGATGCCCTGCTCCTCCAGGCAGCCGGGTATGAATGACAGTGGGCCTGCACTGTGCTGGCGGCCGGGTGCCTCACTTCGACACCAACAAAGCAGAAGGTTAATTTGAACCTCACAGCCCTGCTGCTGCGCGCTTGTGCCTCCTCCTCGCCCTCCCTCCCCGCTCTCCTTTCTGTGCAAAGCCTGACATCTACAGTTCTGTCTGGCACAGTCAGGGGCTGCGGTGGGAACCGTGCAAGGACATGGGGACACGGTGGCCGGCTGCCCTGCGCTCCCCGGCCTTCGCTCACCCACATGCCACAGCACAAAGCAACCTCAGCCCTAGCAGGGGACACGCACCAGGAGCACAGACCGCCCGGCAGCACCACGCCAGCAGCCACGAGCACACTGCTACAGCTCACCCGAGAGCAGCTCCTGCGCCGGCACTGACACCCAGCCCTGTCCAACACTGCCCAGCCCGGGAACCACAGCCCGGCAGCATCGCCTCCGCAGCCGTCGCGCGGGAGCTCCTGCACCCAGCACGGCAGAGCCCCTGCTCTGCTCTCGAGGTGTCCAAGGGGCTGGGCACCAGCCTCTGCAACACGAGGTACAGCTGAAATGCACAGCTGCTGTGCACAGCCCGAATCTAGAATACCTTCACATACTGCAGGAGCAGGGCTGGTTTGCAGACTTTGCAGCTCTCAAACACCAAATAGCTCCGTGCACTTCCCCTGCTCAGCCTCCTGAACCAGCCTTCAGGCCTGCCGACATGCTTTTTCACCACATGGTACCTCAACAAAACGCACCTTGGAGAAGAAGCCCCAGATTCTGCATCATCTCAAACAACATGCACCTGACCACTCGTCAGCCCAAACAACCAGCACCTGAGGGCAGCTCAGCCAGCTGTGTCTCTGCACCCTCCTACCGGCCCTTCTTCACTCCATTATAACAAGAAGACCAAAACCCTCTGAGCCCACCACCAGACGTCAGAGTCACTCAGGAAACCCAGCAGGATCAAGCACACCATCGCCATGCTACCATCAGCGACTCTGCTTGTGTGCAGAGTTCTGCATCGGGTGCCGGCCTGTTTGCACAAGGCAGCCGCTGGCAGCGTGGAAGGAGGGTTAAACCCCTGCTCCCCAGCTAAGCCAACCACCCATTCTGGAGCCAGGCTGCCACCAGCCAGGACCATGCAGCTGGAAGCCCAAGGTGAGCCCAAGGCAGAACACAGGGTACGCTGCTGTTGGGACCTGAGGGTTTGGGAATAGCTCCCATCTTCCCTGGGCAGGGACCCGATGCTTCAGCGGGCACGCTCGGGCCACGAAAATAAACACCAAGAGCTAACGTGTTACAGGCCCTGCAGTCTCCGCTTTCCCAGACGCCAGGGCAGGTGGAGGACGGCAGAAAATCTTTTACCAGAGCTGCCAAGCACATTGTCTGCTCCAGCATTACTGCCAAGCCAAGGAACCTGCACAGCTCAGAGCTCACCAGATTTAATACCTGAAAGCCTGGTTAGGCTTTCACAGGGCCAGCATCCTTATGTTCAACAGTAACATGCACCACACAGTTCAGAACACTGTGAAATGTTTGTTTTCCAGGGGGGAAAAAAGAAAAACACTGCTGGTCCTCTTTGCCTTTTCATAGCAAGAGGCATATTTGGCACTTGTGACATAATGAAATTACAATCAACAGCCAAGTGTCTCTCCCAGCAGCAAACTCAAGGGCAAAGCCGGGTGGCCGCAGCCTGCCAGCAGCACCCGCTATCATCCCACTGTCCCTGCACCTCAGCAGCGCCTGGAACATGGTGGCAGCCACCACCAGCTGCGGCCTGTGTTGAGCTCCCTTCCTGACATCCCCAACCAAAAAGTAATTTTGTGTGGGGACGAACCTGGCCTGCGCTCACAGCCACCTCTGACACACGCACAATCCACACCTGGCGCTCGTAGCCCCGCGCACAGCCAGCGTTGCTGTGGCGACGAGCACCCACCTCCCGCACCGACAGATGGACACGGCTGTCCGGCACAGCCAACAAGGAAGCTCTGGAAGCTCTGGCTTCTTGCCGGCGCAGCGAGACCTCAGCCAGACCCGTAGCATCTCCAAGGGGAACGAGGAACGCAGCGGGCAACGGTGGCCAGGGCTGGTGGGATCCCCAATCCAGCAGCAGGACCGCTGCCGGCAGCAAGGGAAGCCCGACTCATCCACCCTGTTTTGTTGTTTGTTTTTTTGGTTTTGTGTTGGTTTTTTTTTTTTTTTTTTTTTAAAAAAAACTATCTGGAATTTATCTATTTCTCCAATCTCTGCCTACACATAAACCCAACCTCGAGAGCAAACAAAAATGCCTGACTCGCAGATCAGAGACAAAGCAGAAGGCGAGCGGGCGGCCTGCTCCCGCTGCCCTCACCTCACCCCTCGGCGCGAGGCGGTTATATTTAGGTACCGCCACGGTCTGCGGTGCCGCGGCCCCCTCGGGCACGGCGCAGAATGCAGATTTTCCAGACAACAGACCACAACAGCTCCGTCAAAACCATTAGAGGCTGCGGCGCCCAGGCCTGCGCACAGATGTTTTGATTCCCACTCTCCTGCCACGACAGCCCTCGACAGCCCCATTGCTGCCGCCATGCGCTGGACACCCAGCCTGAATTTTGGTTGTCGAGCAGGGAGGGAGGAGAGAAGGGCGGCCCTGCTCCCCAGAGGAGCTCCTCTCTCTAGTCTCCCCCTGCATCTCCCCAGGGATGGACAGCCTCCCGCAGGGCTCCCAGTCGGCGTGGGGAATGACCCACCCTTAAGGAACAGGAGCAGCGCAGCAGGGACAGCCTCCACAGGCACCTGCTGTGGCCCTGGGGGCCTCTCCCAGGCTGAAGCCCCCACAGTCCTCAGTCGCAGGAGCCTGCAGGCGACACAGGGGTCCGGCACGTGCTGGGCCAGAGGGACCTGTCGTGACCCGGCTTTGTTCACAGCCCACTTCTCCTGCCAGCCGGACGCACCCACGGCTACACGGCTCCCAAAGCCACACAAAGGCCAAACCTCGGCCACGCTCTGATGAAGGGATGCAGGAGCTGTGAAATGCTCAGCCTCTCCCGAGGCTGTCCCTCCAGAATCGATCTCCGCAGCGCAAACACACCTCCAGCCCCGGCAGGGCCGGCGCACGCCAGCGCCAGCACCCACAGAAGATGGTTGCCGAAAATTCTCCCACCGCAGACGAGAACGCAACACTGGCAAGGAAACGCTCCCACGAGGGATCGAGCCCCCGCAGAATAAAACACGGCATGTGAATAAAGTTGATGTAAAAGCCCACCAGTCCTTTTTCTGCTTCTCCATGCAACGTTTTTTTATTATTATTACTGCTATTACTGTTATTTTGGAAAGCGGAAGGAGGTGTTAACAGGGTGGCTGACGCAGCCAGCTGTGCGTCCATCAGTTTGGGATTCAGCGATTCCTGCTGAAGCCGTTCAACCACCGGCCAGGCCCAAAGCAAATCTGCCGCTCCTGGCCTCAGGCACGACACCGACAGCAACCGGGGCGGGGGTCAAGGCAGAGAGATGAAAGAGGGACACACGCCTCTGCTTTTGTCAGAGCAGCCACCGCTGGGCCCCGGTGTGACGGTGGCCACAACAAGGGCAGGCGATGGTGCCAGGCACACCGGGCCGCCCGCACCGCCTTGGCCTGCCAAGCAGCACCTTGGCTCGGTCCTGCAGGANGGCAGGGTGGGAGGGAGGGTCCGGAGGCTCTGCAGCTAAGGACCAGTGCCGCTGCGGCCGGCACCGCTGCGCGGGAGAGGGGCTGGAGCCAACTTCCTGCTGCCCTCTGTTCACAAAATGACCGCGTTAAAAAGAAAAGAGGAGGAGAAAAAAATACAAATACAGCAAAGCAACTTCTGGGGCCAGATGCAGAGTTTCGCTCCCCTCTAATGTGCCTTTTCTTTGCTTTTGTTGCAGTGGAAGACAGCCCGCGGAGCGGGACCGGGCAGGAGGCAGCTCAGGCAGCCGCACAGGGGAAAGCCCTCGACCGGCAGCAGAGCAGAAGCCTGGCGAGCCCTGGGCCTGGCCGCAGGGCCGGCGCTTCACGGTGGTGGGGAGCCAGCCCAGGGTGATCCTGCTGTCGGGGCCCTGGGACACCCCGCTCGCCCCCCTCCCGGCTGCTCCCCGGCCTCTGCTGCTGCAGCAGCCGAAAAGCCACGCTCCGTCTTCGCTCAGCGCCGGACCAGACAGTGCTCCCTAATGAGGGAGCATTACAATCAGCTTGTAATGCTGAATTTTTAATGCTGCCGAGGGCTCTGTTACATAATAAAGGGGGAAACGGGAGCAGAGGGCGGCCGGTGGGGCGGCCCGATCCCCCCGGCCACGCAGGTGGTGGCCCCGGCCCACTGGCCACCCCTCGCACCCCCTGACCCGCCGCTTACCGCCAGCGCCGCAGGACAGGGCGCGCACGACGCCCATCGGAGCTCCTGCCCTGCCGGGAGGGTTGCACAAACTTTCCTCAAGTGCGTGGAGGGGTGATGCCAAAACGCTGGCTCCGCACTCTGCCGCGGCTCGGCCGGGAAATGATTTAAAAGCAAAGTTCACGAGCATGTTAACGGCATGCTCTCGTATGTCCCCGCACACACGGGCTGCGCTGCGCCGCTCAGTAATACCCTAAGACTGTAAATCTATAACCACTGCAATGATTTAGTGATTAAAAACATGATAACATATTGTGTAACTGCAAACCACAGAATCCCTGCCAACTCTCCTCCGAGATACAGGAACAAAAATACAGAAAATGTGTTGCTCGCAGCGGTCTTCCTAAACTCGATGGAAAGATTTTAATAATAATGCAAAAAACCCCAAAAAAAAACAAACCCCAAAAACAAAAACCCAACCCAGACATTAGAAAAGGCTGGATATAAAGCAAGGGTAGAAAAAAAATATTTAAAAGATGTAATTTTAAATACGGATCTTGCTCTAACAAATTACAATCTAAACATGCCTCGCTTTTTTCTCTTTTTAAGTTTGTCGTAACTGGAATAACTGGTCTTGTGTGATGTCTTGCATATTCAAAGTGCTTTGTAATAGGATACGGAGACCAAACCTTATTTGCCTAAACTCAATGGGTTTTATTTTTTCCCCTCTCTCCCCCCCATTTCTTTTCCTTTTATTTTCCCTCCTCCCCCCCCCTCTCCCCTAACAGGGGGAGGGTGCGGGGGGGAGGCAAAAGGAAGCGAGGGCTTTAAGCTGTAAGGAAAATACCTGAAAGGGGAAGCTGCAATCCGTAATACAGCAAGGAAAGCCAAATATTATACATATATTTTTAAAGGCAGCTATGGGAGTTTTGGCCTCTAAGCAGCCAACTTGACCCCATTTTCTCTATTCTCTTATTTCCTCCGTTGCAGGATTCCTGCACCTTCAGTCGTATTCGAACTCAATGTGACCCTAAGGAGGGAGTCACCGAGTCTCCAGAAAATTGCTCCATATTAAACAGGAGCAAGAAGAGGAGAAAGACAGCCGGCGCAGAGGGGACACGGCTGCGTTAGAGTCCAGGACATACCGAGAGCAGCCCCAAGCACAGCGGGAGAAAGAAACAGACCTTGCTCGGAACCAATTTTTGTTTGTTTGTTTTAAAAAGAGGGGG
>WBNO01013084.1:253179-385857 GCA_013400575.1 Peucedramus taeniatus | reverse complement strand
ACATCGGCCTCTCCGGCAGGCCCGGGGCCCTGCGGACAGCGTGGGCCGCAGCCAGAGGCGCAGGTGCTCGCCCCTCCGGGGGCCGCTCGCTCCGGCCCGCGGCGGAGCTGCTCTGTGGATGCTTTCTTGGTGCATTTGGGCAGGGAGCCAAAGTATGCAGCTTAAAGGAAATGTTTAATAAAGACACAGGAGCCTCAAACTGTTTATTTTTCCTTGCAGAAAGGTGGAGAGACGATGTCCCTGGAAACGCCGCCGGGCCGGGCGCGGGCCGGGGCCGAGCCGGGGCTGACACTGCCTCACCTCTCCCTCCCCTGACAGCCCCGGCCGCGGGGTCATAAACCGTGGGGGGAAAAGGCAGCCTATTAGTAACTCTATTAAGTCTCCATTAGTTAGGTGTGAACTCATTACTCTAATATACCTGGAGGTGGGATCCCACTTGCAGGACATTAGCGCTGCAATAAGCACGTTTACCACCCGAGCTGGACCGAGCGAGGAGAGGATGGAGCAAAGGAGAGGACGGAGCAAAGGAGAGGAGCCTCTCGACACCTGGAGCAGCACCCTCGGCAGCAGCAGCACAGAGAGCCCTTCTTGCCACGGCTGCCCTGGGGCAGTTGAACCTCTCCCACACACGCTTCCTCCCTGTCCCCACGGTCCTTGCCCATGGAACACCTTCCCTTCCTGCTTAGCAACAGGGCAGCCGCTGAAACACACTCTGCTCATCTGCTCACCTGATGAGTGGCTGCTCTCCCACCCTGTTGCAGAATCAGTCATTTGGGTTGGAAAAGTTCCCCCAGCACGGCCAAGGACACCAGTAACCCATGTCCCCAGGTGCCGTACCACACAGCCTTTAAATCCCTCCAGGGGTGATGACTCCACCACTGACCTGGGCAGGGCAGCCTGTGCAAGGGCTGGACAGCACTTTCAGAGAAGAAGTGTTTCCTAATTGCTAAATCATAGAATATCCTGAGCTAGAAGGACCCTACAAGGAATACTGAGTGCAATTACAGGCCCAAGAATCCAACCACATGCCTGAGAGCTTTGTCCAGCCCTTCCTGAATGTCCAATCTCAACCTCCCCTTTGCCTGGCCTGGCCTTTTTGATGTGTTGGTGTTTTGTGACAGGAGCTGTTCTGCTGTCTGCAGCTGAGCACCCTGTGAGGAACTCAGACAAACTAAATAATGAGCTTATAGGAAATCAATTAATTAATAATAGATGGGATGCAGGAGCAGGGCTTAAAGGGGTTTGCTGAGTTAGCACAATGAAAAATATTATTGTGTGTAGAAATCTGTAGATGTAGAACTTTTTCTCCACCTTTTCAGTAGCTTGAACATCTCAACATGAGATGCCTGAGCCTCCTCTGCCCCTCTCCCAAAGCCCCTCAGAGACAGGTACTGTTTGCCCTGCAGAACACAAAGACTGTGCACCATCTCCTCCCCATCCTGACTCACACTTCAAGGCTGCACAAAAACACAGTCCATGCAGAACTCTTCCCAAAAGTAATTTTTAAGCCCATTTGTTCCTAAATAGGGCTAAACTGTACACAATCCCTGAAAAAAAGTTGTCCAAGAGCATACAAGTAGGATTAAAAAAATTATTTCAGGAGGAAGCATGATCTTGTTTCTAAGATCCCTGGCCAAAAAGAGTATAAAATTAATGGTATTAAGTGCCTAAAAATACTCTTGAGGATCTGGGAGCTGGAACAAGGGCTTGGATTCTATTCCTAGCCGTGCCACAGACTCACTGTCTGCAATGAAGGACCAGCTCAGATGGGACACGGGGTATGCTGGAAATGCCCAGAAATGCACTTCAGAGCTCACTCCCCCCACTTTCTGCCCTATTTCCCATTTTGTGCAATGGGTACAAAAGTGACTCTGATGGAGCAGAGCACATGAGATGGGATGTTGGTGTAATTCCTCCTGGTCTGTTTCCAGAGCACCATGAAACCATGTCCTTTCATGGTGCCCCACTGATCAAGCTCACCTGCCCTTTTCTTCCTTCCCTATTTCTCTGGAATTAACTCTTAAAATTCAAAACACCAGCTGGTACAAACAGTTATGATTAAAAAAGTAACTACCTGCTAGAAAAGTGCTTTCTCCCTTCCAGCAAACACAGCACTTCTTGCACTGTCCTCCTGGTCAGTAGCAATTTGTCTGCTGTAAGGGTGCTCAAGTCCAATGCCCTGCAAAATTCAGTATTAAGTCTTTCTCTTTATTGCCCTGAATAGGAGAGACAGGCATCCTTAAAAGGAAACACTTGTTTTTAGCCCTGGAAAATCCTGAAACATTCACCCATTAATATATCTAGGAAAATTGTTTCATCATGTAAAAATTATTTTATGGGTCTTTCTCACTGTTTTACTGTTACCCTGTTAACTAAGGTATCTGTTCCTACATGGAATCCCATACAGAAATGGATTAAAATGATTGTGAAAGTTTCTAAAATTTGAACAAGTTACTAGTGGCAGGATGCCCAATGACAAAACAGCCCATCAGCAAAGCCTGAGTTGAACTCACTGGTGGCTTCTCTAATTACAAAAAAGGAACATCCCAATGGTACTTTGACAGAATCTCAAATCCCTTTAATTCCCTGTGTGTCTTAGCTACGAAACCACTTTTGGCATAGTAATTTAAACTGCTGGATAGAAGATTCAAAATAGCACATTTCAGTGGTAAATGGTAAAGTTTATGCCCCAGAGTTGCTTTAACACCAGCATGAGGCACTGAGATGGGACAGAATCCTGCAGATTGAGTCCTGTATGGATCCCAGACCCTGCCAGGTTCTGCCATCACTGAAAGCATTCCAAGAGAAATGAAAACCCAGGCAGTGAAAACCTCTGCTCACCCCACAAAAGGGAGAAAAAGAGACTGACATTTCTGTGGGTGATTCTGTCTGATGAAATCAAGTATTTAAATGACTTCTATTTACACAGGATTTTGAGAAATAATGCTAATTTGCAGAATTGGCATCTGGGGTATGAGTATACATACCCTGGGAGAGCACTTAGGGAGCCTTTGTGAAGCTAAGTAATAAACGCTTTGTCTTCACCACACTATTTATGGGTTGCTTGGGGGCATCCTGCTCTCCTCCTGCCCCTACCTGGGCATAAAATTATTGCCCAACTAGGTTTTAATCAGAGCAACAGTAAATCTGAATGACCACACATGCACAGCCATTCCTGCTCCCTGATCTCCAGCATTAATTATAAAGTGAGACTGTTTACACAGTACATACCACTTTCCTGACTTCTTTCTTGTTTATGTCTAAACCTTTATGGACATAAAACTTTGGAATTTGCTTTTGGAATAAAACTGCAATTTAAGTGGCAATAACTGTGTTGGAAAACAACTCAGCTATTGCTCCCCCGGTGCCGCGGTCACGGCAGGTTTGCACTGGAGCCTCTCCCACTGGAGCGTGTTGGTTCAGGTCATCTCCTGGCTGTCCCAGCTGGATGGCTCCTCAGAAACTGCAGCTTGAGACTGCTCCCAGCAAACACTCCAGCTTTCCCTCCCGAGTCCCTTCCTGCACTTTTCCCCACATCTGGCTCCCCTGTGCATGTCCCTGCACACCCCGGTCTGGGGTTTGTGCTGCTCCCCCATGCCAGGCTGGGGCTCAGGTCTTTGCCCCTCCCCTCCCAGGGTACTGACCTGGCAGCCTCTTTGCTCCTCCAGACAGAACCCTGTCCCATGCCCTAAGACACCTTCCTAGTCAGATTCCCCCTGGAAGGGAAATTTTTCTTCTGCAGTAAGTCCTTACAAACAAAAGAGATGTCCATCAGATGCCATACACAAGTGAGGGTACCAATAGTAAAGTTACTCAAGCTCCACAAGCACTAAATTATTCCTCATCACACTGGCCTGGCTGCTCATTTTGTCAGGCTGTCACACAATAAATTAATATGTTGGCTGTTTGGGGCTGAGAACTCTTCTATTTGTTCAGTAAAACAGATACTGCACACCCCGGGCACCATATAAAAATAATAAATTACCAAAGCACACAGGCAAGGTATTACTTGTCTCTCTCCTTGCCTTCACTTTATCCCCTCCATCCTCTGCCTTTCCTCTGATCAATTCATCTTCCATTTACTTTCTATTTCTGTCTGTAGGTTTCACTCTAATACAAACTGCTCAGATATTCCAACCATGCCACCTGCTCCACAAGTACAACTACAGAGGCTCCATGGATGTGGAGAAGAGGAAATCAACAAAAGTTCAAGGGGAGGAGAAGAAATAATGTGTATACTGCATACTGCAAGAATATTAGGAATAAGGAATCAAGGCTCTACCTGGTGCTGTCTCTTATGCTGACTTGGATGCCTCCTGATTCCTGCCAGACTCCCTTTACTCTTCACATCCAACACAGAAATGTGGAGACTCGGTAGCCAGAGGAGTTGAACAGCCTTCTCTGTGCAGGCAGGTTGGGAAGTGTTTGACCCAATCTCCCTTGTAGGTTAAAATGCCCTTTAATTCTGGTGGGCTGTGTTGAGATGGGAATGAATAAACTCTCTCTTCATTTTAGCGTCCAGCTCGTGGAAGCTGCACAGGCTGGATGTTAAGTCTGTCCAAATTCCTTTCCTCTTTGGCAAGGTTATCCTACCTACAAAAATAAGAATTAAAATTAAGGTTTTGTTTGGCTTCTTACAAGTTCAGCTCCTGCCCCACGTTTTCCAGGACACAGTTCCAACCCGAGTTTTAGCACACAGGCTCCCCAGGAGCACCCGCAAAGTCACGGGAAGTCATCAAGTTATTGCAGGACTAAGTGCATTATGTTTCCAAAGCATCACATAATCTTAACTAATAAAAAAACCAACAGAATTTACTGTTTGTTCTTTAAAAAAAAATAAATAAGCAAAGAAGCAAAATTTAAATATTTATTGAAAAGCTAAATATTGTAGCCTTGTGCAGTTATTGGCAGGAGATGCTGTGCAAATAAAAGCCCGGCAGGCTGTTGCCTCCCACATCCCCGGGTTCGTGTCGGGCCCACACCCTCCCCTCCCACGGGAGCTCCGGGGTGTGAGCAGCCCCAGCTCCCGGGGCAGCCCGGCCCGGCCCGGCCCGGCAGAGCTCCAGGTGAGCCGGGCTGGCCCTGGGCAATGTCTGCTGCTTCTGGCATCTGATTCCCACCCCTCCTATCCCACGTGGCCGTGCATTAGTGATGGGCACTGCTGGCAGATGGCAAAGTTCGAGCCGGGCTAATTAAACATACCGAGCTAATAACCTTCCATTTTGGGACTGGTATAATTCATAATTTAATGTATTGCTGCTGAGACATTAACCTTTCAATGACTGGCACAGTGCCCACAGCAGCCTGAGTGCTGACCATCTTTCAGGAAAATGAGTATTATTGTTAAAACAGGTATAAATCATTCATGGCTTCAGCTTTTGTGTCAAGCTGCACATGAAAATAAGTAGTAGGCTGGGTAATTTATTTACCTTTTGGTGGTTATTCTTATGATTTCATGATCATATTCTGTGATTCATAAACACTGGCCAATTGCCATTCTGTTTTCGTTTTACCATTTCAATATTGCAGTGGTTATTCTGATTTCCATCTTTTAACAAGTTCAAGACTGGTGCAGAGTTGCTTCATCCAGGCACAAACATAATCTCATTTCAAGGAGGAAAACTTATTTTAAGCTAATTCCACAGTATTCAATGCAATTATTAAAGCTACCAACTCGTTATAATTTAGCATTTTGCTAAAAGAAGTGTTTCTCTGGAAACTGGTGCATAAACACACAGATTAAAAATTTTTTCCAAATTCTCCTTCAGAGGCAGTTGGGAGGAAGCTCACATGTTACTTTAGTAAAGATCATGTCCTATCTCTTCCAGTCAAATGGCGAATGAAAATGGCCAATGCTCAGTCAAAAGGGCAAACTATCTCTGTCTTTGAAGGCACATTAAAGATGAGTTAAAAAAAAAATGTCCTAAGTGGATGCTGAAGAACTAATCCATTTGCAAAATTGCTATTTTTGAAGAAAGAAGTTAACTAAAAAATCACCAAGAAGGTGTTTGTTAACATGTCTGTCACATTTAGTGCCTAGGATAATGCCAAGACCAGGACATTTTGGAGGCATAAGAGAACAAGGAGCAATATCAGCATCACTGCTTTTAGGCTTCTCCTCAGGACTTTATATGGTCACTCTCAGGACTATATGAACACTGCTAGAAGATAAAGCATTTGAACCTGTTCATGGGTACAACACTCAGACCCCCTTGGAACAGGGATTATTTGAGAGATTGAGGTTCCTCTGGGTACCTTCTCATACTGGAAACATACAATGTTAGACCCAAGAAGATCTATTTTTTCCATTGATAATGATGCAGGAGACAACCCCTCACTCCTACAAGTGATCTCCTGCCTCTGTTAATCCATATCTGTGTCACCTGTGGCCCAGGGCTGAGCTGGTGCACCTTTCCTTTGGGTGCTGAGATGTGTCATTGAACCAGATGCACCTGGATCAAAGCCTGGCAGCTCCTTTTTCCATGGACACTACAGTGTCCCTGCATTTCACTCCCTCTGCTGGCTCCAGCTATTCATCAAATGAAGGTTTTGAGACCTGAAATTTCTTTAAGGCTGGAACATCTAAAATTCACCTGGATCTTCAGGTTCCAGGGCCTGCCCTGCCCTGCTGTCCTTACAGGCAGGGATGCAGCCCTTCCTCCTCCCAGCCACAGCATCCTGGTGTGGGACAGGACCATGGCACTGCCAGCACTCCCCGTGGTAAGTCTGAGTGGGGAGTGTGTGTGTCCATCCCCTGGAAGAGGGCAGGCCCTCAGCTCACCCGGCTGTCCCTGCTGGGTGCAGGAGCTGTCATTTTCTGCAGGTAACTGCAGCCACTGCCCCGTGCCCTGCTGAGCCTCCTGCCTGCTGCCACTGCCAGCTGGCTGGGCCTAGGGAACTGAGGGAACCAGAGCCTGGCCTTCCAACATCTGACATCTCAGGAAGGAAAATCAGGAAAGTAACACTTTTGAGGAACACCCCTCCTAAGGCTGAAGGACCAGGGGTATCCCAGCTGTGGATGTGTGCTGGTGCTGGCACAGCTCCTTGGGAAGTCAAGGGCCCCTGGCTCTGGTGGGCTGGTGGAGCAGGAGCCCTCTTGGCCAACGCTCCCCGACACAGCCGTGCTATGCAGATGGGCTCTTATGCAATTTTTTGCTTTCCAGTAGCCACGTGACTTTCTATGGCAAGAATTACTCAATGTGCAGTTCCTGTTTGAAGTGGCCCATCCAAAGTATTCAAAACAAGTTCTGAGCAAACCCGCATCTCAAGGGTTGGTGTTGCCTTTAGGCAGATATTGTTGTTATTTCACAAGTGGGAAAACTGAGGCAATTTTTTTCTTTAAAGGGGGCAGATGCTGCACATGTGCAGGCACTGAACACCCTTGGTGCTTGTCTAAGGCTGAGAAGAAGCATTGGAAACACCTAAATGTGATAGAGAGGATGCAGATCTGGGCATGAATCCCCCTAAACCATTATGCTTTTTGCCACACATATTTACTTGCTGTGGAAATAGACCTTGTACCTCATTGTTCAAATACTTGTCTGCAGTTATTCTGTATTTCAGGTTTTTGGTATTTCCCCCTCGTTCACATGCCAGGTGGCAAACCCCAAACTAGAGCAGAAGTCACTTCCTACACTGTGGTTATAAGAGAGTTAAAGTTCAGATTTCTAATTGCTCTCTCGAGGCCTTATTACTTGTTGATTAGGGTCTTTTGGGAACTGCATCAAACCTATAATAATAAACACTCATTTCACTGGAAGTTTGTAGCTGCCGTGGCAGCCCCGCAGCCCTGCTGTAATGGCACATGTACAAACCAAGCAGGAAAGGCCTCTCTAACTTCTTCAGAGGCTTTCCAGGCTGGACAGGTCTGAGCCATGGGCTTTACCTGCCAGACTGGAGCTGGGGCTGCATCTGTGGCAGCCCCCATGTCTGCATGTGCCCCTCTGCCCTCTTGGAGCCCACAGAGCAGTGCTGTGAGCATCTGGGCAGGAGCCTGGCAGGGAGCACATCTGTGCAGGGACAGCTGCTGGGCTTCCTTCACAGCACTGACTAGTTCCCTAAATGCTGGTAGATCTGGGGACAGCAGCAAGTAAGGAGAAGTAGGACTGCCAGCACACTGCTGGTGGCTGGTCAGAGTTCATAGTCCATTATCTCCTGTTCTGTTATGGCATCTGACCAGAACAGATGGCCTGAAGGTGCCATCCTGAAACCCAGGTGCTCTGTGCTCCAGCAAAGCCTCTTCTGTGTGAGGGTGCTGCTGGAGGAGGACACGTTTGATGTCTGAGCTGGCACAATAAACCTCCCTCCTCCCACAGGTACCCCTGGACTGACCAGGGCCATGGAATCTGTGGGCTGATGCCAGCCCAGGCCAGGGATGCTGCATCTTCCTGGAGCACATGGGGCACAGCCCCCAGATCCCCAGCTGGGACAGAAGAGGGTCCCCTGTGAGGAGCAGTGGTGTGACAGCTGCAGATGCTCTGTGTCTCACCAATGCACATGTTCCTAATTGCAAAACCTCTAAGTTCTCCTAACTCGAGCAGTCCAAAGTGTCATTCCCAGACTAGGTGCTTTGGAAGTGCTTGTATGGCATGGTTTTTACAGGCTGGATGTGGGATGGGATGGGATGGGATGGGATGGGATGGGATGGGATGGGATGGGATGGGATGGGAAGCACACATGGTCATGTATTGTCCCGGGCAGGAGAGAAGTTGCTGCAAGTCTGCTCTTGGTGAGTCTCCAGAGAAGGGCAATGGGTCTCCTTGAAAGCCCCAGAATGAATGAGCCTGAAGTAGAAGCAGGTGTTCATCTCCAGCGGCTGCCTGGGATGGGCAGTACCTGTTGGAAGGGGCGGATCGATGCGAGCCCAGGCAGCCATGCATGAGCTGGTATTGATCAGAGCTAACGGCTGCCGATAGCAACGCCGCGCGGGCTGACAGGCCGGGGAGAGGAAGGAGGAAACAGCCTTCGCTGGTGGCAGACGCGCACTAGAAAGCCGATAAAAAGTCAATTCCACTTAACTGAATGGCTGCTAACTAAATATTTTTGGGGCCAGAGCCTTCCCAGATGGCAGCTGGAATGTCTCTGCTCCAGAACTGAGACATCAAGCGAGCGTGGCATCGACGGCTGAGATAAGAGACGCTGTGATGGCCGGCGGAGCAGGAGAACCTGATGAGCCAGCCCTGCCTGCCTGCCCTGCACAGCCACACACCGGAGGAGGACACAGATATCCAGAACTGCTTTTCCCAGGCCCAATACTAAGGTTGTGGACAATGTTTCAGGCCAACTTTCAGTGGATTGGATCAGTGCTTAAGGCACCGAATATAAAGTAATTCTCCAGCAGTTTGATTAATAGTGTCATAGTCATAGCTTCGGTTCAGGTTCAACCTTTTTAACGTTTTATTATTTTACAGCGTAATAAATCAGGGCAGCAGGAAAAGACAGATGCAGGAATGTCCCTGTCTCCCATCTGCTGGTGCAGACAATGGGTCACGGGATAACGGCTTGCAGGGCTGAGGCAGCTGATAGAAAATCTCCTAGAGAGGAGTCTGTACCAGAGCCAGCAGCGCTCTGAGGAAGGAAGAGGCAGCTGGAAGCCAGTCAGCATGTCCTGTGGAGCTGGAGCATTGACCAAGGAAGGAGCAGGCTCCCAGGGGCTAACTGGGATGAGATGTCGCCTTGCTGACTGCAAGAGGAAAGGCAGCTGTGCCACAGCACCAACTGTCCCTGGGCTCAGTGGGATGCAGCCCTTTCTCAGGGAGCAAACGAGCCCCTTCCTGCCCTTCCAGCACCAGTGGTGACCAAATCAAGCTCATCACACTGCTCCTTCCTGGGCTTGCTGGTGCAGGGATGGACACAGCTCAAGGACTGCCACGGGAGGCTGCAGCTGAGGGAAAGGAAAGCTGAGCTGTGTAGGGCCAGTGCAGGCTGCAGAGAGGAGAAGGCAGAAGCTTTGCAGCTCAGTTGGTGGACAACAATATAGATGGTACAGTGAAAGAAAGAAGGGAGATGTTTTTATGAGATCAAAAGAATGAGAGAAGTACATGTAGAGGTTCATCTCTGATGGAGCTGATGGAGACACTGTGGCAACATGAACCTAAAACACGCAGGGGAAGGGCCGGAGGCGGTGAACAAACTTGACTTGTTAGGAAGGAGGGACGGAGGAAGAACAAGGGATCTGAAGGATTAAAAAAGGACAAATCAGATACGAAGAAAACTCCTAAGGTGTATTTTTTATGGACTGAAATGTGTGTGTAGCAGCAAAAAGAAGTGGCTGTGGCAATCAAAGGAAGCAATGACAGAGCCTTGGAAAAGAGGTTTTGTCATTAGAATGGAGAGTGGAGAATGATCCCATCATTCAGAAATTGTGAAGGTAAGGGAAAAACTGGGTCACAGTAAGAAAAACTTCATGGAAAAGTAACAAAAATCTAATAAATGTACTTTACTTCTCATATAACCTTGTTTGTTTTGTTCAATGCAAACCTCAGGACAGCACATAGAGATGCAAATAAATTCATGTGTAACATGGTGAGAACAAGTGAGACTAATGCTTGAAATTTCTGCCCTGTGTTTATAGGCTGCTGCTTATATTGCAGAGCAAAGCAAGTTGTATATTGAACAAACATTGCACTGTTTTCCATCTTCCTTTAACAGGAGTTAATTTTATTTTTAAATTTTAATTAGTTTCACGCAGGGGCCTGGCAGTCCCAAGGCAGAGGCACCACAGCTTACAGGTTATTTGTCATCACAACCTCAGGACTGTGAAAAGAGGCAGAAGTTACAACCCAGGGACCGGATGACTAAAATATTGTCTGGACTCAGCACACAGTTACTAGTATTTGCAAGTGCTGATGTTCAGGTGTTTATAAAACAAGGTCCTCAGTGCAGTCAGGGCCTGCCTGACACTGATATCCAGGTTTGTTGTCCTGTAGGTGTTGCAGGCTGCACCACTCAGGCCATTGACACGGACAGACACACTGACATCCACAAATCCCACAGCTGTTATCTACATGCTTTTAAAGAGAATGCTTTAAAACCTTGTATTTACTTCTAGACTAATTGAAATAAAAGTTAACTGTGAGATTTAAGCCACTTTCTGACAGTGAACCTTCAACTACACAGCGAAGGCATTGGCACAGCTAGAAAACTCCTTCAGCCTGTGTGTACCATTGCTGGACAGTCAGTGGGATGGTTAAGGGAAGAAATCAGTTCAATATTCCAGTATCTTTTCTGCTAAATTCTGTGCAATTCCAAACTAGACTGAAATCCAGCCTGTTTCACTCTGCTTTCCTACCAGGCTACCCCCCTGCATTCTGTTATACTGGAATGTTTTAAAGCTGACATGGTACAGGAAAAACTAATGAAATCTATTAGACTTCCAGTACAAAAGAGAAGAGATTTCGAAGAAATACTGCACAAAAAAAGGGCAGATTAAAAAAACTGAAGCAGCAGAGAACAGCAACTATGTGCCACAAAAAGATAAACACAAAAAGCTCTGCTCTCTTATAAGACACCCACAGTCTCCATCTGTCATCCCAACCCTTCCTCTCCCAACTGTTCTTAAATTAAATGAATGCTTCCAATGGGCAATTTTCTCATGAAAGCATATGAGAATTCATCCAAAGACAAATTAAAACAATGCTGTGGAATCAAGCAATTCACCTCTCTCACAGGCTGCCTGGCTTCAATGGTTGCATTTACAATAGAAAAAAAAAAAACCAACAATAAAACACCCAAATAAAGAAAAAACAGCAAAAGAACAAACCTGGCACTGACCATAGCCAATGCAAACACGGGTTGCTCTCTGCAATCGTTCTCACAGTCCTACAGCTGAGACTAAAGGTTATTTTCCTCTGTATAAGAGACTCCTGTACACATCAGATTTACTGGTTCTGTCCTTTGTGGGCCCTGCACTCCAAACACCTCCCAAGGGATCCACAGTGTTTAAACTATCTTTTGTTTTTCTTCATGTAAATAAGCCTAGCTTGGGCTACTGTGTCTAAAGTGGCTTTAAAATGTATTTTCCTACTCATCATGTACTGTTTGAGTTGCTTTTAGCATCCTACACAGCATCCCATCCATGCTAGACATGAATAACATGTTCAGATTTTCCATTCTCACTTTGGTTTCTGGTCACCTGAATTTTGAGGTTACTGCTTAGTTACAGAATTCTTCTGTATTTGGGTTGAATGCATTTAATTTCTGTCACTTGAAGCCTCGATGGGCATATTAGCAACATTTCAATGAAACGTTTCTATTAAACTCAGGTCTGAAGGAGGACACTTGAAAAGGAACCAGATGTTAAATTCAGACCCATCAGCTGCCAGTGCCTCCTTCAAAATCGGCTGCCTCTGTATTTCACAGTTTGCTCTTTGCATTCATCCCAGGCAGTCTGATACCAAATGGTTTTGGTATTTTAGTTTTCTTAGCTAAGAGTCCCACTAAATTTAGATCTAGCAGTAGAAAGGAACTAAAAGAAGACGAGCCACCCCTGGGGCCCCAAAGAAGTTCCCAGAGCCAGAGCAGGCTGAGGCTGGAAGCACCTGGGCTGGGGGATGTGTGCCTGGGCACTGCTCCTCCGGGCTGTGGTGTCCACGGCTGACAGTGTAAGCAGGCCCTGGGCCAGGGCCATGCCCAGAAGTGCCCATGCTGCCACGACAGGGATGCTGGAATGCTGGCAGGACAATCCAGGGGCTCTGTCACGGGCCCCCCCTGGTCCAGACTGTGCTGCTGCTGCTGCAGGGGCTTCGTTCCTCTCTCTGGGTCTCGGCACCACAGTGCACACACTGCCAGTCCCCTTGGATTTCCTTCTCTCTTTGCTTTAATCTTCCCTGCTCCCTCCCTGCTCTCTCACTGTCTTTGCATGATTCCTGCCCTCACCTTCTTCATTACCAAAGTCACTGGGACTGCTGGAGCTCACAGCAGAAGGTAACTGACCCTCCCCAGACCCCCTGCTCTCTGTGATTCCTGCATGTGCTCTTTCACAGTTTCTCTTACTGAAGTCCCTCACTGTTGTACTTAACCACCGTGAGTGACAGAAATCCAATGCTGACCACTTCATTATGTACCGACCTTGTCCCCTGGCCTCCTGCCCCTCCATCTCTCTTGGGCAGTTTGCCCTGTGTCGTGAGTCCTTGTTAAAGGTCAGGACCCCAAACCATCAGCACTGGTCGTGTTGTTTTACTGTATCACCAGAGAAATCAGGGCTGTCGGATCTCATTAGAGCCCTATTTACGGGCGGAGCGCCGCTCCTGGCACGGGATGAGCCGCTACCTTTGAAACACAATCTTCCCCAGATCAAACCAGCAGCACACAGGGATTATATTCCAGCAGTCAATCTCTCATAATCGCTCCCACCCTTATTGGCATGGCTACTGCGGGCCCTGCACGAGAAAGGAAATCCTCTTAAACAAATACTCCCTGCAGGAGTAAGACTCTGCTTCCCGATGAAGGGGCGCAGGCCGTGGCCACAGGGAGGGCAGGGCAGGTGGCCACAGGGAGGGCAGGGCAGGTGGCACGGGCTGGCCTGGAGCAGAGCAGAGCAGCCAGGGCTGATGGAGAAGCCTGAGCTGATCCTCTCGGCGTGCCCCAAACCAGCCGGGGCTGTCACCACCGCTGGGGCGGGCGAGTGACGCCGTGTCCCGCGTGTGACACCGCACACCGGCGGCAGCGCTGGAAGGTTAATTATTCACAGCCTTAGAAAAACTTCTTTAAATTGTAACTCTTATCGGCTTCTTCTCTGAGATGAGTATTAAAACGGAGAGACCCTTTCCGTCTCGGATTACACCACTGTCTTCAGCCATGACAGTGCACTAAGGGGTTTCCAGAGGATGTTGTCAGGTGGGTTGGGTGCTAAATAACATCATGCTCCACATGTGAACTGAGCTTTTAAAAAAAAGTTTCAGTGTGGCTGTTTCAGCGTGGCTGTGTGCTGAATTGATCATTTCCCCAGTGCACAGTGCAGAAAATGATGCAAACCCATTACATGAACTCTGAAGACAAAGAGAAAATTTCAGCTGCCTAAATGAGAATAAATCAAAAAGTAAACACAGAGGCTAACAAGAACCATAGGAATAACCTTGAGAACCAAATCCCATCTAGGACAAATCCCTGTACAACATGGCAGGACAGAGGAGGCACGTTAAGCTCGCAAAGTACAGATATTTCACTTAAATGAGAGTTTTGTAACAATTGCCTTTTGAGCCACATGAGCTCTGAGTTGTGCACCACAGGGTGATACCTCATGATTTTTCTAGAAACGTTTATAGTATTTCAGCATTCCTTGCCTGAAAAATTCCATCTTATCAGACGATGATGTTCCTCCTCCTCAGGATAAGCTGAGCTGATGTGCAAGGAGGTGCTGCTGAAGCCAGCAGCCCATGGATGGAAAGGGAGTGACTGTGTGAGGAAAGAGGGGTTAAAGGAACCATAAGGGCAACCAAGCCTGGAGGCAAGGTTTGGATGAGTTTTTATACCACCTTCTTGGGGGTTTTGTTATTAAATTTAATGCCTAGAAAGAGGATGAAGTTAGATGTTGTACAGTGAGAGGATTATCTTTGTATGGCAGACTGGGAAAGGCACGGCTCACATGCAGTTCCACAGCAGAATTTTGAAAAATCCTTCTTCAAAAAAACTATAAAAAGAGGAAAAACTATGAAATCCTCAACTAGATGGAAAAAAGAGAAGATCTTAGCAAGTCTAACAGACAGCCCTAAAACCAAAGGATGTAGACTTGATATAACTTATTTGAGTGGCAGGAAAAGGCAGTATCTGCACAGGAACAGCAAACTTATACAAGAGGAGGATTTACCAGGAGCTCAAAAACCTGAGAATATGGTCCAGATTAAAGGGAATCCAACATCTGCTTTGCCCAGTTGTGAGCCAGGCAGGTGCAGCTGCATTTTTAAGAGAGTGTATTAAAGAGGACTCTGACACACACGAGAGGTGCAATAGGGCAGAGCCTTAACCAAAATCAGCGACATTTTACTCCAGATCCTCAAGCAACTGGGAATGAGAGGATAAGGTTACCACACGTGTCGAAAAGCCAGATCTGCTTTCTTCTAGGTCACTAATTCTGATATTTTTGCATCCATTTGGGTCAGCAGGGTCATAAAATATGACCTTTCCATTTTGCAAAGTTTCTTCTAAATCATTCTCTAAGAGCTCCTTTAATGTGTTCTTACCCAGAGCAGTGGGGCTGGCTCAGCTGGGCTCCTTTTCCATTCCATGCACAGTTACAGACACTTATTGCAAGAGCCTGTGATGTTCAGTAGGGGAAGAAGAGCTAAATTAGGCTAACGTGTATTTTAATTTAATACAATTTTTGCTAATACTGAAAATAGACATGTATGTGGCATTGATAACATTTGAGTATTTGTCACTCTTGGTGAGGAATGGTTCCCTGGGGGGCTTCAGAAGGGGTCTCTGCCCTACGTGGGTGTTCCCAAAGCTCCTTCTCTGTGTGGCCGCACTGAATTTGCTGCTTGGCTTCAGCACTGGAACTATCTGTCAAGTCCAAAGCAGAAACAGAGTTTGAAAGGCAAACGTGATCTGTGATCAATATCCTAACAAATGCAATGGAAGCCCCAGCTCCCAAAGGGTTAATCCAGAGAAGAAAAGGCATCCGCATGTTTAGTGAGCTAATGTGTTTATTGACTGGGAGGCCTTTAAGTCTTCAACAGGGAAAAGCTCTGATAAGTGACTGGAAGTTCGAGTCAGACAACCCGGTTTGGGTGGAACTTGGGTGCAACAGGGCTGCCTTTTCCAGCTGATTGGCTTTTTTGATTTCTGGGGGGTCATCCCTGGGGTGTCCTTTGGCAGGGGGTCTGCACTTGCCTGGAGTGAAGCTCACTGTGGAACAGGGATGTTCCCACCACAGGGAGTGTCCAGGCTGGCTGGTGGGGACACAACACAGGCACCTTGTCCCAGAGAAAAGTGACAGGCCAGCATCCCTGCAGTGTCTGCAGAGCTGTTCAGCATCTTTGAGCCTGGATCTGGAGGGTGTTGTAATGCTCTGCCAAAATCCTGCCCCCAGCTCCTGGATGGACACTCCTGATTTCCACTGGGGCATTCTGAAATGTGCTCTCTCCCTGCTGAGACCCTGCTCAGAGCCTCCCCTTCCCAAGTGCAGCTGACTCCAGCCTGGTGGACAGCCCTGCCCAGCCCTGTGCTGGGGACTGCACTGGCCCACCCTGACCCCTCATGTCCACCCAGGCTCAGGGTCAGTGCCAGGGTCGGGGTCAGGGTCAGGGGCTGGTGTCTGCCTGCTAGCAGAGTGTGAGCCAACATTGTCCTCAAATTGCTGGAGGGAAGAGACAGTGCCCCCCTCCCGCTGCCAGCCGTACCCCAGGGCTGGGGATATTTGCTTTATTGGAAAACTGACAGCCCAGGAGGTGATGAAAGTGGCTCAGAGCAGCTGGAGAGCTGGCTCCAGGGCCCCAAGGAACTGGGCTTTCCCCAGGGATGAATGCCCCAGGATGAATCCCCAGTCTGCAGGCTCAGCCCCCTGTACCAGTCAGGTGCTGTTGGCTGGGACCAGCTCTGGGCTGCCCTTCCCAGCCTGAGCAGAAGCCCCTGGTGACCCCACAATGGCTTGGTTCAGGTACTGTGGTGGTAACTACAAAGGTGTAATGAGAGGACATTCCTTATGGATTTCTGTTGAATTGGAAAAAGATTGTAACCTAACCATATACATCCCATATCTGCATTAGTTAAGAGATTATAAGAAGATAAATTAAAGGTCCATCTAGCCAATGTCCTGTCATCAACAGGGACCAGTAACAGTCCTGCAGGCAGGAGTATGGAATCAGTGAGCAGACAGTGCTGCTATCACCAACAACTTCAGGTTAAAGGACTTTCTGAAGTACAAGGATGTCCCACTTCTCAGCAGTCTTCAGTGGATTTTTCTCCCAGGAAGCTGTTCAGTTGTTCCTGCACACACAGATCATCAAGAGATGCCAGTGTCCAAGTGTCTACTCAGGAAACAACTAAATACACTGGAATATTGTTCCCTCTGGGTGTGGCAATCTGGTTGGGAATATCTGAAGAGGCGGGTGAGGAGCAGCAGCAGCATGGCCTCAGAGAGGAGAACGGGCAAAATGAACTCTGGCACGGCTCTCAATAGAAGGCCTGGGTTAGAAATTTAGGGTGGGTGCTGCCCGGCACACCCCACAGATCCCACAGGAATATTCTCCTCCTGCAGTCCCAGCCTGGGCCAGGGTGGAGGCACAGCCTGAGCTGTGAGGTCTGCGGGCAGACACTGAGCCCGGGGACTGAGCTGAGCTTTGAGCCGCGCTGGCTCAGGATCCAGAACCTTCCTGGGTCGGGATGTTTGATTGACCGGGCCATCAAAAGAAGCCACGGTCGCTCCTGCTCTCAGGCTTCTCCTCACCTTCATTTGCATATTGAAGGATCGCCCATGTCTGGCTGTCAGAGATGGTGACAGTTGGGGGGGTTTTTTAGCTTTATCAAGGGGGATTATTTTTAACCCAAATTATTTTGCATTGTAAATGTTTAAATCCACATCAAATCCAGATTAATGCATAAAATAGTCCAAGAGGGTATTTACTGGGAGAAAAAATAACAATAAACCAAATTATTATGGCTAGCTTCCATCTGAAGTGTTTTAAAAAGGGGAAAGTCCAAAATTTTGGCTAAAATATCACTTCAAGGAGAAGACTGAAATAAACCTCTCTGCAAAACGGCACAAGTTTACATACAAACTGGAACCCTCGGTACTTTTTCACAACATGACTGGAATTAATAATGCAGATAAATCCTAAATAAATCAGGATTAGTGTTAACTACGTCTTGAGGTTTAATACGCTGTAGGAAAATGAAAGGGGGCCGGCGGGGGAGGAAGGAGCTTTGCCTTGGAGCTGTGCGGAGCGCAGGCCGGAGGAGGCCGGCCCGAGCCGGGCAATCAAAGCGGCCCCGGTCGGGTTCAAAGGCTCCGGCCGGGCCGGGCCGGGCCGGGCTGCCCGGGGTCACCGGGGAACGCGCTCCTGCCCGGGGGAGGGGTGCCTCGCATTTCGGCTCTTTGGATCTGCTTTCGGGAGGTCAGCCGGATTGCAGTATTTTAGCGTCTTATCAGCAAAAAGATTAAATTTCCCTTCGTGGTTAAAGAGCTCAGCTCCACTTTGAAGGAAAAATATAAATAAAACTGCCAACACAATCGCCCGAGAAAAACGTGTGGCAGCGCGTCGGGGCTGGGAGCAGCTTCCCCGAGGCCAGGGTGTCCCAGCCGTGTCCCCAGCCTGTCCCCAGCCTGTCCCCAGCCCGTCCCCGCTGCTCCCAGGGCTTGCCCGGCCAGCACGGACCGTCTCGTCCCATCCCCTCCTCCCCACGCTGATGAACCCCTCGCTCTCTGATACAAAAGAAGAGGATTAAAATATTTACATTTGTTTTCAACACCCAGAGGAGTAGAAAACGCTTCTTGTGTTACTTTGTCACCTGGAATTCACTGTCTCTCTGTTCTGGTTCTGTCCTGGCACCCCTGAGTAAGGACACCAGCTCGGGGCTGCCCTGCCTCTCCCAGGTGTGGGAGTGCGCTGGAAACTCTCAGAAATTTGCAGCATTCTAAGAAATCTCATCTCCCATCTGTTTCCTGTTCCTCTTTCAGCACTTCCCCAGCGCTCTCAGCAGCTCTGGGGCTCAGACGAGCTGAGGGCCAGGTTCTCACCCGCCTTGTGCCACAGCTCATCACCAACACCTGTGCCAACGGCAATAAATCCAACACAACCACAATCCCACAGGACACGTGCCACTCCTGCCACCTCGGGTCCCTTTGCCCGTATGTGCATGTCACAAACCTGAACACAATCCCACCTCTTTGCCTAAAGCAGCCAGTTTGCTAGACTTTAATGATAACCTGTTGTTTTTATGTGGAATATTTACCTATGATTAAACATTGACCACTAAGCAAACAGAGGAGGTTTTCAATAATTTTTCAATATTTAAGAGCTGGAAATGACCCTGTTTTATATCACACAAAGCAAAGTGTCAGCAGTCAGTAGTGCTGGAGCTGATGGTAGTGGTTGGGGTTCTGAAGCAACAGCTCCTGTGAGTCTGTGTCTCTGGTCTCTACAAGAACAGCCCCGTAGGTCTGTGTCCTGGGTGAGAGACCTGAAATGATCCTGGTGACACCCCTGGCAGGTCCCCTGCATGAGTCAGCACATTCTCCTCAGTGCCACTGGAAACTTCAAAAAAAAAAGAAAATAAACCTCAAGTCTGCCTTTTCCTTAAGGGAACTTCAGCGTAGGTCTGAGGAGATAAAGATGAGATGCACAAGTGTAAGAAGTGCTGAGATACCTCAGATGGCTCCAGCTCTCACAGAGATGACACTGACATCACCCAGGAAATCAGAGCACAGTGCTCACCCACGGGTTCTGCTCTCCCAGGAACAGCCACAGTGGGCACAAACTCCAGGGGGCCTTCATGTGGGTTCAGAGGGACCAAACCCAAAGGATGCTGTCCAGCAGCTGCAGCACCGGCGTGGGCCCAAGGCAGGACAAGCCCTGGGCCGGGCTCACAGGGGCTCAGGCTGCTCTTCAGTGGGGGCACGTGGTACCAACTGTGTCATGTTGGGACCCTGCAGTTCCACACTGCACCCACCCATCCATGCAGCCAAAATCCCTTCTTTGGGCTGACATCAACATTTCAGCCAACACCCACAGGCAGGGGGCTGAGTTAGAGCAACAAACCAACTCCCTCCTTGCCCAGTTCCAACAAAATACCTGTCAGAGCAGTGGGACCTGGGGCAGGGCCCTGGCACTGCTGCCTCTGAGCCAGGCACATGGGCCCCATCCACCCCCTGCCCCTGCCCAGCTGCAGGCGAGTGTTTCTGGAGGTTTGACCAGGATTCTCAATGTAAATGTCCAGAAACCATTGGGTATTTATAGAGCACAGGAGCTGGTTTTATACTGTCATGTTTAAATGGTTGGGTTTTGCTTTCAGCTATTTCCAGTAGAAGAAAAAGGAAAAAAAAGTCCCAAAGGGAGAGAGGGAGAGGGTGGAAGGTCACTGAGAAATGGATGTGACTTGTGCTGTGTCCACTGCCATAATGGGGCCATGTAGCATTGGCCCCTCATCCTACTGAGCAAACCCTGAGTGGATTAAATGCACAAAGAGACAAGACTGGTTATATTCCTTAAAAAACCCACATAGTGCTATTCCCATGTGTTTGAAAGGAGGAAATCTCCCAACCCTAAAGACACCTGTGTGGAACAGAACAAATAACCTGAAAACTCCCTGTGAAAACCAGCCAAGATCTAAGGTAGATTCATTTGGTGCCCCAAAAGCTGCAAATTTCTCTTCACAAGGAAGTTTATACATCTCTTCTAAAAGAGGATATGAAAGCAGCTATAAAAAACAGGAATCAAAGTACAACAAATTAAACAAGGAAACATCTGTGACGATCAGTATGAGCCAAAGCTGATGGGTGTGAACAACTTATAAGAAGAACCAGCTGTGTCAAGCACTACCCACAGAACCCTCACAAACAATAAACCTGAGAGTTCTGAAGTTCACCTTTGATACGATAAATTCAAATAATTGATTATTGTGTGCAATAATTAACTGTTACTAAACAGAGAAGGGAAAAATGTCAATAACTGTGGAGTAAAACATTCCTGGTGCACATTTGTAATCAAAGTGGTTGATGTAAATATATAATCAAGGTCATGTAACAGTAAAGGTGTAGGTTAAGTAGCATCTGTTAAATATAAAGATTTTTAAATCACCAACTCTGAACACTTGTATTTAATAATTTTAAAAGAATCGTTTGGAAACCCTTCAAAAGCTTCTGGCTAATCCTTAATATGTCTTTGAGAAATGGGAAAGTCTCTGCAAAGCTTGGGAGGAGCTTTGGTTGCAGGTCTTTTAGAAGTCCTTTAGTACCCAGGACTAGCCTGAGTGTGCAATAGAAGGTAACACTGGCACGTGCCAGCAAAGAGATGCAGGATGGAGTCACGCTTCACGGTGGTGGTATTGCACTGGAAGTACCTACTGGTTTTCAATTTTTTCAGCAACTTTCATTGTGGACTCTTGGATCACCAAATCTCACTTACGGCAATGTTGTAAACGGGTGTCAAGCCAAAATTTCCCAAAGGCAAGCTATGAAAAAAGCTTCCAGCCCTCCATTCAGAACTGGAAAACCAAACACTGCATGGGATGGTCTTTGCCTACGGTACGTGAAGCAATGGAGGTCTGGCAGCCTGTGTCCAGGAAGGCCAGGCAAAGAGGAGTGACTCACTCAGGTCTGACCACCACTGAGAGCTGGAGCCCTGCCAGGAGCCTTGCAAGGGGCTCATCCACTTGGTGATGCCCATTTGGTGCACGGCCAAGAACCTTGTTGTCTCTCACCAATGAAGGACTGCAGAGCTCCCCTGCAGGTGTCCAGCATCCACCTGGGTCCTTGTCTGAGGCACAGCAGTCTGAGCCACCAGGTAACACCAACTGCCTGAAAATCAGGTCCCTTTGCAGCATTTAGTGCTGCACACAAAATTGAGAATAGCTTTGGTCTGCTAACCAAAAGGTCAGTTTCTAAACAAAGAGGTACAGGATGTTATATCAGATGGCAGAACTGAGGAACTGAAATGACACCAAAGCTGCTGACTTACAGAGAATTGGGAAAAGAAATAAATATTCAATAAATTCAGATACAAATAACAACTGACCACCTTTCATAGGAGAGGAGGGACATGTAAACAAAGATGGAAAGTTTGTTTTCCTACATTTGCAATGCAGTATTTAATTTGAAATGATCTTTTCCTGTGGACACTGAGTATGAGGATGTGATCTTCTCTTCCTCATCTCCTTACCTCTGTGTTTTTTCTGTCATCAGTTTTATTTGGCCTTAAACTAGACAGTCTTATTTATGGAATAAATGTCAAGTTTTCTCATGAGTTTAGTGGCAAGCACCATGACAACCATGTCCTGGTGTAGATGCTATTGACATTAAAGTAGGATGTAGTAGTAGTAATCATAATAATAATAATAATGATGATGATGTCAAGGCCCTGAAGTGAGGTCTCTGTCATTGCAAACCATAACTTACGAGTGCACACCAATGTTCCACCACTGCAAGGCACAGTGTTCGTCCTGGGGTTGGACAATTAAAACCAATCAAGTGGTCAGTCCCAGGAAAAAATTAACTGACAATCACAAACAATCTTTTATTATCCACCATATCCCTAACATATCTCTGTATGCAGACATGTATATATCCTTGCATTTCATAGGGAGTGCATGGAGAAAGCCAGGGCAAAGAGGAGTGTTCCCTTCTCCAAAGTGGTTAAACCAACACTGGTGTTCTTGGTACTGGCTGATTGATCTGAGCAATTTTAATAAAAGAAACACCACCAAATAAAATAAAGGGTAAAGAATCCTTTCCCTGCGCCTCACATCATGTGGCTGCATCCTCCATATGGCCAGAAGGAAAAGCCATCTCCCATTTGCCCACCAAACCACATATTTAATCCATGTGCTTATGTCAAACTTAATTACAGCACATTTGGCATAAAATAACAATCCACATCCTTGGAGAGGGGAACTTAAGTAGTTAATATGTGTGATTGAATGAAAGTGCTTTGCTGAATGTTTATGAGAAACCCAAGACAGCCAAATGTGGTGATAGTTTAACCATTTAAACACGAGCTCTCCTGCCTGCCCTGGAGCCCCTGGTGCCCGTGTGGCACCTGCCCAGCTGCCCCACGCCAGGAGAGGTGCCTTGCACACACACCTGCCCAAGCCTCGCCCAGCAAACTCACCAGCCCCTAATAACCCACGTGTTGCTCTGAGAGACAATTCTCCTGCCAATCTTCCTGCCCTCTTCTCTCATTCTGTGCATTAAAAAGATCTTGGTGCTTCTTTCTTATTTTCATGCCAGTTTGTAGAACTCACAGGTCTCCTATATGCAAATTTCCTCTCTCTGTATATTCCAGAACCTCTAAAGAAGCAGCCCTAAAAGATGGCGAGTGGTTCTGGATTTATGCTCATTCAGAGATTTGCTGGGGAGGTAAGGACAGAATACAGAAGGACAGAATGCAGAGGTGCTGCAGGACCCACAGGAGAATCAGCTGGTGAGGCTGTCCAGGAAAGCTGGCCTTGGGAGCACTCCGAGACAGAGCCAGAGAACTCCTGGCCCTTGGTGTGACACTCTAAGCCTCGGCAATGCTGCTCATGGGGACAAGGTGCCTGCTGGCTCCAGCTGGCTCCCTGGCCTAAGATGCTGGGAGATGGAGCCCATGGGGACTCAGAGCACACTTCAGGAGCCCTGGGCAGGTTGGAGGGGATCAGAGGGACTGCGCAGTCAGGGGTGACACACAAACAAATCTTCAATGAAATCAGTCAAAAAGTGGTACAGGGGCCCAGAGAGGCTGCTGAGGTTTTAATGCCTGACTGGAGAGGGCCCTCAGCAGCTTGATTTCTGCTGGCCTTGCTTTCAGCGGGGGTTTGGACAAGGTGACCTCCAAAGGTCCCTTCTCACTCAAACTACACCCCAATAACCAGGAAGGACAGAAATAGGGGGTCACTGCAGTCAGCGCCCCAGATCACAGAGCACGAGTAAAGTCCCCGTGTGAGAAGCAGTGTCTGTGGAGAGAGCAGGGGAAGAATGAAAAGTGTTCAGCAGTGACCTTGCTACAAGGAGCAGGAACAAAGAGGAAACAGCTGAATGTGGTGCGGGGGTGACGAGCCCTGGTAATGGCCTGCTCCTGCTCCCAGACAATGCGCATGGAAAATCTCCCATTAACTTCGGTGACACAGCACCGGGCTCTAAAAGAGCAGGCACTAAAGTGGATGACAGTGTCAGAAAAGAGAGGAGGAAAGAAGGAAAAATTTAAGTTTCACTTTCATCATGCTGAGGATGAGTTCACTGCTGAAATTCTGCTGTTCCCTCTTTCAAAAATGAACATAAATATTTTGCACCAAACACAGAGGAGTGGCTGGAATTAACTGACTCGGTGTCTTTAAAACGATGGCATGGCCTTCTCCTTGCCAGAGACTAATTTTTGATGATTGATCAGTGTGAGTCCTTCACCCTGCCCTGGATATAAAAACAGTGGTAACAGCCTAAAAACCATCACACTGCGTGCAAAATCCTACAGAATGCCTGCTGTACACTGATGTAACTGAGCGTGACACACTGGCTTTTACATCACCACCACTACCCTGCCTCTGCCAGCACAAAATAAAGTTAGTTTGCACACTGACTGAGAATATTTATATGTAGAAGATACATATACAGAGGACAAACAAGTGATGGAGCCTTTGATAAGTATATGTATGTAATACAACCATATATTCCTGTGTCTAGAAAAAAGCACATGTTGAAGAAACTGCAGTTTCTAAAAACATGTGCTTTTAGTCAGGGTGGCCCAGACTAATATATAAATTGCATTTTCTGATATGAGGAAGGTTATGAAAAGAAATTCGTGAGATTCATCATACACCTTTGGGGCAGAGCTGCTCTGTAGCCTGGAGCTGCCGCTCACTGCTGCCACTTGTTCTGTTTGCTGTGGCATTTTGGGTGGCTTGCGCCTCATGAAGTAGTGGCCTTTTGTTTGGATCCAGGGGACGGAGTCCCTCGTGCCAACACAAATCAAATATTCATGAGCTGGGATCCAGCAGTGCCTGAGCCCTCCGAAGTGAGGGCAGCCCTGACCCCCAGCGCCGTCCCACACTGCCGAACCAGCAGTGCTCCGAGGCAGGGATCCAGGCTCGACCCAAACTCACTCCCACGTGTGGCCCCATCCCACAGAAGCCAGTGGCTGCCCTGGGCCCCTTCAGAAGGTGTGTTCTGTCCGTATCCACCATGGTTATTGATGGCAGACAGCAAAGGAGCCGTCCCGGCAGCACCCAGCCCCGTCAGTGCCGTCCCGGCGTCTGCCAAGCGCGGTGCCCTCTGCCCCTGGGGCTGGGCTGAGTTCCCCTTCCCACGTCTGCTTGACAGCCCTGTCTGCTCGGAGGGACCCAGGATTCCAGGCAGAGCTTTCCCATGCCATCGTCCCTCAGAATAGCTCTGCTCCCTGTATTTTTAGCAAGGCTCAAATGGGCCAATATGTTTGATTTTCCACTGTTTCCACCCAGCTCGAGTCCTGTCTGTGGCAGTCTCCCTGTGTTTCTACCGGCGTGCCTGGCCAGTGGTGCAGGGCCAGGAGGAGCTGGGAGATGGTAGCTCAGGCAGCAAGAGCTGCTTTGCATACTTGGAGTTGTACAAAGCTGATTTTCTGAGAGAGAGAGAAAGACGGAGAAAGGGGTTTCTGTAAGTAGCGGAGACAATGAGAACAAGGCAGGCACTATGCCAAGCACGGGAGGACTGCCAAAACACATATCATTAGCTTGGGCCAGCTATAAGCAAGGAAATGAGAAACATATGTTGGAGAGCAAGGTTAGGAGCGAGGGACTATGGGTCAGTGACAGTCGTCCGAAAACTTTTCCCTTGTTCTTCAGCTGTGGCCCGCCGGTGTCAGATGTCACTCTGACAGCCTTCATTTCTCATGACGGCCAGGCTTATTTTGGCCTGCTTGTTTTTTGTTGTGTTTTTTTCTTTCCCTCCCCTAATGGGAGTTATTGAGAGGAAGAAGAGAACAGACAAGAAATACTTTGCCATTTTTTTTCCCACAGTTATGGGAAAATAACCTTGTTTTCTGTGATGTTCTCTGAAATCCTCACCCTTTATAAAATAACGGTGTCTTAGGATTGGGATTCTGCCTAGCCTTGGTGAAAAGAAAAGGGTGGGTAGTGTATTCTTAAGCAGTTCTTGATGTTCTTTCTTAAATATAATTAGATGCACCTCATTACCTCAAACTAAAGGCCTTTTGTACTTCTTCAGGGCTGTGCTTCCTGAAAGCCAAAGCATGCCACGGCTTGCAGCACCCACTCTTATTTTATAACATTAAGTGTATTTTTAACATTTTTACCCTTTATCCGGGCTGTTTGCAGATTATTTCATTTTTCCACACTGGCTACACCCAGATGATATGTTCCTCACTGACATTTAAGGAAGAGTTTGAAGTTCCTGTTCCCTGTCCCAGCATCATTATGTTTGTTTTCCCTTTGATGGTGCTTACACTAGAGAGTGTCTCCAAGAGCATTGCTGCTTACCTCTCTAGGCTGAAATATTCCCAGATAGAGAAGATCCTAATAGGAGTCTAAGACACCATTCCAAGACACTTCTGTTTGAGTCCTGTTCCAGCAGACTGACCCCGATGGGCCCCTCCGCTCCACCAGCGCCGTGCTGGGGCTGAGCACCTTGTAAAACCTCAGGAGGCCTCGGGTTGGAAATGTACAAGAGGTTCATCTGCTTTAGGGCTTGGAATTGTGTACAGAGCAGAAGGAAAGGTAAGGATGCAAGGAGAAATTCATCCACCAAAAGCCAAATGCCATTCCTCATGGATGACCCTTGCCCTGATGGGGAGATGCAGGATCACAGCGGGTTGGCTTCCCACTGCACAAGAACATCTTTAATGCCTAAAAGTTTGCAAGAAATAATTTAATTCTAATGTCTTCAATTGCTTTCCATGCACTAAAGCCTGCTCTGGGAGCCAGGCAGTCCTGGCAAAGTCGCTGAGAGAAGCAAGTGAGGTGCAAGATGATGTTTGAAAGGAGAAGGGAGATGAAGCAGAGGTTGTGCAGGGACTCAGTGCAGGCAGAGACCGAGGTGGGATGAGCAGTGCTGAGGACAGGCCCCGGCTGGGGATGGCACTAACTCTTGCTCCAGCCTGGGTTGCAGGGTGACAGACCTGTCATTTCCAAGCACTTTTTCTCCCCAACTTTGAGGAAGGGCTGGCACAGCACACAGCCACTGATACTTGTTTTCTCTTAGGCAATAAGTTAAAATGCTTGGAAATAATATTTCTCCCTGCCTGTTTCTGGAATTTGGGCTGGGCAGCAACAACAGCAACAATCCTTACAGAGTCCTTCCTGCCCGTCTCTGCTCTGAAACACACCTGCAGCAGAATGCTGAAGAATTTGCTGTATTAACATACTCTATAAATCTGATATCTTTAATTTTTAATATGCCATTAAAAAGATTTGCTGGCAAATTTATTATTTTTTCAATAACTATAGGGAGGAAGCCATGTTGGCTGTCATCTTTCAAACACCTCACCAACTCACATGGCCTTGACTTGTAATACAAGATGATCCAAGATGAAATGCAAGGTTTAAACCAAAACTGATAACCCAAGGTGCTTCAACTCAGAGTGCCCAACCACCTTCACCAGCACAGACCCTGGTCACTCCCAGTCATCATGGCCCAGAAGAAATCACTCATTTATAATTACATGCAATGTTCTAGGGGCCTAAAAGCAATACAGACCATAATTGTGATAGCCAGGATTACTGGGAAGATGTGTGTCCTCGTATGGCTGCGTGCATTCAGACATGACTTGATGGCCCCTGTGTTCTGGAGAAGCTTCCTCAGAGATCCAGGTGTTCCTGAGGTGTTGGCCACTGGCTCCTGGGTCAAAGGTTGGTGAAAATGTCTTTTGTCCCACAGCTGTAGAGCTGCAGTCCCTTGCACTCAGGAGCTCACTGACGTGTCACCCCGCTTGCCCAAAGGGCCACCAAGAGCCAGAGGGTGACCCCAGCTGGGAAAACCAGCCAGGAACCGGCCAGGGAAGGGAGGCACAAACCCAGAGAACGCCTGTCTGTCTTCAAGTGCCCGAATTACCATGATGTCAGTGCAAGACAAAACCTCAAAAAATATACAGCTTGATTAAAGTTGTAGACTCTGGGCAGAAAACACCTGAGCAGAACCAGGAATGGGGACTAAGGAGACCAAGAGAAAGTGTGTGGCATTAATTACAGTTAATTTCTGGTTTTATCTGCTTTGAAAAAGGGTCACACAGAATTCCAGCAGCCTCAGGAAGTGTAGATGGATGCACAAGGACTTTCATATTTCTTTGGACTTCTCCCCATAGCTGGAACCATCCAAAGAAGATAATTTCTTTTCACTTGCATTTTTTAGGTTAATTTCACAGTCACATGCAGTTATTTCTGTAATTAATATGGGGGGGTTGGTAATATTTAATGTATCTTATGAGTATTTTTATCTGTTTAATTAGCTTCCCCCAGGCAGACTTGAGGTGACAGTAAAGATGTTTTACTTGGTGCTTGCCATCAGCAGAAAAAGTTTCTTACTATTGTTCGTCTCAGACAACACAGAAGCAGAGACAGACAGGAGGGGGTTTGTGTTAAATCTGTTTGCACTGAGCAGAAACTCAACTGGACAAGTCCTCGAGCAACTCGATCTATTTGTAATTGCCTTGAGCAGGGGCCTGGCCCAGATGATCCCCAGAGGGCTCTTCCAGCCTAAATTATTCTATGATTCCCTGGTTTTTATTTTCTCCCTATACAGCACATGCTCCCTCAGCAGATCAGACCCGCTGTGAAATGGCTCGTGCCCAGGGGATGAGAGTCCCTGCAGAGCTGGGGCTGCACAGAGTCAGTGCCCACTTGGATGGCCTTTTTTGGACCCACACTGCACTGTGAATAATATGATAAGGTTTCTTCTCCAAATTTATCAAATTTACAATAAGGGCATGGAAACGTGAAAAAAACCAAGTCACTCCTAGCACAGTGATTTTTTTATTTCTGTTCAGAGGTCATCACACTTGAAAAATATTTTCATCTAAACACTTTGTTTCCCCCCTGTTCCAAGCCTGAGAATTCGGACCAAGCTGGTAACTCCAAGAACGTATGGATACTTTTGAAAGTGGAAACTATTTTTGTGCGTATAAGTAATTCTGTGGGAGTGAATGTATTTGCAGCTTCCAGGCCAGGCAGGATGACCTTTCCAGAACTTGTAAAATCCAATCAAATAAAAATAGATTCAGACTTCCTTAAAATGAAACTGCTCAAAAAAGAAGCCCATGGGCTGAAATGCTGGAAGAAAACAGAATGTGCACTCGCAAATATACTTAAAAATGAAATTTTAAACTTAGAATGACAATATTTGTACCTCTGCCCCTCTCTGTTTCTTCACTCGCTGCATTTCTATCTCATTCTTATCAGAGCTCTGTCAGCCCCTAAACTGACATTTTCCCATCCTGATCATTCCCAGGATAGAGGAGACAGAATTTTTTTTCAGTTGGCTGATGCAAACAGCAGATCATCCTACAGAGAAACGTCAAGGACAGTTCGGAGTCCTAATCCCTGACCCGCCTGCCCTTTCCTAACTCACTATTGACATTGAACTTAGAAAGCTGCAATGCTGAGATGAGATAATGAATTCTGTTTGCTCGGAGTGTGCAAGAGGAACAGGGGAGATAGGGAGGAGGAAGGGCTCTGGCTGTAAGGGCTCTCTGGGGTTCCAGTCCAGCTCAAATCTCCTCATGCCTGAAACCTGCATAAGGAAAATAACTACACAAATAACCACTGGTTTCCCCTTGTGCACTTTATTGCCCCACAGGCACATCCAGGGAAGATGGGAATTACTCATCAACCAAGACTCCAGAGTCTTCTCTGTTTCTTTCTAGGATCAAGTCTAAGGTGCTGCAGCTTGGAATGATGTGCTTTATACTTTTAAACAGTTACTTGTTGGGAAATTTTAGGAGACAATACTTATTGTACTTATAATTCCTAGAGTGGCTGATCTCCACAGATGCTGCTGCCCCAGCATCACTCACACCAAACTCCACTGGAGTCTAAAGTGGGACTTAAGTTTTGCCATCGTGATCCCAGGAACACTCAGCTTTGAACACTGCCATCCACAGCTTTAGCAGGTTAGTCAGAAAACCTGTACATCCTAATGGGAGTCACAAGGCTTATAATTTTTAAATAGCATTTGCTGCTTGTTCTTCTATTGTATATTGATATTTTTACTATAAAAGGAGTCATTAATCACAACCTGAGAATTGTAGGATAATGAGTTTGGCTTCTGTAAGCTTATCTGGTTTGTTACTTTGTATTTTTAGCACTAACTATTCACCTATACTGTAGTTATCATAAGATGCTGAGAGAAAACAACACAATTACTGCTCCTGAAATATGAAAAAATTAATATTTCTAAATCAGTGTTTGAATTCTGAGAATGCTCTGAAGATACAGTTCTTCCTGAGAAAAATAATGTCTGTTGTGGAATGACTCATTAAGAAGAGCCAACAGTGGCACCAAATGATGTCACCTTGTGTGAATTTGTCCACTTTCTTCCAAAGCACACAGGCTTTGGAATCACACTAAAGGCACTAGCTTTTCCTGCATATTTAAGCCCTTTGGATGAGTACATATTACTGGGATGGAAAAGAAAATCAGAAAAAAAAAAAGAGAGTTGGAGAAACCAAATTACTTTTGGCTGTACTTTTAGAAGGATTACTTCACCAGTTTTTAAAAATTATTACCACTGTTAAGTATCAATAGTGACAATTTTTAGCTACTTCTACTAATTTGCACTGCAGGAAGGCAGGTATCATCTCACCTTACTCTGAGCCACGTTAATACAGAGTCAGCAACTGGGTATGTCATGGAAGTTCTTACAAAGTCAAAAGGACTTGACTACAAGTTAAATTAATTGTAAAAGTTTAAATTCTTGCTTCTCCTAACTCGGCCTGTGTAGGAATCCAGATCAGGTAAGCATCAGCTCCTGTACAGAGGGATTGACTATAATTATTTATGAATCTACAAATGCACAAACCATCTGAAAACTTGACACAAATTTTGAGATGCAGCATTTTATCTGTTCTGCAACTGACCCTCCACAATGAGGAAAACTCAAAGTTAGGCTCAGAAGTGGTTTGAAATTATTATTTGTCCACTTTTGTCACTGGTGGCTTTGCAAAACAGAGCAAACGAAACCTAACTCCAGCTGCTGGGACAGAGCTTTCCCTCTCATCTCTTCCCAGCCACACTAATCAACATAATTCATGGTAAGAAGGAAGGAAAATGAGCATCCTCGCATGGATATTTCATCAAGATTCTGGAGAGCTTCATAAAGCAGCCTCTTTAAGGAGCCATAAAATGAAACAAGACATATTTCTAGGGTTGTCAGCAGGTAGATCCACTGGTTTTGTGGTAAGTAATCTCTTTGGGAGGAAGTCTTTGCTCTGATGTCTGCGTTGGATGTTCTGTGGCTCCCCGCAGCCGCCCCAGCGCAGGTCTGTTCACTGGAAGAGGAGGCGGTGATGATATTGCTTCTAACAACCAGACTGAAGTATAGCCCCAGGCCATCTTCCAAAGCCCCCTCCAAACAGCCTCTAATTAATTTTAATCCTGCCACTCCAATGAGTCCCAAGAGTGCAGCAACCAAAACAAAAAAAACCTTCATCAAGTCATTCAGAGGAGCTCTGACGGCATCACGTCACGATTTTAGGGCTTCAAGCAGAAAGCACTATAGAAAGCTTTTAAATGCCATTTTCCTTTGGTTTCTTTATTTTCTGTCCTCAAAACCATAAAGAGCCTGTTTCTGATGAAAATGTCGTTCTCATGTCTCTGCAGGCCCCTCCAGCTCCCCGATAGGTGGGTGGCAGGGCTCAGGGAGACCCACCGCCATCTCCAGGGGAAGGGCTCTGCCCAGCCCGGGCTGAGCCGGGCCCACAGCTGCTCCTGCAGCCCTCGACCTCCCCAGAAAGGCTCTCTGCAAACGTGGGAACCAGCCCAATATGCCCAACCAGCACCACTGGACACTCAACATTGGAACCAGTACCTCTGGAGCCGCCGTTGGCTTCAGCACCCACGAACCATCTGCCTGGAGCAGGAGGAGCAGCATCTCCCATAGCTGCTAATTTTGTCATATCATTTGGTTTGAAAATAGAAACGCTCCCTCTATTTTTGTCTAGCTGATCTATTGCTCTAACAGCCTCGTGAATATGAAATTTTGGGGATGCTCTCAAATTGAGCAGTAAAAGTGCTTTGCAAGATACAATTCTCCATATTTAACTTCGCACCAAGTTTTATTATTATTACTACATTTTACTAGAAGAAACACTCACAGAAAACAAGTTTCTAGATTGCTATAGAAGACCTCCCAAACTGAATTTTATATTTGTGTGTAAGAATATTAGTAATGGTAGATGTGTGTAAATAGCACAGAGGTGCTCATGGAGAGGGATGTTCAGGAAGACATGAGCAATTACAATGTAATGCAAATAGGTGGTGAATATTTCCTTAAGAATCACCTCAGTAAAGAATGTTGTTTATCCTTTTGGTTTATTCCATTTAAAATGTGCATGAAGGAATTAAGTTTCAAGAGTTTCTTGGGAAAAGGACTCTAGCTGGAGATGTGTGAGAAGACAGAGACACTTAAAACAGGCTGTTAATGCCAGATCAGAGAAAGACACATGAAAAGAACTGGATTAGAAATGCAGAGACCCCCTTCCTCACGATATAGCTTATAAATTGGGGACCACATTATTTTCCCCCACATTTCCACAGCTCTGATGCACTATATTGAGCAGACACACATATTTTCCCCCCACTGCTCAATGCGTGGCTCCTTTTATTTACTTTATACAATTCAAATGCTGCTCTGATGTCCAAGTTATTAAATTCCTTGTAAGCTTTTCCTCAAATCCCTTGTGATCCAAGGTGCTATTATTACCTCTATTGCACTGACTGCAGAGCTGAGATCTATAGTGATTAAAGGAAATGTATCTTCTAACTGTGGATGTCTAATTAAGAGAGGTCTACAAACTGTTTTCTCAGATCACTCCTTATGTGTCCAAAATGGTCTTCAGCAGCAGTTGAGTACAAATTCAGAGCCCTGCATCTCAAATGAACCATGAAGAAACTGAAGAATACCCAATTAGTAACAGTCTGTGAAAAGTTAGGTTGAAGTGAATTAACCAGCATCACAAAGGAGAAAAGGTGGCAAAGGAAGGGAAAACAATCAGTTTTCCAAGGCAGCATTCAATCATCTTAACCATTAAATAATGCTTTCTTCTCCTTTTCTTAGGCTGATTTGCTACTTCCAAATTCTGAAGCAGACAAAAGAAGGGTCCTGCAGCCAGCAACGTCCTGCACCTCAACCCCTGGTCCTTCCTCCTCCTCCCTCGTGCTGGCCCCAGCAGGGGTCACTCAGAGCCCAGGAACCACGGGCTGCCCAGCACCACTCTGGCTTGGATGGCATCCTCTGGATCGTGCTAACAGCACCAAGGTGTGCCACCAGCAGTGCCAGCAGGACTGGCCGTTCTGGCCGTGCTGTGTCACCCTTGTGCCCAGCACGTGCCCGGCCGTGCACGGAGCCTGGCTGGGTCAGCACCAGCCACCTCCTCCTCCTCCTCTTCCTCCCCTGGAGGCAGATGGTCCGACTGAGGCTCCTCCTGCTCAGCCCTGAGCCTGGGGAAAGGCACTGCTACCACACGGTCCAGCTCTTTTAACGCACGGGCAGACACGGGTGACCTCACCTTGTCCCCTCCCCTCTGCTGGTGACAAGGCTCTCTCTCCCCGGCAAAGACGAGAACAGACCCCACCTGCTGCCATGGAGCCCGTGTTACATGGACACTGGAGGCTCTTCCTTCCCACAGGGAAGTGCCAAACCTAGTGCTGTTCTGTAGCTTCCATCATGGAGCAAAGATGCCAAACAGGAATCACCAAACCCACAGAAATTCTCAGGAGCACTGCACACCCTTCCACAAGCACCTCAGTGTGGTACAGCAGGCACCAGCTCTGACCTGAAACCCAGGGACAACCTCAACATCTGGCTGAAGTGTCCACCATGAATGGAGTTTCCTGGACAGCTGTTTGATCTAATCCCATCCTCCTGCCCACCTGAGAAATGCAGGATTTGGATCATTCTTTAAAGGTAAGGTGTGGGTGAACCAAAGATAAATCCCTAATGCAAAATCCATCCTCTGCCAAATGTCACACTTGAAATCTGGGCTGGAGATTTCTGGGAAAAAAATTGGTAGAATTTGTTAATATAAACAAACTTGTGTCTCTAACTCTCTCTCTCTCTCTCTCTTTTTTTTTAAGGCCTCAACAGTTTGATTGGTGAGGAAAAAAAAAAGACACAGACCATCAAAATGGCACTTACAGCAGACAGGAGAATTTCCAGTTGAAGTGGTTTATGCCAGACAAAAAGCAGCATGTTAGAATGCTGCTAATCACTAAAGTGATGAGAATCACTTTAGTAATTCCCAGGTGTTGGTGCTGTGGAACGCCAGCACTGACAGTCTCAGGTTATGTTGCCAGGACAGAAGTACTGCTCAGACTTCACTGGAGTCCACAGTGGCAGCAGGTGGCTTGTCAGGGTGATGGGAAAAGGCAAGTAAGCTCTGCCTCCCAACTGGAGTCGCCCATCCCCAGGGCAGGAAAGGCTCTTCAGGAGTGTCCCGGAAACGCAGGGCTGTTGGCGCTGTGTCCGACAGCGCGGGAAGGCTGAAGAGCTGCACCCCTCCCTGGCACAGAAACGTTTCCTCTGAGTTTTTGTAGTGAATGCACTGTGGAACATTCTAGATTTACACCAACAGGATGCTCACGTGTAAAGAAATGCTTCTGCTTCCAAGGTCTACCTACTCTGCTGCATTAAATTCCTTGAGATCTCCTTAGTATTTACATGCTCCCTCCTTGCAAACAGTCCTGCGGTATCTGGAATGCTCCCAAGTGTCCATGCTAAACACAGTGATTCATTGCACTGTGTTAATAATGGACAAGAAAAGAGGCTTTTGAGTTCTGTAACCCATAACAACTTTGAAAAGAACAAAGGGCCCTCTCCAAAGTCACTGGAGTTAATGGGCTCTTTTCACTCAAACCCAACCTGGGCTTGCCGAATGTCTAAACCGGGAGCTGCTGCCATCTCACTCGAGACAGCTCCGGCTGCAGCGAGAGCGGCTGTTCATTTCCCGTTACCCCCTAATGAAACAAAATCATGGAAGGTTAAAGAAAGGCACAGATGGTCTGTGGAGGTGATTGGAACCAATGACTTGGAACCAGCACCCTCCCAACCATCCGCACTGCCCAGCGCAGCCAGCGGCACGCCCGGACTCCCTGCAGGATTTTTCAACCCCGTGCCTGCTTACCCAGCAAGCATTAATCCTTATCAAGGAGATCATTTGTGCACATTAAAGGAACCATTTTCTCTCCTCCTTTCCCAAGGACTGTATTTCTCTGGCTGCCTCTGGCAGAGGCTCCTCCAGAAGCCAACACAGAACTCACTTTTCCAGGCAGCAGGCAAAAAACACAGGCAAAAATATCCAGAAAAAAATCCATGCAGGACCATTATCCAACCTGTCTTTTTGGTCCCTTGGGATCAAAGAACAGTTCAGTGTCTCTTAAACCTGATTCCTTTCACAGATCTACAGAGAGGATAACAGGCGGATTAGCCAGAAAGGCTGAAGTGGGGGGACTTTCCCTTCACACAAAATGCTGGTTTATCTTTTAGAAGATATATTTAATTTAGTGGTATTTCAGTCATTCATTTTGTTTAAATACATTTTAACTACCTTACATATCCAAGTGGGAAAAAGCTCATCAAGTTTAAGAATTCATTTGAGAAAAGTTCATAGTTTATGGATTCAAGCAAAAGACTCTCATGGCAACACCCAGCTTGGGAAAATTTGTTTCAGTTCAATATTTTTCTTCTCCTTTTGGAGCCAACTACTCCTTTTGAACCCGATTTTTTAAGGACGTAGTCAGGAAGCAAGATTGCCTGCCTGGCCATTCCCATCTCACTCCCAACTGGCTAATTCCAGCCAAAATGAAAGAAGAGGAAAGCCTTGGAGGCATTCTTTGTGACTGTGGAGGTTGTTGCTTGGAGGAAGCCGTGTGGGCGCGATGACCCTGTTGAGGAATGCTGGCTGCTTGGAGGGAGCAGTGTTCCCAGGGAGAGGAGCCCAGCCGTGCCACAGCCCATGTGGCCAGCACAGCTCTTGGCTGCACCAGCCTCAACACAGGGTCCCAGCATTCCAGAGAGATGGAAGGAGCTGGAGTTATTGCCATGGAATGGACAGAGCGAGTCGAGGGCATGGCCTTCAGGGAAAACCAAGCCCTGTGGATTCACCTGCCTACAGAGCAATTCATAGTACTGTAGAAAATTGTATTTCAGAAATGCGCTGTCTCCAGCTAAGAAGGACCTTCCTAGATAAAATTCAAGGCTGACATAGACCCATGCTCAATCCCCTTGAGCACCCTGGGAAGGCACCACAGAGTGCTGGTTTTCCAGGGAAAATGTTCTGCTGGTGTTTCTCAGCATGTCCATACAAGATAACTGGATGGGTAGATGTGAGGATTACTGGGAATTAGAAAGAGGCTTAAAGAACACTTGGCATGAGCTGACACTAGTGCATAGGCCACGAAGGCAGAGGAGCCATGTGCAGCTCCACCAGAGGAGCGAGTGCCTGCCCAGATCCCTGCCAGGCGGGGAGGGGGACGCAGGATCCGGGAGGAAGCGCACCCGCACCTCCGCACTGCTCTTTTGTATTTCAATTTTCTTTGGCCAGTGGGGATGATTTTATAGCATCACAGCAGAACATTATCTTTTATACTTTGACAAAATGAAACTGAGTCCTTGGGATTTTTTCACCCACTGCTCTCTTGGCTACTTCACTGCAGTACTATTTCATTACTTATTGATTTTTCAACGTGCTGTCTGCATCGCTGTAATTTACACAAGTTCTGATAGCCCTCAGCGATTCCTAACACCTCAGGGTGAGATCATGGAGCTCACTTGAGATACCAAAGGTAGGCAACAAGTTCGTCAGAAAAGATGACAAATTGACAAACTTGATAGTAAAGGAGGAAATTTGAGCAGCTGCAGGCATATCATATCAAGATGTTCTTCTTAGCCAAATTGAATTAGAGCAAATTTGTACCCCCAAAATTAGTCTCACAAACAGCTAATATGGGACTGTGAAGTGTATGGCTAAACCCCAAGAAATTAATAATGCATGTCCCACACAGGGCAGCTGAACTAATGCTATTTTGGTTGTAACTGGAGATAACCACTGGTCTGCGGACCGGCAGGTGGTAAGAGAAGGCAGCCTCGTCGTGAGCAAGGACAGGGAACTACAAAGAGCTCCTCTTACACTGAGGCAAGTAAATGCTGCTCCTTCAAGGCCTTCTCCACAGCTCTGCCATTCTGAGGAGCTCAGAGCAGTCGCAGGTGGCAGCGCTGTGTTCACCTTGACCAGATCAGCCTGATGTCCCTGACACGCTGTCACATCCTAAGGTCTGTCCAGCTCCTCGGAGCTCCCACACAGGGATGCTTCTGCAGGAAATCCGTCAGTGCTCAGTGAAACCAGCTCTAATCCTGCTTTGAGTTTCTCATGATACTGTTCATGGAGTCAAAATACAAATTTAGGTCACTTGTCATGACAATCTGGCTATCCTATGGTACAGATTTCTGTTACACCTGTACTTGTGTGGTGAAATCCCTTTACCCTTCAGTAAAGGGGCACCTTCTCAGTCAAGCTTCTCTGGGGACAGCCAGCAGCAGACTGGTGGGAGACCAGCCCCAAACAGGCAAACCTGTGCAGAGAGTGAAACAACACAGACTTTCAGTCTGTATCCTAAGCATGCGTTCAGATTTAAAAGGAAATATTTCTGCTGTCACTGTTTTCCAAATCAAGAAATTATATTGAGACGGTCTTTTCTTCTAAAAGTGAGACAAAAATAAGGCAGGTGCCCCCTCAAGGCCAAGTTTTTGTGGCCAGTGAACTGATCACAGGACAACCAGGAAGAAGATGGCCAGTAAAATTTAGAGGAATGAATTATCAGTGAAGCTCTGTTAGCTCTTCCATAGCATCTCCCATCTTATTTCCCACTGCAGACCTGGATTAATTGGGCTACTCAGCAAGGGCAGCAGTCAGAACATAGCTCAGTGCTCCTGCCTGGCTGGGAGTTGGAAATCGAGTGGTTTAGAAAGTACAAAACTGTATCTGAATTTTCATGCATCCAGGAAGATTATAATGCTCATGTACTACCCTTGCTTTTATTGCCCTGAAGCGACCTTGGCCTTTTCTTCCTTTTCCTCCCGGCAGCGCGATGCGACCGGGCCCAGGCTGGGGCTGAGCACGGCTGTGCAGTCCCCAAGAGATTTTCCAGCACTGCATTCTCTCATGAGATTTGTCAGCCATGAAATGCTTCGTGGGAATGTGTTGGTTTAAGCTCATCTTGTGAGGAGCCCCAGCAGTTTTTTGACAGACACCTCTGCACCCTTGTACATTCCTGCAGTGTCTCAGCAGTTCCCACCCCACAGCAATGTCCTACACCCTGTATGGACAACACACAGCTCAGGTACTGATATCAAGAGAGTCCATCAATTTAGTTCATTATGAAGGGAAAGACAAATGCATCCAAAATTGATGAAATATTCCAGACAATAAAATTTTTAGAAGTACTGTGTGTTCATTTTAATAGTTTATGAATTTGAAGTGGCTGATCTCTCCCTATTTTTACTATCATAAACCGTTCAGACAACAACTGTTACATGTATTTCCTTAATGCTGTTCTAACTTCAGCTCATTTCACAGTTTTATTTCATATTCCTGAACTATCATATTTCAAAATTTACAGTCTTGCACCAAAGGTCACATGTGGCCACGTCTAAGTCCTCTAAGATCTGTGATTCCGAAACGCTAAGCTGATGTTGGTTTAATTGATTCTGTGGAAGCAGCGATGCCTGTAACTCCTGAGAATTAGGGCTTTCCACAAACTGGCAAACTTTCAGTGGGTAAAATAAATATCCTCATATCCATGTGATAGAGGGTATATGCACAGCACGCAGTTATATCAACACACCTTTCTAATGATGCACTTTAGATTAAATACTGTGTCCAAAAGAGCCAAAGGATCACAGTTTGTGGAGCACAAGCCCAAACAAACGCCAGTGACATGTCCCAGCCGTTCCCTTTCTTGGGTGCAGCTGCACCAAAGTCTGAAGATTTCAGCAGGAGGGTTAAAGGAGCTGGGGTGACCCTTGCTGCACCTACAAGCACCCAAACAAGCCCATCTGCCAGCACAGGGTCCCTGGGGTGCCCCTAGCCTCCCCCATCCCAGGCCATGCCCTTATATGATCCCACAGAGCACTGGACACACCTGCTATGGGATATCTGAGCCTGGCCTGTACACTTCTCAGAACAGATGTAATAAAACTAATTTATTGCCCCTTTCCCCCAACAGGATTATAGTAACATAAACAAAGAAATGTTGAGTTCTTCAAGGAACGGCCCCTTGAACTCACGGATGTGACTGGGAGATTTAAGACCACTCTCCTCAAAGTAAGGCTCAGAGTACAACTTTCCTCATCCTATTTCTGCAGAGTTCTGGAGGAAGTACAGCAGTTTGGGTTTGAGGACTGTTTCCCTTTGAGACACCAAAGTTGCAGCTGCAGGACCGGGGTCCCCTGCCAGCATCCTCCACGCCAGTAGGAAGCTTGGGGACTGCCCAGGAGCACGGGCTCAGAAAGCTCAGACCATGCTGCAGATGGATATGAAATTATGGACAGGAACCTCCAAAAGTGCTACGGAGCAAATCAGCAACACTGGCCGATGACAGCATGAACATGAGGGAGGAAGATGAACACTGTCAGAACCTTTGCACAGCCCCATCTCCCCTCAGCCCCATGCCCTGTGCTCGCTCTGCAGGAGGGGATCCTGCTCCCACTTCCCGGGCAAGCCCCAGGGCTGCAGAGCAGACAAGCCCCGAGCGGGGAGCAGGCAGGGCCCGGCAGCGCCAGCCGTGCCCGGCAGCGCCAGGGGCCGGGATGGGCCAGGGTGGGGATGCTCCCAGCTCCTTCCCCGTGACCATGGGAGAAGAGCACCCAGGGCACTGCTTTCCCAGCAGCTTTTCTCTGAGTTTTGCTGATAATAACATGACGGTTTTCCCTGCGCTGGCAGTCGGATGAGAGGAGCCTGCAGCCTTTGGAGGGATCGATCCGATCGATCCCAGAGGCTCCATGTCATTTCCAGGGGATTTGCTAAAGAAGCTACTTATGTCCCTTTTTCATTTTCACCAACTCATTACCAGCTGCTGCTGCTCCCTGCACTTCAGCAGCACCTGCAGGAATGAATCCAGGCGCTCCCAGCCCCGGCCCTGCTGCAGGGGCCTCTCCCCTGGTGAGAGCGGGCCCGGAGCCGAGCGCTGAGGGCGGGTGACGCACCAGGGTCGCTCCCCATCCCTCCCTCTGTGCAGGCACGCACAGACACTCTCCTTTCTCTTTTCCTTTTTTAAAGGGCAGCCCAGCAGCAGACTAAGCAACTGATCCCCCGGCTTAACTTTTAAATTAAGACCATTGTAAATTTGGGAACTTGAGAAGAGATGGAGAGGACACCCATAATCCTTTGCAAATGTCAAGTGGCTCTCGATATTGGTTACTTTTCAAAGGTAGCTAGGCTACAGCGTGCGCAGTAATGAAAAACCCTGCCAGGCCCACTCCATAGGGCTTCAGTCAATATACATAATATTATTGGGCTTTGAAAGGATTAAAGATTGTTTCTTTTGCTTCCTTCTAATATGGAGATCTATTGCACTTAAAACTCCGAGCGCGCCTTCTCCCGCGGGGAGGAGGCCGCAGCCCTGGGATGCTCCAGCGCCACTCCCGTGCCCGTCCTGGCACCTCAGCTGGCACCCACGGATGGATTCAGCCACTCCAATCAGCCATTCCTGCCGTGAGCACCTCCTCGCTCTCCCACGTGGAAGAGGAATCAACAAATTTTTAAAATAAAAGTTAAACAACACTGAAAGTCTTCAGTACCAACAGGGCCAGAGGGCAGACTTGAAAGGATTGAAACATCTGGAAAAATACCATTTTTCATGACATCCTACTCAAAAAAGTTCATAGATCTGTGTTTTGACTGCAAGAAATCAGTTCCCCACAAACACCCATTAAGTATAAGAAATCTGAACAATTAGCAGGGGCTCCTCGGAGCCGTCACGGCGGCTCTGGCAGAGGAGGATGAGGCCCCAAAGCAAAGCAACTCCTGATCCAGGTCCCCTCGTTGAGTCTGGGGCTTCTGAAGCACCATCTGCAAAAGGCACATGCAAACCATGATTCAAGGGGTCTCAGATACAGCACCTTATGGCTGAAATACCATCAAACCCATATTTTTTATCATTTCACATCTGTATTTTCTTGTCCTGATGTTTAATTAGCCTTACTTCATTGAATATGAGGAATTTTTCTTCCCACCAACCTTGTAAGTACGACTATGGCAGGATTCCCTGGAACTCTCCTTTTATGAAGCCAAATGTGCAATGTTGGCAAGGCTCTGCTCTCAGTTATGCTCAAGAGAAAGGCAGCACTTGAGATTCCTGAGTAGGAGAGAGCAGGATTTAGCATCCTAGATGCCAGCAGGGCCCTGAAGTCCCTCAGCTCCCTCTGATCTGGAGTGAAGCTCCTGTGACTTAATGGCAAAGAGCCATTGATCCCTCCCCACTGGATCTTTGCTGAACTCACACTAATTCTGAAAAAAGTAGTTGAAAAATGTAGTTTTTCTCTTACTATCCATATGATATCATGATCTTCAACAGGTGAGCTGGAGACCAGAATCTGCAAAGTTCCCATTTCAGCAGAAGACAGGAATTAGGGGAAGACGAGTTAAAGGAAATGTTATAAGATTTTAAACAGTATTTTAAAAACCTAAATCAGGAAGATTTTCAACTGAAACCCTAACAAAAGTGCTGCTGCAGGTTTCAAGCTTCCCTGCTTTAGGGCTGACTCAACTTTGGTTGAATTCAAGAGAAATGGTGTCGTCAGAGGATAAAGCCCTTGATTTCAGATTGATTTAGAAAAGAAAAATATTCCCTATTAAGCCAGCAATAAATAACAGGGAATGTTTACAGACTGGATGACAGATTAGCTCGGGTGCTGAAAATAGCTTTCCTGAGGTGAGGTGAGTACTGCCCCTGAGGTCCAGCTGCACAGCCTGGCCAGCTGCTTTGACAGGCGTGTCAGGAGTCCTGAGCTGGCTGCCACTGGCCACTTGTTTACAGTGACCATAGAACTCCATTTTAAGAAGGATTTTGGTAATTCTGTGTGTCACCAGAACTAATCTTACAAAAATGGGTAGGTTTGCTTTATTATAATGTAAATTTCTTTTAGAAGTTCTAGATGAAAGAATTAGTAAGATATAAGGATCCAAATGAGTTCTTAATAATTTACATTAACTTTCCAGGGCAACATGTACCTGAAATGGAATAACCAAAAGCTTCCAGTGTCTCTGGTTTGTCTGCTTCTTGTGGGGACAAGCACAAAAGACAGTGATGATAGAACAGTTTAGCTGCTGATATCCTTTATGAGATATTGAGAGATTCCAGAAACTCTCCTAACATCTTGTAAATATTTTCTAAATGTCACAAAAATTCCCCTCTGTCTTCAAAGGATCTGTAAAACTCTACAGAGATCTGCAGGTGAGGAATCCCAGGTGAATTGAGGGAGAAAGGAGAAAGAGCACCAAGAGAGCAGGAAATGTCCAATCCAGAGGCTAGAAACACAGATATTACACCAAGATAATGGGGGAAAAGGGAATAAGAACTGAAAAGGAATCCATGTAATGACCAGATGATCCTTGCTCAAATAAACTCTCTTTATAGGCATCACACTGTCACTTTCATCTTCTGTGATCACAGAAATCCCAGACTTGTGTGGTGCTTCTTGTCTGGTGAGGGAGAGAAACCAGACCCACCCCTGCACTGCCTGCAGGTGTTGTATCCACCTCTACCAGCAAAAGGGTCTCCAACCTGTTTTTAAAGGCTCCAGCACAAATAGCCCAAGTCCATTAAAACAAAGGAATTAAAAAAAAATAACATCAAAAGATTCTAGCCTGGCAGGGTGATGAATCAGAGGTTAAATACCCAACACTTGTTCAGGTATCGCTTGGGGAATTCAGTTTTCCTTTTCATGGTAATTTTAAGTTGAATTTGTAGGCCAATAGTTGTATTTCTTGAGAAATCTATACCATTCTCCTAGCAGTTTCCTTGAAATAACTGATGGATCTTCACCAACTAAATTCCAATTTAAAAGATTTGTCAGTAAGAAAATCCCATTCTCAATAAAAGGTAAATGCAGCCAGAGCTCTCCGAGCCAGGCTGATGGCAATAAAGGAGCAGGGAGTTTCTATTAGCTCGAATAAGTTAACAGATTCCAGGTAATCCTTCCTATTACCACCAAACACCTGCATACAGATGCCACATCGTAAGTGAGGATGGATTTTTAATTTCTGGAAACGTAAAATCCTGGGCACACCTCGTGCTGGGAAGGCAGTGGAGGAGGGAGGGATGGGGCAAGACCTTTGCTGAGAAGAGGCTTCCCGCTGCAAAGTCCACGGGATGCCGTAGAATGGTAAAGTCATTCATCACATGTATTTAAAGTTGAATTTGCTGATATTTTATGGTATTGGATTTTATTTCTATTAACATTTTATGCTGAAATTACAGAATGATTCGTGAGTACTGAATTTTTGATTGCTTTTATACTTGCTGGGACACTATTAACGTTGATTTACGTTAATAGCACTGTAAGAAGATATTAACAATGAAATTTCCAAAAGCACTTAGCATCCCATAATTGGAGTTAAATGACAAAAAAAATGAGGGGATAATAAAGTAGAGAGAGAGACAGAATTTTTGACAATACTCCCTCTAAACTGTATTTTTCAGGAAGAATTGGAGCAGGACAATTTTATAAAAGAATAAAGTCACCCATCAGGAAGAGAAGACTTGTCCTGACTAAGGACGTGAGGGTGAACGGAGCTGCAGGTGCAGCACCACTCCCATGGAAGGATCCCAGGGAACACCACGGAGCCCCACCTGCACAGCCAGGGCTGGCAGCCCCCGTGTCTGCACTGACACCCAGCCAAGGCAGGGGGAGGCTGCTGCAGGAGGGACCTCCAAGGGGGCAGAAACGAGCCAGCTTTTGTCTGCTGAGGTCGAGGATGAGGCTTCCCAAGGGAAGGACAGAAATGGGACTCGGGTGAAGGTGCTGCGGGATCAGCCAGGATCTCAGAGGAGACTGCACACCCCCTATGCCTTCCTCTGATCCCAAATCTGCTAAACCTAACTTAATTTACGTCTTTAAAGCAGGATTTCCACAAATTCTACTTTGACATCATTTGGATACTGTTTTAAAAATTCTCTTTCCACTAAAAAAGCATCAAAGTGCTTTTTTGTTAAAATGTGCTTCACTGATCTCATCACCAGAAGTTAAACAGCTCTGTCAGGGAACACACAGGGCAATGTGACAAATTGTATGAAAACTTGGGGAAAAAAGTAAACTTGAAACTAAAATCTTAAGCAGACAACATAAAGAAACAAAACACCTTGATTGGTTTTGAGTAGCTCTGGGAAAAAATGCCGAGAATGTTTGTAGGGAGGTGTTTTATCAGTTTTGTTTAAATGACATTTTTGTGGGGGTCAGAAGAGAAATTTGACAAAACATTTTCAAGCAGTTTTAATCAAGAAAATAACTACAAAAATATTATGTTGCAAGAAGATTGTTTTGTCATTTCACTCAGACCAGGAGGGAAGCTCATGTCAGACTTTTGTTAAAAACAAATCATTTCAGTGGCATTTTATGGCCCGCTAGAATGTGGAAGAAAGTCATTGCAGAAGTTGAACTACAGAGCAGTGAATGAAAACTCCTGGCTGCACTGAGGAAAACAAATGTTTAGCAACAACAAGTCTCACCAAAGCAATGACATATCAGGTGTGGGATGCAAAAATGAGCAAAGCAAAGGAAATCTTAGACAGGACCAAACCCTCAGCTCTGTCTGAGATCCACAGACTCGACTGATCAGAGGGAACGCTGGGATCTCACAGCCTGGTGATCCCATCCCCAAATTCAGACATGAAGCTGCTGTTACAGCTTCTAAAATACAAATATATATATATGTAAAAGCATAAATGGTGTAGTGGAAAGTGTTCCTGCCCATGGCAGGGGTTGGAACTGGATGAACTTTTAAGATCCCTTCCAGCCCAAACCATTCTGGGGTTGTATGATAAATATTAATGCACAAACCTCAGCTGAGCAGGGATCTGTGAGATGGGTAAGTGGCTCATGACCAGTCTCTTCCCACATCAACCCACCTCAACCCTGGAGTTGTCCAGCTGCAGGTTGTGGCAGAGATCAGCTGGGGAATGAGTTCTTTTGTGTGACCACAAACAGTGATTGTGCTGGTCAGGAAATGCAGGATTTGTTATTATACAAAAGCAAAAAGATTTCTTGTTTTGAAAGATCAGCCAATATTTCCCTTCGATGGGAGAATGACTGTTCCACAGGCACGGCTGTATTTTGGACACTGTAAAAAACAAACAAACAAACCCCAACCCCTTTTATCAGCAGGAACCACATTTGCTTACAAAGAAGATCTGTCAGCAGCTCAGAGTAAATAGATCAAATGGAGCTGACATGCTACTAAATTTAATATGCATCCTCGTGTCTTTAAAATTCCCATCTACCCACGCATTTCAAAGGTAAGTTTGTGGATTTCTTAAGTAATTATATTTCAATAACAGGCGAGAGGGAAACGCCTGGAAACTTAACAAAACCACTGACTGCTACATAAATTAAAAACTGATTGATGGATGGAGAACTTAGATGAATTGTTAAATTGGCACATGATTGGGAAAACAGATCCAAGGCTCGTGTAGGGCCCAGCTCAGCAGACTGTGACAGACATGTACCCAAAGGAACAGCCATGCAGATGTAACAAGGGGTAAGGGCTCACTGGGTGAGTGGTTGGTACCCAAAGGCAGAGTCAGGGGCTGGATGGGCACCAGCGTGGAGGAGAAACACAGAGCTGCAGAGCCAGGTACTGGCATGCAGGTGTATGAGGACACAACTGTCCCCAGCCCCATCACCCTCCTGGGTGTCTCCCACAACCTGTTTCCAACCTGCTCCCCACCTCTGCAGCAAATCCCCCCTCTGTGGGGCTGATACCACAGCCAGAGGGCCCAGGGGGAGCAGGGCTGACAAGAGGGAGCCAGGAAATGGCTACTTCAGGAGCAGAAGTATCAGAGAAAAGCGGACTGTGTGAAGAGGAGAGAGAAGGTGGCCTTGCCCCTGAGAGCAACACCGATCTCTGCAATGCCCAATCCTCCCAAGGGCCCAGCGCCGCACTCGCCTCTCCAAGCTGCGCCACTAGCCAGCGCCTGCAACATCTCAAGTGGGAAAATGTAATTTTATTAAGGCTCTTGGAGCTTCACTCTCAGCATCTGCACTGCAGCAGAGCATACAAAGGGAGGTTATGAAGAATTTCTCATTATGGCCACAGGCGCAGACTCATAACATCCCCCGGCCAAGCTCAGTTAATAAAGCTCCTGCTCGGCCCACCTGCCCCCAGCCCCTTGCCCACAGGTGCCCCCGCCCTGGGCCACCCTGCGCATCGCCCCCTCAGCCCTCACGGACAGGAAACTCCTGCTTTGTCTTCCCTAACTCTTATTGCATGGGCACCTTCATTTGCAAACCTGCTCTTGGAGGCCCAGAGCTGTAATTAATCCATGTCACAGGAAAGATGTAGTGTCGGGAGAATTTATGACTGGCTCTGAGCTGCCGTGATGAGCAGGGGCACCTCAGCCCCTTGTGATATAAATGCCTCTGCTAATTGGATTGCAGGAGCTAATCAGGAGCTGGAGAGAGAATGAAGGCGCTCAGCCTCCTCGCTGCTGGCGTGGGCTGATAAAGCTGGCAGCCATGGGAATTGCATCTGCGGGAATTGCATCCTGGCCCGAGATGGCTATCGTGGGGTGCCCAGGGCCACTGGCGTGGGGCAGAGCACAGCAGAGCAGGGAGGGCAGCTGCCCACGGGGCTGTGCTCACACCCACGGGGCTGTGCACACACCCACGGGGCTGTGCTCACACCCAGGGGGCTGTGCACACCCACAGCGCTGTGCTCACACCCACAGCGCTGTGCTCACACCCGCGGGGCTGTGCTCACACCCACGGGGCTGTGCTCACACCCACGGGGCTGTGCGGGTGGGCCCGGGGGCACAGGGGGTAACGGGCTGCACCCAGCCAGGAGCTGTCCAAGAACACCCTGCTGGCTGCTCTGGCTGGCAGCACCTCGGGCAGGCCTGGGCCGGGGTACAACCACGGCATTGCAAGGCCGCCTGGTCTGGCTGGTGTTGCAGACACCCCACAGCCCCCCTCAGCAGCCCTTGGGGTCTCCATTGCTGACCTCAAGTATTAGAAAGGAGCTGAATACTCAATGATCCCAATACTGTGTCTATTGACACCTTCAGTACATGCCTTTCCCCGGAAAGACAGAAAACCAGAGAGATGAGGTAGAACAGACCCAACAAGGGCACTCCTGCAGTAGGAGTGAGGTTGACCATGCCAGGAGCAAACTGGACAAATGCCACTGGCTACACACATGCTGCACACAACACACAGGCCTTCAGATGATGGGTGGGTAGGCGGGAGATGGCTCCTGGGGACAGGCTCAGGATGCTCTTAAGATGGTCTAACTCCAGCCTTCACGGAATCTTAAAGCACCATGATCATCCCCAGCTCCTGACCAGGGCAGACCTGTCCACAGGGAGATGGGAAGAGTACTGGATGGAGAGGTCTGACCTGACTCTCCACCACACAAACCAAACACACGCAGGTGCCCACTGGAGAACAGAGAGTTTTTTTGCAATCCAAGGCTCTTCTGCATTCAAACAGCTTTTCTGTCTTCTCCATGTCCTTCTTATTGTCCTTTATTTTCATCTCTGGCTCCCTTTCTTACAAATACATGGATTAGAAAGTAAATCCTGAAAATGATGACTAAACCCAGCCATCTCTCCTTGCGGAAACACTTTCCCACCTTCTTAAACCTTTTTGGAGGCACGAGGGAAAATAACCCTTGTATTTATGCAAATTTCAAAGTGGCGTGTGATGATGGAAACAAAACAGTGCTGGAGCGCAGCCAAGGCATGGCACCGACGGGGCCTCTCAGCTGCTCGCCTCCCGATTCTTCGGGGGAAGCAGCTGTAGAGAAATGAAAATACAGAAGCCCCCGCACACACCCGCCGCCGCCCGCGCGCATTCCAGCACCCGTCACCTCGGAGGCGGCAGGATGCGGGCTCTGGCCAGGCGCTGCCTGCAGCCTGGAGCACCCTGTCGTCCCCCACAAGCCTCCCTGTCCCGCTGTTCCCGATTCCCCTTTCAGGAATTTACAAACATTTTCCGCAGATCAATATCTGTATTGATTATTCATTGTGAGCGAGTCGTGTGTCTTTGGTGATCCAACCTGGCAGAGTGAGCAGCCAAAGGCTGCAGCAGATACAGAAGGGAAGAAAAAGGAGAAAAAAGCCCTACAGAAGGCAAGAGAAACCCAGATCTGGCTGGGTTTGCTGCTGCCAGCAATGGAGACGGATGGAGAGGAAGGAAGGAAGAAAATGGGAATGGCATGAAAAGGAATGAAGAAACGAGAGAGACGAGGAGAAAAAGCAAGAGCAGGAAAAACAAAGTCACCGCTGGAGAACTGGTGCCGGGGCACGCCGGCAGCCTGGAGAGATTCCAACCTTGTGCTCGCCCTTCTGCACAGGGATGCGATGGACTTATTGCTTCGGGAGTGAAAAGTGACTCACGGTTTTGGTATCTGCTACGTAAGAGCTTTGGGGGGATTCCTTGGCTGGCTGACAGAAAGGGAAGAAAGCAGCAGCAGTGAGGTAAAACGCGATCCCTTCCTCCTGCCTTCCTGGGAATACGCGTCGCCCGGGCTGGCTGGAGCAGCTCGCTGCTCGCTTATGATATGCAAAAGGAGAATAATTAAAAGCGCCAGCATCACTTGCAAAGTGAGTAAACACAAAGCCTTTCAAAACATGCTCTTCAGCTAATGAGAAGCTGTAATTTCTTATACTTAAAGGCAAAAAAGACCCTGATGAGGCTCGGTGGAGTGTGCGCGCGCGCCTGCGTGTGTGTGCATGTGTTTGTAGATATGAGAGAATCAGTTAATTGTTGATGATGTTTAGAAAAGGGATTATGAGAAAAGACACTGAAATGATGACAGGGAACATCTTGGATCAGAGCCAGAGAAATAAAATAATCAAGGACAATCAAGCCTGCAGCTCCGGAGAAAGCGCCGACTGTTCTGCCAGGGACTTGGAAGGAATTTCCCCGCGCTGCCGAGCTGCAGCTGGAATACGTGCTTGGCACCAGGAGAGAGAACTGCAAGGAGCAGTTTGCTTGGAGCATGAGACCACAGAAGAGAGAACTATGGAGCTCTGCTATAATTCAGAGGGTAAACAGCTTTGTCTGTCTAAGTGTCAGGTGGAGACTTGATTTTGTCCACATCTGACCTGCCCTGAAAACGCAACTTCTGAAATCCCCTGGCTGAAGCCGGGGCTGAGGATTCTCCAGACGCCTCTCCAGAACTACTGTGACGTTATGAAAACAAAGGAAAGGGAGCTAGAGGAATTAAGTTCTCCTGTGGCTGCAGGACCTGATGGACCTGACCATGGAAACTGTCTCAGGAATTGATTCCTTCCTTAATTCTGGAAATCAGAACCCCCTTGCTCCAGCTGGGGATTGCAGCTCACAAGCACACAGGAAAGGTGGTGGTCATCGGGAATACCAGGAGCAAGCTTTCCTTCCAACCTGGGCATCTAGCTGCTGTCCCGAAAGGATGGATTTTAATAAATGTTGGCTTTCTCTTGGGCTGAGGTTGGGTGGGGAGAAAGAATAAAGGGAAATTTAAACCATCCTGTGACTGCTGTGTTGTCAGTGAGCTACAGAAATGCCGTCCCTTTGTTTTGGATGCTAAACTCCGTCTGACTTCATTGTTGCTGGATTTTGGCACGTTACCCTCTGGGCTTCTCCAGCAGCAGAAACACATGGTCTGTTAAAGTGGGAATCTTTGGGGACGCGGAGGCAGAGGAACGAGCCAATCATACGTGGCTTTTGCACATTCCCTGTTTTCCAGCTTTGCGGAAAGCGTTCCGGATGGTGCGGATGGTAGGTACGCGTGTGCCCAGGAGGGCGGAGGGCAGCGGGGGCGCGGAGGGGCCGGGGCGCGTGGCGGAGCCGGGATGTGCCACGGCCGCGGGGCTGCCAGGCGGACACCCCTTCCTTCCCCTTCCCCGCGCCCGGCTGCCGAGCCTGCTCAGACCTGAGCGGAATCTTAAGCGGCCCCAGCAGATTAGCATATTAACCAGCGCTGCCCGGGCGGTGTCAGCCCCGCGGCCGCGGCCGTGCGGGGCACAGCCTGTCAGGCGCTACACCGGCTCCTTTGTCAGAGCCCTTTTTATGTCTGTGTTTGGCTTTTGTTTCCCAATCACACCCTAGAAATTCATTAACAGCAATGAAAGACGGGGATGCAAAAACCTATAATGAAAACAAATGATCTATTTAAACGGCGCTGGGGCTGAAAGGAGGGGGTTCGTGGCGCCGGGACTAGAGAAGGAAATCCTGCCACCTGGAAAATGCCTGGACATGCGTGTCCTTCCCCGTGCCAAGGCTCCAAGGAAACAGTTACTACAAAGCCGATGGTGTGTGTAAAGATGTTGTAGCATTGTCTTTACAGAGCCTCAAACAAATAGCAGCGACTGGTCAGAAGGAGAGGTCGGTGCTCATTGTCCCCGCTCCGGCTGCCGGTAATGCCGGAATTCCTCTCTGGTACTCGACGGGCTTTAATTAGAAACAACTCGCACTGCCCGTAAAGATTTAAAATCACTTGACTTTTAAAATCACTCGAGCTCATTCACACGGGTCCTCTGCTCTGGCCCAGCAGTGTCCTTCAGCCAGAGCCCTGACGGGAAGCTGTGGTGGCCACAGGGGACGGCGTGGACCTGGCCCCAGCATGCTGGACCTGACACCAGCCTCTTCAGGTGTCTTCCTCTCCTGTGCTATTTCTTAGACAGATTATTTCACAAATGTTACTGTTCCCAAAAGTGTCACATGGTTGTGAGAATAAAAAGATTTAATCCAAGCATGGCCTTTTTATCAGAATTGATCAAGTAAGAGAAAAACTGAAATAATCTATGTTGTATGATTTCTATTTGTAAATGGTGTGTGTGGGCTTCAAATATCACAGAGGCACAACTTATGTATTTGTCAACAGGATTTTTAGGCAAATCTGAATGTCCTCAGCCCCAGAGCTCCATGCCCAGGCTGAGTGTGCCCATCTGTGGGGCCAGATGTGCAGCTGGGGACACCCTTCCCTGCCCCTGCCACAGCATCCCCGAAAATGTGTCACTGGCACAGTCCTCATTACAAATATACAATATACAAATTACAGCTCCAAGAGTCTGTAATTTGTACCTCTGGAAAGGAAAAATGTTAGCAGGGAAAAGAGAAAAGGGCTCCAGCCCCTTTGTCACTCTGTACCCAGCTCTTACACTGGCTGGGTCCATGGGCAAAGGCTCCAGGGCTCTGTGTCCAGTGAGGTATCCCACTAATTCCAGCTGATTTCATCAGCCAAGAATCAAAGACAGACAACACAAAGATTTTTATCTGTTGCAGGAATTGAAGAAAATCTCTCAACACCTGCCAGATGTCTACATTTTTCAGTGAGGAAAACAACAACAAACTCTTGTCTGAGTAAAGCTCTCCAATTTGTACCTGGTAAAGACATGCTGGATAATCTTACTCTAATGGACTTTAATCTATCTCCACAATTACATAAACAAACTAAATCCCTTAAGAACCTTCAAAATTTATCCTAAACTACCACCAGCCCTTATTATTAAAGTTTTAATTGTAAACACAGCAAATAATGGTGAAATCATAGAATTATAGAATGGTTTGGGTTGGAAGGGACCTCAAAGCTCATCCAGACCCACCCCATGTCCTGTGGTCAGGGACACCTTCCACTGTCCCAGGCTGGTCCAAGCCCTGTCCAGCCTGGCCTTGGACACTGCCAGGGATCCAGGGGCAGCCACAGCTGCTCTGGGCAATCTGTGCCAGGGCCAAATGTTTGCTGTGTGCTCAGGTTCCTGCTGACCATGGCTGGACTGTTGATGTGGTGTCGATAGGTTTTCGAGCCACTGAAATAAAACCACATTTTCATAGCAGCTTCTGAAAGAGCCTTGTGCTAGTTAAAAAGTATTTTGGAAAATCACATGAGAACTGTCTTTCATATGCCAGCATATCACCCAGGTGATGAGCTGCAAACACATTCCTGGGCGTTTTTCTTGGTATTGAAATAAAATAGAGGAAAGTTACTAAAAATATGTTACAATCTTATACCAGAAGACCAAGACGTGCATTAAAAGACAGTAACAAATACCCTCTTGCACCCTGAAATACAGCCTTGGTCCCATGTCCTCCCCTTCCTCTGCACTTAGGGAAGATCAATTAGCCACTGAACAGGTACTTAAAATAATACCCCATCATTAAATCTTTGGAACTATCACAGAGTATGAACAAGGCCTTTTCCTCACGAGGCTGAAATCAAAGCCTTCAGTTTAATGACCAAGTCTACTCTAAGTCCAAAAGAAGCATTCTGACTAGCATGGAGAAGCAAGTTCCTTTTTACAGAGGAAATGAACAGAGTGTGTTCTACTGACACAGAACCAAAATTGCTGATTTTTCTCCCTCAGCTGGTTAAGGCCTGGGGTCTCTTCTGAAAGCACACGAGCCTCACAATATCCTGCCCTTTGGCAAAACAGAATTGTACCTGCTTGTACCAGCTGTATAAATTTAAAAGTTACAATTCTGCTAAACAAGAGCCAATTTTCCCATGGACATTAGAAGAGTAATTCTCCTCTGGAGTCTTTCTCCTTGTCTTCCTTCCACTTGTGTGAGATCCTCCCATACTCACCTCACACTTGCTTTTCATCACCTGTGTATGTCCCTTCAACACAATTTAACCTGCAGTTTTAATTAACTAACATGCTCAAACCAGTCACCCCAAAGCTCCCTGAGGCATTCACCACCCATCTCTTCTCTTTCACCCCAGTACCAGGTTTTCTTTGGAGTTTGTGTCACCTTCTCAGCCCCATTGCCCCACTCAGTCTGATGAAACTCTGAGGGTGGGCAGGAATCCCACAGCATAATCCCACTTTTTCTACCACTGTCATTAATGGAAACAGCCCACAGATTGGTCCCAAAATGGAGTTCTTTTCCAGGTGCTACACATTTTTAAAGAAAAATTGCAATTTCCAATACAACAAAATCAGTCAAGACATCATAGTGTGAGAAAGTCACAACTGGCCAAAAGTGTTGTCTCTCTAAAATCTTTCCAACTGTCCCCGTGCAACCCCCTTCCACTTCCTCCTGTCCCACCTTCTCAGTGCTTTTCTGTCCTTTCTGTGCTCCATCCATTGTCTTCCCCTCTCATTCTCATATCTGACCCCAGGGAAGGTGGGATTTCAGCATTGCCATTCCTCCACAAAATCTCTGGATTCAGTTTATAACACCTGAAGAACACTATTCATCCCCTCAAAGAACACCAAGTCCTGGAACATTTCCTAAGTAAATTGAAAAAGTAGATGCTTTCCTCAGGATCCTCTGAGATATTGAGAGCACAAAGCAAATGAGAGTTTGCCTATCACACAATTTCCCAAGGTTTCCATTACATTTATAAGGCTGATGATTCTCAAGAACTTGAAGTGTGCACTCGTGTTGTAAACAAAATACTTCAGATAAAAATGTAGGAAGAAAAGAGGAAAGAAACCTTCTTTAAAGGATAAAAATGCCCCAAGAACTAAACACAGAGAAAAATCCAACTCCAAATTTCTCAGTTTTCCATAAAGATAGAGAACTCTGATGAGTTTTTTTGAAACCTGTCATTAATCTTTTCATTGCTATCAGTATCACACAAGGTTAGTTTGGTAATACCAAGTATTCCAGAGATTAGGAATGGCCTTATAATGACTAAGTATATACAAATATATTAAAAGCAGGTACTTCACAGTGACTCACTGAAGTCTATTTACACACAAAATAATTTTTAATGAAATTACTACACTTGGACCACAGGTATTTTTCCAGTGCCAAGTCTCATGGTGGGGATATTGGTAGGAAGGAAAGGATATTTGTCCCATGTTCAGCAAGGTGTGTTTTGTGCCAGCACATCATTTACCATCATTTTGGGACACTCATATTTAAGAATTGTAACAGACCATCCAAATATGATTTACTTTCACCAATTCACATGGAAAATGAACCAGATCAGGAGTCTCACCCTTTCCTCATCCTTCCTTATGGCTGTTTGATTAGGACAGACGTTCAAGGGACAGTTTTCCTGCTAAGAAGATTAAGCCAAGGGCACTAATCACTTGGCCAGCTCTTTAATGACAGAAACTAACAGTTAAGGACAACATAAATAATTAAATAACAGAGCCCTGATGGTTCTCCACCAGCCCAGACAGAGCTGCAGCCTGGCAAGGCTTTGCAGACATGTAGGAAAAATACAATCTGTGGATGGCCTTGTTAAAAATACACATTTTCATTGGAAGTAAGAGAAGCCAACACTATTGACCAGTGAGTGGGGTGCTCAGAAACACTTCAGGCAGGTGGCATTTAAACACCATGAGGAGGAGGAGGAGAGAGCAAACCCTGCAGCTCAGGGAGCACAAAGAACCCTCAACTCTGCCTGAGAACAGCTCTGTTACATGTAATCACATCTCTCCTAATCCAGGTGATTTACATTACACATCCCAGGAGGGCGACCAACACAAAAATCACTTCTACAAGGCTTATGAAAATTAGGTCTTCCTACCTTACTGTGGAAACGTGGAGATGTCACAGGATCTGGTGCTGATGACTGGAGCAGGGGAGATGGTTCCTATTCAGATCAGAAAAAGTCAGTACAAACTCTCCAGATCAAAGCCTGCCAACAAAAGAATGGGAAGTATATAAAATATTTTGAAGGATTTGGAATAATGCACCAAAAGAAACAGAAGTTTGGGTACAGCATGGAGTCATTGATATTTTTTGTGTTTAGTTCCAACTCAGTCAACATTCCCAGCTGTTCCATCCCCTCTGTCACTGAGGGCTGACCTGCAGCACCTTTGTGACAGGAATACTTTGCCTCCCTACTGCAAAGCTGCATCTCCCAGCCTCCAGACTTCATAGGGAAAAGACTCTATCAACTACCTGTAGGTGGCTTTGCCCACAGGAACCCCCATGGTCATGTGTACCACAGACTGTGACTCAGCCATCAGCAAAGCCAGAAGTTCTGTGCAGCCTGGTCTGGCTGCTCACGTACCCAGCAGGGGAGCAGAGACATCAGGAAGGAAAACAAACAGTGAGGAGTCAGGGAAAACAGCCTGGTTGATGAGAAGTCTTCTGCTTCCCAAGGAAAGCCCTCCTTTTGGGTGCACAGCTTGGCACCTGGTGGGCAGCTGACCACGAGGAGTCGTGCAGCTGATGCCAGGAGGTTTTTGGGACGGGAACTCTCCCATTCCAGTGGTGGTTCTTGCTGCAGTCACACATCTGTGGCTGTCAGGAAATTGTAACTAGAAATTACAGAACGCTCAGGAAATACTGTTTGCTATTGCCCAGTTTGTTGCTGCTCTGTCTGTGCTCTGCACCTGAGGCTGTGGCTGCCCCTGGATCCCTGGCAGTGCCCAAGGCCAGGCTGGACACTGAGGCTGGGAGCAGCCTGGACACTGGGAGGTGTCCCTGCCATGGCAGGGGTGGGATGGGGTGAACGTTCAGGCCCTTCCAACCCAAACCCTCCTGGAGTTCTATGAACACCGTGGGACACGAGCATGTGTGAGACACACCAGGGAAAAGGCCAAACCACCACACATTCTAAGCTTGGTTTAAACCAACGGGAAAAGGAAGTTATCTGAAATAAAAAAGGTACTTTCAGGAAAATGGAAGTTGTTTCCAAACAATAAAAATAGAAAAGGATATAAACCCAGCACACTAAGTGCAAACCCACAATAAGGCAAGGCAAAACAGGGTCTGGAGAACAATCATCAGAGTTCGTAGAGCTAATAAAAGCTTCTCCAACACAAAAGCAGGAAGCCTGTCTGTCACCCAGAGCTGCTGATAGATGGGCAAGGAGTAAAGGGGGGAATTAAGAAAGATAAGGGCACAGCAGCAAAATTAAATTAATTCCTTGCACTGCCATTCACTATGCAGGGGTCAGCAGGGTTCATATGCCAGAGCAACAAATCACCAGAGGCCGACAGTGCTTCCTCAAGGAGCCCAAATATGAAATTGCTGATCTTTTTTCCTTTGCATCTGAGGATTGGAAGGTGACAAATTTTTACAAAAGGCTTTAGGAGTGACCCTGGGAACAACAGACCACAAAGTCTGATTTCCAGAACAGGCAAAAGGGTAGGAAACTGTGGGACTGATCAGAATTAGCAGCAATGAATAAACACGTCTGGGGCAGAGCCTGAAAGACAAGAGCAGAGTTTATATGTACAGATCCGAGACGTCTGATGAGGAACCAGCCCTGCTAATACAGGAGATTTGGGCTGATACAGTGGAATCTGATTTTCTAAAAGCTTTTCTAGAACATCCCTCACTAAAGGTTCTTAAAGAAACTAAACTGTCATGGAGTAAGAGGGATTAATCTTCCTGTGAATTCCTGATAAAAAGACAGGGGAAAAAGGGCACAAACACAACGTTAGCAAGGGATGGAGCAGGAATTCTGCACTGCTTCAGCTTAGTCATGAATAACTTGCAAGAGGAGAAAGCAAAGTGACATGCAGGCAATGAGGGCAACATGCAGAGTTTTTCAGGAAAGTCAAGTTTAAAAGAGAAGAGTTTCTGCCAAAGCACCCAGAGTTCAGACTGGAGCCACAGTGCCAGTGCCCATCTGTGTCATTGCCATATCATGGGATCCATTACTTGGACTTTGGCAGGTGTTGTGAGCCTGGATTCCCCCAGTCTCTGAGGTGGCACTGGAGATGTGACAACCATCCTTTGAATGGCTAGTGAATACCTGACTCCACCCTCTGACTGGCTGATGAAAGAAGGAAAGCTTTGCCATGGCTGTGAGAAATCTCCCTGCAAACACCTCCCACCTCAGAGGATCATCCTCCAAATCCAACTGCAAACGGGATGAAATCCCTTTCATTGTTCTGGCATGGATGCAGGTGGGCAGGGGCTGCTGAAGCTGCTCTCGCCCTGCCCAGGAATGTGCCTGCAAAAGGCTCACTGCCCTCTCCCGGTGTCACCCTGGGGGCACAGGCCACGTCCCCTGAGTGGGGCGGATGGAGAGAAATGGCTCTGAAGCTGTCACAAAAGGCCTGCTTTCTGGAAAGGGCACTCTGCTGCAAGGAAGCTTGTCCCTCTGCCTGGCCCTGCCAGCTCCTCTCCTGGACTGTACAAGGACGTGGGAATCCTCCTGCCTGGCTGAAGCTGGCAGGGAGCTTTCCCAGCATGGCAGGGAGCTTTCCCAGTAGGGCAGGGAGCTTTCCCAGCATGGCAGGGAGCTTTCCCAGCATGGCAGGGAGCTTTCCCAGTTTGGCAGGGAGCTTTCCCAGCATGGCAGGGAGCTTTCCCAGCATGGCAGGGAGCTTTCCCAGCATGGCAGGGAGCTTTCCCAGCATGGCAGGGAGCTTTCCCAGCTTGGCAGGGAGCTTTCCCAGCATGGCAGGGAGCTTTCCCAGTTTGGCAGGGAGCTTTCCCAGTATGGCAGGGAGCTTTCCCAGTAGGGCAGGGAGCTTTCCCAGTTTGGCAGGGAGCTTTCCCAGTATGGCAGGGAGCTTTCCCAGTAGGGCAGGGAGCTTTCCCAGCAGCAGCTGCCTTGACTCTGCACCAGCTGAGTTCCTGTACGGCAAAGAAAGAGCACCCGACAAAGCCCACACTAAATGAAACCCGAGTCCTTCTCGGCAGCACGGAGACAAGGGGGGGCTCCCGACGCCTGCCCAGGGCGGGCAGCACCTGCCCCTCGCGGGCCGGGGGCTCGGGGCGCTCCTTTGTCCCACCACGTGCCCACATACTGAGGCCACTTGTTCCCGTCTGATCGCAATTAGCACCGTGCCAAATTCCTCGTGCCCCGCGCTAATTCGAGAGGATGGGCATGTCACACCCTGCCAAGAATTACAGCCACTGCCAGCCGGGGCAGCCCGACCCTTTCATTAGGCCTTTGTTTCAGAAGCGAGGGCTCACGGACTCTGTTTCTTTGTCAGAAATACCCGTGGAGGCGCGGGAGGAGGCACAAGCCGCAGGCCTGGCCCTAAGGATGCCGTGTGTGCGATTGAGCCAGGCGAGGGGCTCTGCCACACTCCCTGCCCCGTCACAGTAACCCGCAAATTTACAGAAATCCACCGTCTGCAGGTGCTGAAACCCCAACACCGCATCGCTGTGCGGGGTGCGGAACGGAGCGCGGAGCGCGGCCCTCCCCGGGACAGCCCAGAGCCAGCAGCGAGGACAGAGCCCCCCTGCACCCCCTGCACCCCCGGGACAGCCCAGAGCCAGCAGCGAGGACAGAGCCCCCCTGCACCCCCTGCCCTGGGCACAGCCCAGAGCCAGCAGCGAGGACAGAGCCCCCCTGTACCCCCTGCACCCCCGGGACAGCCCAGAGCCAGCAGCAAGGACAGAGCCCCCCTGCACCCCCTGCCCTGGGCACAGCCCAGAGCCAGCAGCGAGGACAGAGCCCCCCTGCACCCCCGGGACAGCCCAGAGCCAGCAGCGAGGACAAAGCCCCCCTGTACCCCCTGCACCCCCGGGACAGCCCAGAGCCAGCAGCAAGGACAGAGCCCCCTGCACCCCCTGCACCCCCGGGACAGCTAGAGCCAAAGGCAGTGCCCAGGGCACGGCTGCACCCGCTGCCCTGCCCTGGGCACACAAACGCCGTCGCGAGGGGCCCAGATGAGAGTGGAGGCAGCCCTGGTGCCCTGTGCCAGACCCTCCGCTGCCCAGCAGCCGCCCGTGCCCAGGCAGCTCCCACGGAGCCAGCAGGGAGGGCTCTCCAGAGGCCTCGGGCCGTGCCCAGGGCCACACCAAGCCAAAGGGTGATGAAAACATGCTCTTTGCTGCTTCTTGTCTCCTGCTGCTGTTTGAACATCACTCCTGACAGGATCTGGGGATACCATGATGATGGCCAAAACAGCCACAAATCCTGCTTGCTAAGCTGGTGATGTTCCTGACATTTCTGGTGATTCCCTTCTGCCTGGTGTCGGCCAGAACAGAATCACGGGATCCTTTGGCTTGGAAAAGGCCCCTAAGCTCATTGAGTCCAGCCATTCCCCAGCACTGCCCCATGTCCCCAAGTGCCACATCCACATGGTTTCTAAATCCCTCCAGGGATGGGGACCCCACCGCTGCCCTGGGCAGCTGTGCCAGGGCTGGACAGCCCTTTCCAGGAAGGAATTTCTCCCAGTACCCAACCTTACACAGACTCAGCAGTTTGGCTTTTGAAGGACACTCTGCTTTCCTGAAACCTGCCTGTCTGCAGCACCCAAGGCTGTTGTAACCTGTATGTACAGAATGTTGTAAAACCTCAGTAACTCCAGCTGATTCCCAGGAGGATGTTGTGAATTACCGAATTTGTCAGGTTAGCAGCACAAGAGCAAACTGTTCAGACAGAACAATGCTTCACAAAATGCAATTTAACTTATTTTCTTAATTGTGGGCTGATTCTGATTTATGCTAATTCATAACAGATTATGAACTCTATTATGTAATTGGAAAAATGACCATAAAACTTTCACAATGCTAGAGAGGTTTTTGGTTATTTGGTTTTTTACACTCCATCGCTTCCGAGGGCTGGCACACACATGGCTGGGCCCGTGTCCCCATGTCCCCCCGACACAGGCCTGCCATCAACTGCAGAGCACAGCCCTGCTCCACACAGCAAATGAAGCCATTTATCGAGCACTGGGGTTGCTCTGTGAGGGACTGAGAAAGGGACACAGATCCTCCACGGAGAGGCTGAGGCACTTCAGGATGTGGCCAGGTATTGCCCCAGCCCTGGAACTGTTCAAGGCCAGGCTGGACAGGACCTGGAGCACCCTGGGATAGTGGGAGGTTCCTGCCCATGGCAGGGGGTGGGACAGGATGAGCTTTGAGGTCCCTTCCAGCCCAAACCATTCTGGGACTGTAGGACAAGGAGCTGCTCTGGTTGCTGGGGGCCTCTCTGGGTCATGCCCTGCTCGGCCTCCTGGCTTGGGAAGAGGCTGCACCAACAGCCACTGAGGCCAGAGGGGAAAGCAACACGGCCAGTAGATTGGGGAGGAAACCCCCCAGCAGAGCACGGCAGCAGGACGGGGAATTGGTACATTTGAAATCCTGCCTGTAAGGTTTTTTAGCCCAGTGGGCACCTGACCTGAGCAGGAGTGAGGGGCTGGGTGAGCAGCCACTGTCCAGAGCAGGCTGTTGGAGCTGTAATTGGTTTTCAATGATTCTATCTTTTCCTGTGTTTCTGCCGCACATGGCTGGGTTTTGTACGATACTGAAAATCAATAAAAATGCATGAAAAAAATGTTCTCCCACCCCCCTTAAAAGTTAAATAATCTTGTTAGGATTCTGGCATCGCTATTTTAAATCAGTCAGTCTTTGTTTTTCATCCCAAGCCTGAGACTGGCTGGGTTTCCCCCAGGACCCCACTGAGCAGGCAGCACCGTGTTCCAGCCAGAGCTGCCTGCCAGGAGAGCCCATGCCCTCTGACACACACAGGACACCAGGAGGTGGCACCTCTGGCACCGCACTCACTCTGGCCTTTATGGAGGAGTAGGAGCCAGGGGGGAGATTGATTCTCCCCCCAGTTATGGGGAAGCCTGTGGCAGGAGGAGCCAGTCTCCTCACGCTGCTCTGATGTCCCTCTGCAGGGCTCCTCAGCGTAAGCAAACGTGCTCCCAAACTCACAGCATGTCACCAAAATCACTGGGGTTTTGTTTCCTGACATATGCAACAAACCATGAAAACACAGAACTTTTTGGGTGGGAAGGGACCTTAAAGCCCATCTCATTCCACTCCCTGCCATGGCAGGGACTCCTTCCACTGTCCCAGGGTGCTCCAAGCCCTGTCCAGCCTGGCCTTGGACACTTCCAGGGATCATGGGCTTCCTCCAGCTTCTCTGGACACCCTGTGCCAGGGCCTCCCCACCCTCCCAGGGAAGGATCCCTTCTTCATATCCTGTCTATCCCTGCCCTCTGGCAGTGGGAAGCCATTTTCCTTTGTCCTGTCACTCCAAGCCCTTGTCCAAAGTCCCTTTCCAGATCTCTTAAGCTCCTTCAGGCACTGGAAGGGTCTCTAATGTTTCCCCAGAGCCTTCTCTTCTTCAGCTGAACTTAAAGAGAGTAAAAGTAGAAAAAAACCCACAAGAACCTATTTACTCTCCCCTCCAGATTAGGTTTGGGATGGAGATGCTACGGGAGGTAACAAGCATGAGGAGGGGAGAAGAGGGGAGCTCCTTAGGGAGATGAAGGGATTGGGGCAGGGTAGCTGACAGGGCTGTTCACAGCTCCAGACCTGGAGCCCCACCTGCTGCTGCCAGCCCAGGCAGTGCTGGCAGCGTCGAGGGAATGGCACAGCTGGACAGGGGCAGGACACTCACGGACACCCCCAGCAGCCCACCACGGGCTCATAGTGACCCTGGGGAGCCCTGGCACAGCCTCACCCCTTCTGGATAGAGGGATATGAATGCACTGCTTTGCTCTGGCTCCGTGACTGACCACCAAACCCAGACCCTGAAAGGAGTGCTTCACGTTAAATGGAAACATTTATATTCCTGAAGAAAAACCAAAAATATTTTGAATTTTGTAAGAACATTTCATTTGTCACAAGCAAAACTTTTCACTTGGACTATGGTGTTTTTTAAAAAAGTTCTGTTTCAAAACAAAACCTTGCTAACAAAATGTAGTGATTTTAATTTTTTCTGATTTTTCTAAAATATTTTCACTTTTATTCAATCTCTTCCATTTAACATAGCTTTGCAAACTTAAAAACTGTTTTTCTGAAAATAAATTATTTCCCTCTATGTCTGGGTCCCTGCAGGAACCTTTGCTCTGCAATGAACACACACACACACACACACACACACACACACACATCTCCAAGTTCAGTATTTTGTCACATTAGCCTGACCCCACAGTCTGGAATTCCTCAGGAATTAAAGCCTTACATAAACACAGCATTTAACTCCATTACAATACAATAATGATTTTTAAACAACGTTGTAATAGGTTCTATAATTTTTTTTTAAGTGCATATTATTGTACTGTCACGGTTTCCTTCGCTCCCTAACAGCCCAGTCAAAGCAACAGATACAAAGGTAAACACAACTGGGAAGGTACTGAGCACTACGTGGCCCCTTTCCCAGGTTTAGAACTTGCTTTTCCCAACTGCCAGCTGCTCCACAGACAGCCCATACTAAATGTGGGACAATTTGTGTACTCTTAAACTAAAATATTTTTCAGTTAAAGCAAGCATAAATTATTTATTCATTTGTATTTGCATTTAAATACTTGAAAAATGTCCAAATTAACTGCTTTGAAAATTGTTCCAAAATTTCCCCCTAGGCTGTGACCTTGTGGCCAAGTCTAATCTCAAAGCAAATTGAAAGAAGGGCTCACACTGAACACATCCAGCAGTTCTGGATGTGCTTTGCCCCGAGAACCAATGCAGCATTTGCAAACTCAGCCGAGCGCTGGATTTGGGGTCTACACCTGGGGTCCAGACAGGGGTTTTCCACCATCTTACCCAAGCCTAGAGCTGATGACCCAAGATTTTGTTGGGAAGGTTTTATTCATCCAACTTGGTGGCTTCCATGTAGCTCTTGTTCACAGCCATACCCAGCTCAGCCTTCCATTAAAAATCCTTCCCAATATTTGTGGCTGTGGTGGAAAGCACTGAGTTTTAGAAACCAGGTTTTCAAGGAAAATAGGAACTACATCAGTTTTAATACTCTATACATATTTGTGTCAAACCTGCTCATAGCCACAACAGTGGTTTTATTTCCCATCCCCTCTCACCCTGCATGTACCTACAGCCAGCTCTGCACCCGACTGTGGCACCTCAGGGCCCTGGGCTCACATCCCAGCCTGGCCACGGAGCTCCAGAGCCAAACACCACCTGGGAGTGGTCCCCATGGCAAGCTTAGCTGCAGGCTTGTCCTTCCTTTGTCATAAATCTGGTTTCTGCAAAGAGCAGAATTACAGCAGATTAATTCCTTACATCGTCCCTTGCAAGGAGAACTGCTGAGAGGGAAGAGAGGAAGCCCAGGCACTGCTCTAAGATCTCAGCCAGCTGCAAAATGTCAAGAACCAGCAAGAGAGGTGGTTTCCTGACAACATGTGTCCTGATTCCAGTTCCCCCAGATGAGCGGGAGCTCCTGGGCTCATGACTATTCTCCTTTCAGGAAAAGAATGAAAAAAACAGATATAAAAGAGAATTCTTATGTGTGCAGAAGAGAACAATAGTCAAGAGTTAGTCTGTCAAACCTTTGGTGGAACAGACATGTAACTAAAGAAGTATCTGAGAGGTTTGTTTTACTTAATATTTAAAATTAATAATAAAATTCATTCTAAATCAAGAGAGCAGGATGGACCCGGGTTTGGAGTTCCTAACCTAGAAACCAACTCGGCACCTCACCTGAGTGCATCAGCTCTCAGTCTGCAGAAATTCCAAGATGGGGAATATCTCAGTATTTTACCAATGTGACCTCTAGGTCTGGGACATGGTCTGCTCTGGAAGACCCCACACATCCCCGCTGGATCCACGGGCAGGGAGGTCACCCAGCGGGCCCCGAGCGTGTGGCTGTGCCAGCTCAGGAGACAGGGCTGGGGCTCTGGGGCTGGGGCTCTGGGGCTGTGCTGTCTCGTGCCAAAGACATGAACCACGTTACAATGGTCACCCAACATGTTCCTGAAATGGGTGGAGAGGAGCTGGTCATGCAGTGCATGGTGCAGTTGCTGTTTCTTTTATGCCATTTCATAAGTGTGTGATTCTTTAATAAAACCTTAAAGGAAACAACTGTAGTCTTCCCCCTCTCCAAATACTCATGTGTCAATTTATATAAAACAAAGCCATTTACTAAGAAAAGGAAAAATATTAAAACAGTGATATAAACAGCAAAGGAGGCATTCCAGCTCCCTGTAAATAAGTTTAAAATTTGAAGGTAGAAAAAGTTATTAAATTCTACCCTGAACAAATGGATTGGCTGTAATCTCTCTGGCACAGCTTGCTTGCTTCCTGCCAGCCTTCCGAGGTACTGGACAATCCCAAAGGACATTTGCCCAGAGCAGCTGTGGCTGCCCCTGGATCCCTGGCAGTGTCCAAGGCCAGGCTGGACAGGGCTTGGAGCAGCCTGGGACAGTGACAGTGTCCCTGCCATGGCAGGGGCTGGAACGAGCCCTCCCCAGCCAAACCAGGCTGGGATTCTGTGATTCCAGGATGAGGAGTCTACCAAAGCTTCCACGGCTACTTCAGCCCCTTCTCTCTGCAGGTTCTCTGGGTCAGAGCCCTCTGAGACCCACAAGCTCAGCTCCAATTTCTTCTCCTGGCTTAGGGGCAACCTGTGCTCAAACACAGAAAATGAAAAGCTTTTGTCAGGGAACAGCTCCGTGTTGGGAGAGCGGTTGGGGTGCCGGAGGGGAGCAGCAGCCCTGCCCTGCAGTGCACACATCAGTGCTAAGTTCCCACCCTTACTCCTTCCTAGAGCAGCACTAAGCAGCCCCTGGGTCCCTGCCACTTTCCCCTCCTCAGGTCCTTTCTTGCTCTCTTTTTAACACTCTCCCACTCCTGTATCCGTGGCCGCAGCTCCTGCTCAGCGCCAGCAGGAGCAGCCGGAGCAGCAGGAGCGGAGTCCCGGCACAAACACCCAGAGCCAGGGCGATGCTCCGGTGCCTCGCCGGCTCCGGCAGCACGGATCCGTCTCCTGTAAATAACCCTCGGCTTTCACATGGATTATTTAGACTTTCTGATGAAACTGCAGAAATGCCACTGCGGCGGCCGCGCGCCCAATCAGGCGGCGGCTCCCTGACCCCGGCCTCTCCGCGGCACCGCTGCTACGAGCTTCAAGGGGAAAAACCCTCCTTGTCTCTCGTTAGCCCTTTTTTTATGATCTAGGATTCTGTTAATAATGACTCCGTGTTACATAAAACAGATACATTAATGTCACCAAGTCCCAAAAGTACTGAATCAAGCTGACTCCTTCAGAAAGGAAGAAAGTAATAGATATGAGCCTTAATAAGAGCACGGATCCGAAGGATGGGAAGGGCTCCACCAAATCGCTTTCTCCTTCCTATTTGAAATGGGGGATTTAAAGGGCCATGCAGCTGGAGAAGATCAGAGTCGTGGCAAGATAACTGTGAACATGCCATCAAAGGGAGCAAATCAAACGTGATTTTAGGTGGTGTTGCAAAGGCACGCTCAGCCTGCTCCACCTGCCCGCTCCGCTCCCAGTTGCTAATGGGGAAAGGAGATGGAGAGGCTCGGCAGCCCCACAACCCGGCACTCACCTTTCATCTCTGCAATGAAAGTGCTGGCTTAGACCAGCAGCTTTGGAGAAATAAGTTGCCTGGACTCAGTTTAGAGGAAAAAGTGGCCAAGTCTTTGACCTATGCACACAGCTGAGACTATTTCTACTCCTCTACAGCTGGAGCAGATGTTACAATTAAAAGCAACACCCAGTGACCATTAGTGCTTGACAAATATTAAAAAATAACAAAATCTTTAATCAGCGGGATGAAAATACTTAAGTGGCAAAACGAGTCATGTCTGAAAGCTTCAGAAAAGGAAACGCAGGACAGTCTGACCAAGTCATCTGCAATGGAACGTGACGCAGAAGAGAGGTGTGATCAGAATCAAACATTGGTGGTGTCACAGATACAGGGTGCACACCTGGATGGCAAAGTCCCTGTGAATTGTGCCCAGGGAACATGAAAATTTATTAATAAATTTGTAAGCAGTTGCAAGTAGCTTAAGGAAAGAAATATGATATGAAAATCAAAGTTATGTTTGCTGAATCTTGCTTAGCTGGGCATCCACCAGCCAGAGACAGGGAGGGTGTTTGGATTCCCACCTTGGTGAATTTGTGAAAAGGTAAAATCCTAAGGCAAAGATGAGGCTATAAACAGACACAGCGTATTTTGTAGAGTGTCACCAACACATAAGGCTGGATTTGACAAAATGAAAACACAAGGAGGAAACATGAGGCTGGATGGGGCCCCAGGGTGGTGCTCCAGAAAGATGGAATCGAGGCAGGAAAGTGCCACCAGCCAACGGAGGATGCAATGTCCAGAACAACTCAGGATTTACCTCATGAACATATGTAATGAACAGGGGAAAATCTAAATTAATGGCAGAGGTCTGAGTGACAGGCTTCTGCTTCCTCCCCTCTCGTGGCCTGCTGAGGCTGGAACCCACAGGAGCAGAAGGATGTCCATGGCCAGCAGCTGTGCCCAAAGCAGCGAGTATCACTGAGCAAAGCCAGCAACACACAAACCATGGGACTGGGGACTGTGAGAGAGGGGAAAGCAGGAAGCAGAAGGTTATTCCTCAGGAAATCTCCAGGCTCCACCAGCACATCTCCTGTTCCTGGTTTGCACCAGGACTACCTCTCCCAGCACAGCCTGGGAGCAGCTCTATACCAGCACTCAAGTGCCATTCAGACTCATCTGGACAAACAAATCCAAATTCAACTCCCCAGACAGAGATCCTCCTGGGGATTAGGTCTATTAAAATTTGTATTTTGCAATTACTTCAGTTTGCTTTGCTTCTTTTCAGGGTTTTATGCTAAATTACATGGATGGAGGGTCAAGCTTTGTTTAAAAGATCTGGTTTTTCTGGGTTGTGCCATTGTTGGAACAAATTTTAAATCATGTGATACAATCACCTTTTTGATTGATAGGGTCACTTTTAACCAGCCTATCTGCATTTAATAGAGCAAAAATCTGGCTTAATCTACTAATTTTTAATTTAACATAAATAAAGAACATGACAGATCAGCCACTTTTCCTAATGCCCTATTTACTATAAAATGCTCAAACTGGGATGAGGTTTGTCTTTATGCAGTTCACCATGACACAGCAGGCACCACCACTGTTGGGGAGAAAAAGCCACATCTCTGTGTGTTTGTTCCAAATTCACAGAGAGGCTGTACCAGTTCTGATCTCAGAGTGGTATGAGAATTAATTTGTGAACAACCAAAAGTACAATGTAAGTGCTAGGTGCAATTATTTCAAGCGCTAACTATCTCATGACAATGGCAGATAGGAGTTAGACAGCAATGAGACCAAAACTGTGGTTATTTCATTATTGCATAGACAATGCCAGCCCTCAAAGCATGCCAGGCATTTTCCAGATCAGAGGAAAGTGTGATCCCTGCTCTGAGAGTGCCTAATCTAAAAAGTCAAAGATGAAAAGAGGGAAAGGAACTCTGGATACAAAGGAATCTATGTAGTGACAGGTCCCAGCTTGTTATTTTAATTAAAAATATGCTAAATCCTTCTTTTTGCCTCTTTCAGCCCTCTCATCCTGGCTCTAAGCTTCAATTCCAGTGTCCACACAACCTCCCTAATCATCCACTGCTCCCCCCACATAAAGGAGCTCCTTGGAGCCGTGTCAGCCTGGGAACAGGGTACGTGGCAGAGGGTGACACTGGGCACGATGACAGATCCCAAAGACTGGAAATCCAACAGATCCAGCCCAAATGTGCTTCCAGAGAGCCATGCACGTCCTGCCAACAGGGGCCTGGAATTCAGAGGTTTCTTGTGACTTACAGGGAGCAAAATGAAGAAAAGTTCCCAGCACTGGCTCCCTTGCACCTGCATCTGGACACAGCTTGCAAAGGGCATCCACTGCCCTAAATCTGCCTCAGAGGACCACCAAATCCCCTGAGCCCAACACACAAAAACCTACTTATCAATGATTACAGAGTGAGCCAGCAGTGTCGTGCTAGTTTAAATCTTGTCCAAGAGTTTCACCGAGGCTCAGAGGTCTCACTGCCCCCTTCCTGTTGGCATGTCTCCAACTTGATGCAAACATCCCCTGGCCCTGCTGCCTGTGCCCCACTGCCTGGCTGCCCCTGCAGCCCACTGGATATTCCTTCAGATGTCTAACAAGCGTTGAACACAACTGAGGTTTAGAGAGAGGCAGAAATCAATACAGCAGCTTCCAGCAGGCACACTGAGGGATTAGCTGTCCCAGGGAACAGCGCCGGCGGCTCAGTGGGAGAGTCATGACTCCGAATAGTGCGCGAGGTTTATGAGGCTGGGGAGCAGCCTCTGGCCTTGATAACCTCCAGCTGGCTGGAGGAAAAGCCGGCCGTGGAAACGAGCACCCTCGACATCCCTGCTCCAGCAGCAGCAGAAGCAGCTGCCCTGGGCAGGGGCAGGGCAGCAGTGGCCCCAGAGGTCACTGAGCACTGCCCGGCCACCGGTGTTTCCCACACCTCCACTGCAGCCAGCTGATGAATTTCAGCTCTGGAGCTTGAAAGGGAAGAACCCAGAAAGGTTGTGGACTTCCCCTTCCTGGAAGTGTGCAAGGCCAGGCTGGGCAGGGCTTGGAGCAACCTGGGACAGGGGAAGGGCAGGGGGTGGAACAGAATGAGCTTTAAGGGGCCCTTCCAACACAAACCATTGCATGATTCCATGATTCCAACCCAACAGCAGCAAATGGCAGGCAAGGCAGTGGCACAGGCAATGAGATGAATCCTGGGAAACTGCTGAAAATAACATGGAAAACTGCTTGTCTTGTACCATCACCAAAGGAGGCCCCACAAACCTCTAATAACAAGATACAGGATCCTGTGTCACTGCTAACAAGTTCCTCTGTCTTCAGAAATCTGAATCTTTGGGAGTTCTGCAAGAAGCGGAGGCAGGGTTAGGGCAACCACTCAGAGAACAGAGTGGTTGCTATTAGCTTAGCTAACATCATCTAATTTTATGTGGGTTTATGAACTGAATACTTGTTGCTCCCAACTGCTCTCCCGTTTATTGTGGTCACTGTGTTGGATCTCTGAAAGCTGAAAGATGCGAGTTTGTCTTTAGCTGTCAAAAATTGTGAGAAAACAGAGACTCCAGAGGAGAGGAAAGGGAAACCAATGTCCAGAAGGCCTGCAAGAATTATAAGGGGCCCGGTACTATATTTGTACTATATTTGTATAGTTTGGGAGGTCTTTAATTATCTACAAGTTCCGGCACTGTCCCCACACAGGTTCCAGCCCTGTCCCCGCACGGGTTCCAGCACGGTCCCTGCACAGGTTCCAGCACTGACCTCACACAGGTTCTAGCACTGTCCCTGCACAGGTTCCAGCACTGACCTCACACAGGTTCTAGCACTGTCCCCGCACGGGTTCCAGCACTGTCCCCACACAGGTTCCAGCACTGTCCCCACACGGGTTCCAGCACTGTCCCTGCATGGGTTCCAGCACTGTCCCCACACAGGTTCCAGCACTATCTTCACACAGGTTCCAGCACTGTCCCCGCACAGGTTCCAGCACTGTCCTCGCACAGGTTCCAGCACTGTCCCCACACGGGTTCCAGCACTGTCCCCACACGGTTCCAGCACTGTCCCCACACGGTTCCAGCACTGTCCCCACACGGTTCCAGCACTGTCCCTGCACAGGTTCCAGCACTGTCCCTGCACGGGTTCCAGCACTATCTTCACACGGGTTCCAGCACTGTCCCCACACGGGTTCCAGCACTGTCCCTCCACAGGTTCCAGCACTGTCCCCACACGGTTCCAGCACTGTCCTCACACAGGTTCCAGCACTGTCCCCACACAGGTTCCAGCACTGTCCCCACACGGTTCCAGCACTGTCCTCACACAGGTTCCAGCACTGTCCCCACACAGGTTCCAGCACTGTCCCCGCACAGGTTCCAGCACTGTCCTCGCACAGGTTCCAGCACTGTCCCCGCACAGGTTCCAGCACTGTCCCCACACGGTTCCAGCACTGTCCCCACACGGTTCCAGCACTGTCCCTGCACAGCTCGGGCAGTGCTGGCCCCGCCCGGAGCGCCCCTGGCTCCCGCGCCGCGCTCTGACCCCGCCGCGCACAGCGCCGTAAATCTGCTGCACCTGATGGGAGATGGGCTTTTTAGGATCTCTCCGGGTGCTTTGAGGTAGCACTTCCATGAACTCCGTGCCACAATAAATAACGCTACCTGCAATATGTCTTAGGGAACGTGGCAGCAGCCGCTGTCCTGCCATGAATTTTTATTCTTTTGCCGTCTGGAAGATAGATTCCAGATACAGCATTTCCCCGCACTTAGTGTCAAATCTCTTTACCCCTTTGCCCCGACAGAATGACAGGGACCACAAATAAAATAAAAGAATAAAAAAGAAGCATAGGAAAAATGGCCTGAGAGCAGAGGGAAAGCACTAAACTCCCCTCCCTCTGCAGCTGAGCAGCTTCAGATCTGACAGCAGTGACTAAGGCAGGGGCAGTTGGAATGGGAAAAGGCAATTTTTGTATGCTACCAATGAGATTTCTGCAGGAGGATTCCACAGAAAGGAGCGCAGAGATGAAATTTCTCTGAAGAATATAATGTATGCAACAGTGGAGAATACAGGAAAATGGGTTTGTGTTCAGGCCAAACTGCCATGCCAGGGATGGGGAAATGAAGTACTGACCCAATAAAGGGATTTGTAAAGATAAAACCTTTTTCATTATAAAGAAAAGGGTCACATGTAATGACTAACAAAATGCTCTAAATATTTGCAAACCTTGATCTGTAGATCTGATACCAAGGCTGGATTGCAAAGCAGGAATGCTGTAACAATTACCAACAGGAATACTGGGGAAAAAAGCATGGAACTGGCCCGACAATGCTGCCAGGTCCATTGGGATTGCTGAGAGCCAGGGTGCAGGGCACCCCACGGCGCAGAGCAGGGCTGGAGGGGGCAGAGCCCCCTGAAGCAGCTGGACACACAAGGAGCTCCTCTCCAGGCAGGCTGCGGATGCAGCGGTGACACCGGAGCTGCGGTGACACCGGAGCTGTGCTCCCCGCAGGGGGACCTCAGCAGGGCCCAGAGGAGCCCTGGAACCCAAGAGAGGCCAAAGCCCAGTCCTGCACCGGGGCAGGAGCAAGCCCTGGCACCAGCACACTCAGGGGCTCCCGCAGAGGAGGGCTCTGGGCTGCCCACGAGGCAGAAGTGCCTGGGATGGGCTGGAGGGACGCGGCTGGAGGGAGCTGACCCCAGCTAACCCTCTGCTCAGCACTGGGCCCACTCTGGGCTCCCCACTGCAGGACACACACGGACAGTCGGGCTGCACAGGACAACATCCAGAGGTGCCTTCCAGCCTCAGCGAGGCTGAGCCCAGGACCAGGCTTTGCTTTCTGGCTGCCACATAACAGCAACTGGGCAAACCACCCACAGGACTCGCTTCAAAAAAATCCCAAACACAGGCAGGTAGAATATTATTAGTTGTACAATTCCTTTGGGACTATGAGAAATATCTGCTCAAACAACAGGATAACAGCTGGAAAAACTCTAGAAAAGGTAAACAGCTCCAACTAGCCAGGAGTTAATAGTGCACAGGGCTTTTTTCCTCTCAGTTTCCCTCTTCCAGTTCAATGCCTTATAGAAAACCAACATCATGGCTTTTTTCCACTTTGAATATCTGGGCTGCAATGCAGTCTTGTCTGAATTTGAAGACATTATTTTACTTTCTTCCTTTACTCTGATGAAATTACCAAATTTCATGTCCCTGACATCTAAAAGATATTAGGGTCAGCACTCCAGTACCCTCCCATTAATACACACATCCAGTGATAACTCATAGTATGGCAAAGACCTCATTGTTCTGTCACCAAGTCACCATAGCCCAGTCTCCAGGTGAAGCTAGACTCCATGGATGCCCCATGAAATGTCCCCTTCAGGTGTGAGCAGGTGTGAGCCCAGCTCACATGGAAAATGATGACCCAGTGGTTGAAACACAGCTACACAGCTGCCTTAACATCTATCCTCTTCCTATTTCCACTTCTGAAACTGAACTTTAAACACTGGAACTAAGACTTTGCAAAACATATATTTTACTGAGCAACAGCTGCACAAATCCAGCCCCCTGAAGATGCCAAATGACACTTTTGCCATACAGCAGAGAAGTGAGGAGATTTACAAGGTCATTGACAAATGCAAGTATTGATTGAGTATTAAAGTGTCTTGTGATTAATACAGCCTTCCAAGTAATTAGTGCAGAAGATCTCTTATATCTCCCCATGTTTAAATAATGTATCTGTGAACATGCAGACCCCCTGTCAATCACTCTGGCTGAGGCCAAACACCATCTCACCTGATAACTCATTTGGAAACTGGGTTTCCTGCCAGTTCAGTCTTTCAAAACCAGCAGCTCTTCCCTAATTGCCTGGGGTGACCTATATTTAGAGCCTTGCAGTTCACTGGGGGGATAGAGAGGGAGGAGAGAGCAAGGAAAAATGCTAAAGCACCTTATTCCTACAATGGCTCAAAAACCCAGGAGAAATTCAGAGGCACTGAATGGAAATGACCTCATAGGAAAGGTCCTGGCTCTGTGAGGGGCTCCACACTCTGGATTTAAACAAACTCTCCAAGCCCCTCTTGGTTACTCCTGGGAGTAACTTCTGCAGAGGGAAAAACTCCAGCTGGTGCCAAGGAATCTCAAACTGCCCTCTGGCAGTGGGCAGCCATTAAAGCTGGGCCTCTTGTCCTTCTCTTTAGATGAAGCACTAGAAATATTCTTCTGCCTTTAGTGTTAATCTCACTTTCTTTTTTCTCACACCTGCTACTGTCCCATAACTCATGAGCCCCTCTTCCTTCTCCTCTTTCAAGTTTATTTATTATGACTATTTAACCAGCTATTGGTTCAACACATTCTGCTCAAATATTCATCATTTGGTTCTCTGGGTAAACCGTATTTAATCAGCACAGCACAGAAAACAGTGTAATTATAGATGCCGGATGCCATTACACTCAGAAGAAATTAAACCTCATCTTAAGCTGTCCAGTGGTGCCCTGAGGAAAACAGGCTGTGTGGTGGGAAGGTGACCCAGAGGTTAGTGCCAGATGTGCCTTTAGGTCCTCCAGACTCAAGAAATACAGAGGGTGGGGAGGCACAGAGGGAAAAGGAGAGAAGCCTTTATGGACAAAAACCAGAACTTCTCATGAGGAAATCAGTAAATGCATCTTTTTTTCTGAGAATATGGCAGTGCCTGTTCCGCTTTATGCCAATTACAGCACTTCTAACAAGGCTTTTTTTAAGGTAAATAATTCTATTTTAGTAGTACTAATGGAAAATGCCTTTACTGATCAATACAGTCCAAAAAGTTATTACAGCAACAATGATGGAAGAAGATGCTCAGAGGAAGCAGTGGGACAGACTACTCCAGCTGGCACAGAACCACCTGAAACTCAACATTCCCCTCAGAAAAAGCAGCACAGGTTAGCCAGGCTGTGGCAGGAAGTGCCAGAGGAGACCTTTCCCCTGCAGACTCTGCGTGCCCATCCCCTGCCATCAGCACCCGGCAGGCACGGCCCCGGATCAGGCAGCGATGCCCAGAGAGTCCCAGAGGGGGAGGGGAGCTATTGTTTTGCTTTTTTTTTTGCTAATAATACATCTGAGGTTCAGATAAGTAACTAAGAGGAAGGAGAGCTCCTTCTAGTCCATCCTGCTGCTGACAATTAAGAAACCTCAAAGTAATTTTTGAAAATGTCAGCGTCTCATTTAGCAAAGGGATAAATAATGAATGAAGCATAATCACTGTCCTGCGCTGGTGGTACAGCTTCGCGGTGTCATTAGTAAACTAACGGTATAATATCTTCGTGTCACAGTTTAATTATATCTTGTAATTAGTTTCAGCAATGGATTGCACAGAGTCAGGCCCCCTGAGCTAAACAAAAGGTAATAGAACTTTCAGAGTCCTCGCATAAATCAATTATGAAAGTGTCCTGTGTTATTTGAGGCTTGTTTGCTGTAATTTTATGCACAAAGAAGAGATGATCCCTGCTGCCTACGGAGGGCGATTCACCTCACCAATTGCCTGCCTAAAGGAGTGTGAGTGCTGAGGGGCAGGGGCTGCTGCCAGAGCCAGCAGGGCGAGCTCTGTGTGCAAACGAGCCCGGCCTGGCTGTCAGCACCACAAACACAGGAGCCCCATGTGCAGGCACGGGATAACAGGAAGAAATTCTTCACTCTGAGAATGTGAGGCCCTGGTACAGGTTGCCCAGAGGCTGCCCCATCCCTGGAGGTGTCCAAGGCCAGGCTGGATGAGGCTTGGAGCAACCTGGGATAGTGGAAAGTGTCCCTGCCCATGGCACAGGGTGGAATGGGATGAAGTTTAAGGTCCCTTCCCTCCCAACCACTCTGGGATTTGATGACATGCAGACACAGTAGGATGGCACCATGATTCTCCTGCTGCAGGTGCTGATGTGCTCCAGGCCAGCACCGGTGGTGAGCACAGCTGTCCTGTGTCCAAAGCTGCACATTGTTGCATTTTGTTCACTATCCCAAGCACCATCCAAACAGCACCTCCACCTGCCTCCCCCTGTGCTTCACCCAGAGTGACACTGCCCTGTGTGTTTGGATCTGATCTCCGGTTTGCAGCAGCACATCAAGACAGATTAGATAGTAACAAAATATTTTTCCCTGAAAGAGTGGTCAGGCATTGGCATAAGTTGCCCAGGGATGGGTTGAAGTCACCTTCTCTGGAAGTATTCAAGAGATGTCTGGATGTGGCACTTGGAACGTGGTTTAGGGGTGGTTGGGTGGTGTTGGGATGATGATCTTAAAGGCCCCTTCCAACCTTGATGATTTGGGGAAGACCAGCCACCAGCAGCAGTTCCTGGTCCAATGACTCTTCAACCATATTTGGGGTTGTCCTTTCTCCTGCTTCATTCCTGATCTTACTCATCTGCTGCCACGGGAGAGAGTCACACAGGAGAGCTGTGCTAGAGCTGGATCCAGGCAGGCTGAGGGGTCCCTTGAGGTTACCCAGTTGTACTTGCAGCAGATCAGAACGTGCTGCCATCCCACATGCTGCTACTTGAGCTCTGGAAATTCTACAGGAGACGCCCTTTTCCTAAGAGCTCTTTATGCCACACCAGGACTGCGGATAGAACAATCCATACCTGGGAACGGGCTGGGAATGATCCCCTCCATCCAAACCTCTACGTTCTCATGGTGTTTCAGGGGAAAAAAAAGAGTTGAATTACTGGAATTTAATGTATAAAATAATGTTTTACCGTTCAGGCTTAATAGCTGTATTTTATTTGCATATTTTCCTCAGTCTTCTGAAGAGTCCTACGTATTCCATCAGCATTCCTGTGCGTAGGGATGCACATGCAAGGCTCTCACTGCTCTCATGTCTGAGTGCCTGAATCATTTATCTTTTCATGTTGCTCCTCTGCCCCCACTGCTTGGTGCTGGAAGCTGCCTATGTGACGTGGGATGGAGAAGGTGGAAAAAAAACCCTAAATAAAATGAAACCTCTCATTGTGTCTAATTCTGGCCTACTGATATCTCCAAAAGCAAAAAAGGCTCACAGCAGCAGCAAAGGGCTGTCCGGGGGTCACCCAATCCACGGCTGAGCGTCTGGGACCCCACTGCGGGCAGCAGAGGGGAGTGTGGAGAGGAGTCTGAAAGGTGCCAAGATGTGTAATTGTCTCAGTCCTGATCAAGCTGCAGAACACACCGGGGTCCTGCTTCAAAGCCCTCCTCAAGTCTGCCTTGAAAGCGAATCCCGTGGCACGCTGGCCTTGCTGTTTATACAACAACTTCCAGGTTTAAATGAAAAGCTGCTTCCCAAAGCAGCCTGAATCCTCCTATTGTGAGCCCTTCAGCAGACTTAACAATAGGAAAAGCACCGAGTAGGGGAAAAAAAAGGGGGGGGAAAAGGGAAAAAAAAAAAAGTCCAGTCCTCTGAGCGGTGCTGCAATCCAGCCGGTTGCCATGGTGACATGATGACTTGTTCACATGGCAACATACCTTCGGTCCACTATTAAAATGATGAGAGCAAACTGGGTTGCACTAAGCACAGTATCCTGCGTGCTGGAGCAGCCGCTCGGCGCGAGCTGCGACGGGCGCCAGCGCGGGAGGAGGGACCTGCAGAACAAAGGTGGACAGGGCAGGTTTGGGGGGCGGGGGAAACCAAGGGGGACAAAGTGAGTTCTGGTGTATCAGAGATGAGTAACAGCTACAGAGATGATAAAATAAATTTTGCTTGGATGTAAACTCTGCCTTTAGAAGCCAAAGGATGCTTTCCATACGTGAGTGGCATCATCCAAAGGGCACTGAACTTCTTTAGGATATGACCTCAAGGAGCCATGGCAAAAAAATGAATTGGGAAAGGAAGGGAATCACTGGAGACCCCATCAACACAAAACCAATTGTGGTAAAGATAAAGCTTAAGAAATAGCTGCTGCAGCAGTGAACTGCAATCATGTAGTTTGTAATTTACATTAAAATCCCAAACAACTAGCAAGTGGGAAATTGTGCAACATCTATTTAGTCACAATAAATACCCAAGATTATCAAGAAGATATCCCTGTTGCCATGTTATTGGTGTGTCTTCTGCAATTCTTTTAATTTTAACAGATTTACGCCTCTTCCTGATAGCACAGAAAATTGTGATACCGCTGGGGAGCTCATCATCCACTTGTCCCTCGTTTAGATGAAGGACAGGATGAATCTCTGGTTTATGAAGCATATGCATCATACAACAGATGTGGGAAAAGTCTCTTAAAATATAAAACATAGGGGGAATACTCTTAATCCAGATTCTGTTTTAATTTAATTTGCAGAATGAGGATGCAGTGAGGCCCACCATGGGTGAGGAGGTGGCTTTGGAGTCACCCATGTGAGTCCCCAGCATGGAGGGCACAGAGGGCCCAGATTTTAGCAGATGTGGGAGCAGAAGAGAATTCATTTAATCTCTGTCACTGATGAAACAACAGCTTTGTCCTGCTCCCCAAAACACAGTGAACAATAATGACCTCGTAAGGATGGCAAACTGCATGTGGAAGGAAAGAAAAGCAACCCTCTGGTGTCCATCAAGCCATCACAACAGCCACACTCACCTTCCCTCCTGAGGGCCAAACAGCCACAAAGTGCCTGAAATCATTAAGCAGATGAAAATACCAGAGGTGGGCTTGGGCCAAACCTCACGATTTCCCAGCCACAGGGCATCAAAGACCAATCCCTCACCATTCATTTGCTGTTTCCTTTTTCTCTGCACACACCAATACCTGTGAAGTTTGTTTGTGCCTGCAAAGCAACGAGAATCCTACACCCTTCCCACCCAGAGGTTCCCTGTCCATCCACGAGCAGCCAGGCAGGAGAAAGGATGGCAGCAGCTGGAAAGGGCATGTTGGCACAAAAAGCCTTTGGAGTGCATCTGTACATCTGCACAGCCACAGCTCCACGTTCGGTTCGTAGGAGCTTTCCAAACGACAAAGGGATTCTGGTGATCTAAGGTAAATACCATATTTTGCATGAGTCAATATGACAGTGCTGGCAGGAACACAGAGGTAAGGGGCTGGTCTGGAAGCAGTCTGGGAATCTAACTTCATCTATTGGAAGGCCTCATTTTTATTGATAACACTTTAGTCGATAAACTCAACAGTTCAAATGAACTTGGAATCTTTTAGTGTGACTCAATGCTTTAATGTCCAGTATAGGAAGTTGTAGAGCAGAAATCAAGACTATAACTGACCAGAAAAATCTAAAAGCAAAGAACAGGCTTCACAGTTCCATTTTGTAAAGACTGATACCGAGCTGGAGGAAACATACCCTTAGTATTTATTTCAATTGGTCTAATTCACAGACTTTTGAAGTGGGCACAGGAAGTCTTTTGCAGTGCTTTTCTCTCATCGCTTACTGCTCCATCCTGGCACATTCAGAAATGTTTTGCTACTTTCCACATCCCACTGGCACCACATACAGATTCCCAATCCCTCCTTAAAACAGCTGCTTCTACAAATTGCAATAACCTTACTTTTAAAAAATAGTAACAATTCCTATAAAGAGCTGAGAAATGGAACCAAGTTCACCTATTCCCAAACTTTAGAGGATAAACCTAATTTTAGAAATGAGATTTATCTGAGGAACAAATCAGGAAGAATTTTCAGCCACTTGCAGGAACTTAATTAAGGAAAGAGGAACCTGCAGGTTCACCAGAGAGCCAACAGGTGTTTAAACAATTCCTACTACCTACGCTCTCACGTCGACTTTATTTTCAAGTTTCACTCAATGATGGAGTTGTTCCTCAGCTCCTTGTGTGCTTAGCCATTTAATTAAAGCAATCCATATTGAATTCATGTCCAGATGCCTTGACCAGCAGAGCCAGATCCTCATTGGCATGCCAGCTGCTCAAAGAAGAGCACAGCCCCTCGCATACTAATCAGAGGGGAAGGCAGTGATTCATCAGCCCGCGATACTGCTTCAGCATCTACAAGCACTTATGACATGTAATTGCTGGTGCATAAGCAAGCCAGGCCACATTAAAAAGCCCACAGATAGTCAGAGATAAAAATTAATGACTTTTGCTTTGTGTAATCCTGCCTGTGTTGGGGGGAGGGGAGGGAGACTGGGATTAATGGACAAATGTAAGGAGGCACAAAGGAACAAAGAGTTTCTTGGCCTTGTTTACATATTGAACAATAATAATAAAAGAAAAGTGACAAGTTATGGGAAAGGCAAGTGTGAATTTTCGGCACGAGTGAGTTGGAAGACTGCTTGCAGTTCATTATGGATGCAGAATTTCCATACTCATTATTCTGAAACAAACCTCCTCGGAAGGCCCTTCTGGGACCAATGGCAGCAGTTTTTATTATTCATCTTTGGCTGGTACTGAGGATGTCATTAGAAGAGCTGCACGGCACGCGGGCAGAGGGGATCGCTGTCTGGGGAGGAATAGCTTATCCTTCCCGAGGCCGGGCAGCCACGGAGCGGGGTCACCGTGGGCCACGGCTGTAAAACCAGGCAAGGACAGGGAGGTAAATCAAGGACAGCAGACAAAGACATGATGTAATGCACCCACAACAGAAGCTTCTGCAGATCAAGTGCTCATCAAAATATTCATGCATCAGCACTGTTGTTTGAATCTCCCTCTCCCTGCCCCAAGTTCCCTTTCTTCCCCAATGATGGATACAACCTCTTTGGAACACTTTTGAAAGAAAATGCCATTTTTCTGTCTTATTTTTTCTTTAACATTTGCTTTCCGAAGCTTTGATGAGATGTGAATTTGAAGTTACGTGAGCTGGCTTGCAACTTGGAGGGAACAAAGATGATGTGTGTAATCTCACACATTATCAGACTTAGCGTCACCCAAAGCCCACCTCCAACCCACCAGGATATATGCTCAATATATCCTCAGCAGTTTCCAGGGCTCTACTGAGCTCTGAGAAACCTGCCCAGGTACAGTAGCAGAAATCTGGGAGCAGAGTTTCCTGGCATGAAAACTTCCACTTACATGTGCAGCTGCTCATTCTCCAGGCCAGTACCTCCAGTTCACTCCTAAATGCTGGCTCCAGTCTGGACTCTGATTTCCAGTCCACTTCAGCCATGACCCTCATCCAAGAAAGCCAATTTACTACCTGTTGAATGGAAGTTTGTTCTCTGTAGCTGGGATGAGTTATTTTAGGAACTATGGAGTTATCCTCATTGCATGTATCTCAGCACTATGGAAAACTGCCATTTCCATGACAATAGTGCCAAAAAAAGATGAAAAAAAGTATTCCCTAGTCAAGCATGTTGATCATTTTAATATGCAACTAAACCTTTCCCACAGAGGTCAGCACCACTGCTCGACCTGGAGGTGACAACACAGGACATCCAACGTGGACACGGCGGGACAGGCGTTGCACAAGGGCCGTGCTATATACAGCACTAATTAATTCACCTTCCATTTGACCCCATCTCCCAGCTGGTAACGTTTGTAAAGCCAGTCTGGAGGACTCCTGTGCCTTCCCAATCTTGCACAGCCCTGAGGAGCAGAGGGCAAAGCAGCAGGTCTCAGGAAAACAGAAAATCATTGCTATCGGCAGGCGGCTGAGCAGCCACTCAGAGCCATCACTTGTGTTTAAGCTCTGCTGCTTCCAGCCTTCCCCTCTGCACACCTCACTCCTTATGTACCAGGTTTGCCACCTAATTTCATCTGTTTTGCAGAAATATTTACTGGGTGCAGGTGAGGAAGCAGAAGCTGCAGCTGCATCCACACCACCATAGGATTTATTTACAACTGGGGCTTTGTGGTGCAGCCAGATAAAAGAGGATTAAATTACGCTCTGTAGATTAAGAGTCTGAACACTATAAAACTCCTAAGCCTTTGTATGCTAAGCAAGAACTTTGACTCCCATGGGAGCTGCAGCAGAGATTCTGCATACACAGAGAAGACTTGGACTTTTTTTTTTCCTATCTCAGTGTATCTTTCGCAAACAGAGATATTATCAAACAGATTTGGAAACTTTGTCAGCACCAAAAAAGTTCACCTGAATCATGGTGTCCAGTGCATTTTCATCTCAGCTCCTCCACATGCTCGTTCAGACAGGTTTTCCCATTGTAATGGTGTTCTCTCCAGTTATACCATGTCCATATACCCATCCCACTGGTCCCTGCCCGTTGGAAGACCATTGTTAAGGATCTTTGCTTACTGGCAAAATGTACTAACACACCAACCACCCCAACCCCTTTCCTGCCCCTCTCCTCCTTCCCTCCTTTTCTCAGACATAACTTACAAAATGTATACAAAAATTTCTCTTTCAAACTAGTTATTTCTTCCTCAGCCTTATTTTCCATTTTCCCCTCCATACTTTCATAGAAAAGCAAGAAAACATTTCTGTTCCATGTCCTCATACAATATCTTCACTAGAAGACAGAATAAGATGATAACCTGCTCTAGCAGAAGATGTTTGAGTTTAATAACTGTAAGAGTCCACGAACAGCTGTTCCTGGAGTTAAAAACACAAAGTGGAAGTTACCCATGTAAAATTGTTCAAGACTGCTGGGATTTTCTGTATATGTTATGGATTGAGCACTTCAAGGTAAGTCTTGTGTTATCACCCATTATTTTCTTTACTCACAGAGTGCTGAGGCCCTGGCACAGGTGCCCAGAGCAGCTGTGGCTGCCCCTGGATCCCGGGAAGTGTCCAAGGCCAGGCTGGATGGGGCTTGGAGCACCCTGGGATACTGTGAGGTGTCCCTGCCCAGGGCAGGGGGTGGGACTGGGTGAGCTTTCAGGTCCCTTAACACAGAGCAGACTGGGATTCTGTGCAGAGCCTGTTGCTGGAGAAGGGCTGGAAGAACAGACTCCCTGATGCAGGCCAGCCCACAGGGCACTATCAGACAGTAAGGGCCTGGCAAAGGCTGAGGAGGCGATGTTAAGAGTAATCACAGGTAACTGTCTCAGACAGACAGGAAGAGAGGGGTAAAAAACCTGAAGCAGCTATCTTTAAAGAGAACAAGCAGATCTGAGTAATCCAATTTAGGGGAGATAAGAGTCTGCTGGTAGCACTGTCCTTTAGCTGGACAAACGCCTTCGTTCAAGTGTCAACCCCAATCCTGGGGAGGTCACGCGCGGGGCCCGCAGCCTAATGGACTCCTCAATTGCCTGAGTGGATTTCCCAACAAACACGCTGGCCCAACAGAATTGATTTTCAGGCAGTGCACGGGTCCCTAACGCAATTACCCTGCAGCGAGGCCGCCCAGGCCGCCGGGCAGCGCAGGAGGCACAACTCCGCTCCTAATTGTTTAAACAGCTCTGGAATTCCTTTTGCTCTTTCTCAACAGAGAATAATTATACCCCTGCTTAAAGAGGTCTGGAGGGACCTCAGAAGAAACTTTCCCTTCCAGCTTTGTGTGTTAATGAAAAAAATCAAGTCTTAGCTCTCTAATAGGCGAATTCAATTTATGACAAGCAAATACAATCATCTCGACACCAGCGCTGCAACAACGCCCGCCCAGCTGCTGCTGCACATGGGCTCCTACAGATCTTCTGACACAGGAGAGCCAAATTTCTCCATGATAAAGTAACATCAGATGTGTGCACCGACAGGATGGAGCAAGATCAGATTTACAGTGTTTCCTCTAATTTGTTTTTTTTTCTCAGGGAACATTTGGACTTACTCTGAGAGCCAGGAGGTGACCCTGGAAGGTCTGGGGTTCTGAGAGCTGTACAAAAAGCCCCAAAACCCAGAAGTTACCTGCCTGGGACTTCCCAGTGCTGCTATCCCATGCCCTGACAATGCAGGGCTCCATACACCACAGGATGGGGACTGAGAGCCACCACACTGGGTCCAGCTGAAAGCCAGGGTCAGTCTCCAGCCACGGCCAGAGGACATGGGCACACGGGCAGTTGCTCAGGGACTCCCCAGCTGGTATTTCATCCAGCTCCTGTGTTCAGTACCCACCAATGAACCTCTTCCCCACAAATTTCATCTATCTTGAACTCATTTATTCTTCTGTCCTCCACAATATCCTGTGCAATAAATTCCACGAGTTAATTCTATACTCTAAGAAAAGGGACCAATTTGTCTTTGGTTTAACTTTCTCTGTTTGGTGAATACCTCACTTGCTTCTTCTAGTTGTTCTCCAACCATTTTTCCTGTGCCACTCACAGCTTACAAGCTGCTACTGCATTTCTTCATCCCATTTACTATCATGGATTATGAACTCCAAACTTTTTAGTTCCTCTGCTGGTAGAAGATGTCCCATATCCATAAACAGTCTGACTTCCGGATAACTCAGCTGCCCATTTGGATACTCCCAGGTAAGGCCCAGCATTCTTATCATCCTTCTGAGGCTGCAGCACTTTTGAACACAGAGCTACCCCCATATCTCCACTCTGGATTGCCAAAGGATGTTCTATCCCTCAGCTTTTCAAAAGCCATGATTTAATCCATGGTGCTAAAATTTTCTTGGCAAACTAAAGCTGCAGCCATACAAAGCTGCCTGCCTGATTTGGTATTGAGGGAAGTAGTGCAGTTGCAACCAGGCCAAAGCTGTGCCTGAGCAGCCAGGATCATTCCTTGACAGAACATCTACCTGGATGATGGATTCTCTGCAGCCCAGTCCTGTGCTGGCTCCATCCATGTTTCCTCAGCCAGTCTGACGCTGCTCCAACCCCACTGCGCTCTCCTGCTGCTGCTGCACAAAGCCATCTGTCAGGTTCTCAGCCTGATTTCCCTTTTTCTGTCTTCCACCAAAGTAGGAGCAAACGGGGCCAGATTCCAGCTGTATTTTTCATCCTCCAATTAGCAGGCTCCAATTCATCACTCTGAGTATCTCCTGGCATCAGTGCTGAGATTCCCTCCTCATGCCTGGTAAATCGGTCTTCATTTAAAACCCTCTCTCTTAGCCCTAAATGGAAATCAATTCTGCAAGTTTAGCAAATAGTTAATTACTCCACAAAGAGGATTGATTGGCCTTTGATCACCAGAAAGCTCTGTAGTGCTATTAGTCTCTTTCATCTGTGATTAAACCACAGAGAAAAAGAAACAAAAACTAAATTAGGCTTCTCCTGTTATCCTACAAATATTTAATGATGGGATAATCTCCTAAAGGTGTGATCAGGGGATATACATTCTGCCAGGAAACATCTCCAGCTCAACCTTGAACCCAAAATCTCTCCCTGCAAAGAGCCTGGCAATGAACTTTACAGAGGCGCGGAGCTGAGCTCAAAGGGATGCTTTGTAGTACACCCTCTTCTTGGCCTTTTCTTCTTTCCTCTTCTTATGTACGTTTTAATGCAGATAAAGATTTTCCCGACGGAGCCCTGACATGAATAATAATAATAATAATAACAACAATAATAAAGGCTTCCTTTAAATTCAGTTTTGGCTCTGCTGACTTTCTCAGCAGGACAAGCCTGTGTCCCGTTGATTTGCAGCATTGTACAGAGCTGTTTCCCCAAATGATGGGATCCTCCCACTTCAGGCAAATTTCAAGTATCGCAGTCCCCCACTGCTAACCCATTCTAGAATTCAGTCCCAGGGAAGCACAAAGCCACAGAGCTGCACCAGGACGGATGCTGTGATAGAAAGGTCATAGGATGGAGAATGAAGATAAAGCTGCATGTCTCATGTTCCAGGCAAATATAAGGTCTGGAGATCTTCCTCTCTTGACACTAATGCAAAGTTCATTAGGACTGGCTGGCATGGGCTGTGCCCCTCACAGCCACAGCCACACCAGATGCATCCCAAGCCTCTCCAGAGCCCTGGAGCAGGGCTGTGCTGTATCAACACGTACCCAGGAATTGCTTCTTCCCCATCACATCAGAATTTTAGGAGAACCATGGAAACACCCCTACTCTTCTCCAGCAAATTTTTCTCAGCTGCAAATGGTGCTGCTCCAAGCACACATTCCCAGATGCACCAACAACCCAGCACCAGGCATGGAGAGTGCCCCAGATTTCTGCAGCCTTTGTCTCCCTGGCTGGAGAAGGTAACACCTCTGGCATTTGGCCACTGGTCATCTGGGGAAGCCAGTCCCAAAAGTCAATGATGCTTCCACAGCCAATGGTACCAACGGCAAATTTGAAAGGATCATTTTTGCCATCGGCATGGAAGGCAAAGACCCTGTTCTGCAGGCCAGCAGGGAAGCACAGGACACAGCCATGTATTCAGGAGAAGGTCGGATTTCAGGAGGTGTGCCTTGCTAGGTGACCTGATTAGGACACAAGATGGGAAGGGATGCAGGTGGTAATGCTGAACTTTAAGAAGTTTCACAACTTTCTATGAAAACTCAGAAAGTTATCATAACTTTTTTTAGCACTAAAATGTCATAATATTCTTCATGCGAGAGAAAAGAAGAGCCTCCTGACATGTTTTCAACTCTCGAATGGCAAGGAGTCCTTGAGGGGCCGTGCCACGCATCAGGCAACAGCAGGCGTTAATTAGCGCAGATTTCCTACGGAATTGTTGTGTGCGGGTGTGCGGGTGCGCGTGTGTTTTTCTTTCCCTGGGTGTCTCATTTGCAGAATGTTCAATCATCCCCTCTCTCCCGACTCCGCAGCCGCGTGTGCTCCTGTGCCGCTGCCGAGCGCTGACACCTGTCACACAGTGCCACCGCAAATTGGACGTGTCAGCCCCAGCGTGCTGGTGCCAAGGTGTGAATTAGATGGAGGCTCTCACCACCACTCTCCTGACCTCTTCACTCCATTACCAGGACATCCCGAGCCTTGGGGTATCAAAAACCAAAACACAAGGAAAAGAACCCTACACACCCATTGCAACCATCGGTGACACTTTCCTCTCCAAATGAGGGGAAGATTTAAATAACCAGAATTTGTAAACACACTGATTTCATTTGCAGAACGCTTTGCTTTTTTGTTTGTGCCATACCAGGAGGCTCTAGAGGCCAGAAAGAATAGGGAAAGTGAATAGTTAGTGGGGCTTTCAGATGAAAAGACTCCCAAGTCACTCTGCACAAAGGAAAACAAGCGATTCTGTCGTGCCTGTCGATGTGGATGTGGTCACCAGCAAACTGCGCCAACAATCCCCGACAATGCTCGTGGCTGAGATCACCCCAGTTCCCGGCCCTTACCTTGCGTGGGGCTTGGGGAGGGGGGTGGGGGGCTGTGTGTTGTTCTGTTTTTTAAAACAATGGCTCCCAGAACAAAAGGCTGATTTGTGCAGCAGGCAGAGCTGGGGACCACCTAGAGCACGGGGCTGCAGCCCCATATGGTGCCACACAATAACAAATAAGAACAACAATAAGGAAAGCTGCACCCACTTTGCTCGGTACGGTGTTCTCAAAGTTACACAGTACGAAGCAATTATCCCAAAGTGGCAATTTTATTTGAAAATAACATTTAAATTAAAATGGGCATTTCAGGGCCTCCTGCTGAAGAGTGACATGGGCTGTTCAGGGGCCCACTGTCACTTTGTCAGCTGTCACATGCTGCCTCCTGCTAAATGGGCGCAGTTTGCCTTTACCCTTTATCCAGACTCTTAAAAATGCCGCACGCATTTTATGAAGACCAGCTAAGTGGGATTGCATCTCTGACAGCTGTTCCAGCTTGGACTCAGTGAAAGCGCTTTGCATACATCTATCTTTTCTGCTAACAATTTGGATAGATAACAAAGCACAGGGAGAGGGGTGTGCCAGGGGAGAGCGCTGCAAAAAGAGCTGCCACACCCCGGTCACCTGCGAACACCCAGCCCAGGGTAACACTAATCAAGGGGTGTATCATGAGAACTCAGCTTTGGTTCAATGACTTTTAGGTCTCCTCCCTCCTTGCAGCAGGTAGCTGTACATCCTGCAAACCCCGCCACAGCCAAGTGTCCCTGTGGAGCTGGGCAAAGAGGCAGTGTTGTCCTGGGGCAGGTCACCAAGAACTAGGGACAGCAGTGCAAAGCTGACAGCACAGGAGGGACTCAGGATTCTCTGGATTCCTTTACACTTGGCAAATTCTGCTCTGCTTCTTAAAATTTGGCAATTTTCCTGATTATCTCTCCCCCTCATTTTACCAACACATTTGACTATTAAAATTTGCCATGTCACAAACACTGTCCTTCAACCAGGACATTGCCAGGCTGAACCTTTATACTCTGAGTTACCACCTGCACACTCTCAACCACAGCCTTCTCTTGAGGCCAGTGTTCCCCAAACCTAAAGCACATTTCAAGTCTCAGATATGCTCGAGTACTGCTACTGACACAGCCAAAGGTTCCTCAGCACATGCAGACACATCCAACAGCAGCCCCAGATTGTCCCTCGTGTTCCTCTATACCTGTATCAGAATCCCAGAGTCACTGCAACTGGAAGAGCCCTCCCAGACCAGAGTCCAACCTGTGACCCACCCACACCTTGTCACCAGACCAAAGCACACTTGGGTATTATTTCTGCAATCCTGCTGGACCTCCTGTCTAGGAGGAGGCAATCCCTAAAATTTCCTATTTCTTCTGAAGGCCTCTTCTCTCCAGGACCATACCCCACAGATAAGGAAAAGCATTCTGATGAAAGCAGCAATTCCTACTGGCAAGGCAGAAGCAAAGCATCCATTCAAAATAATGTCAATACTGTCAGAATTGTTTCTCTAGAACCACTAGATGCTCATACTGAGGATTTCGTAGTTATAAAGAGCTGAATCACAAAATATACTAATATAGAAACAGTTTTGAAACAACACCTTACTCATAAAAAAGCTCCTATGCAATGGAGCTGAAGTGGTCATCATGGCTCCTTCTGTTTCTGGGCTCAAGAAGAAAGTTTCCTACCAGGAGGGACAATGTCTTGGGTCAGTGTTCACCCAGTAAGAAGGCCAGTCTCGGTCAAAAGTTTTCCAGTTCCATGAGACTCTCTGTGCCTTAATTTCCTTCCACAACAAGATGATGTTTTCATGCTGGATTATGTTACAAAGATTTTCAGAGCTGAGATTTTCACATCTATGGTAATGAGGACCCCTTAGAGTAGGTGGAACATGTGCAGGAGATTCACTGATGGGAAGCAAATTCTAATTTCTTCCTGCTTTTATTGCTGATTAAAGTGAAGAAATGTCTGTACTTTGCTCCATTCTGTGTTATGAGATCTCACATAATCACTGACAATAGTTTAAGGTATTATCTGATCTATGGAAGTGCATGTATTTTAAAAGAGGTAAAAGTCTTAAACCCAACATATTAAACATGAAAGGGGTGTCTGGTTTACTTGTTCAAAGTAAGGGATTTGCTCCCAGGAGTGACACATCTATTACTAATTAAACAATTAATTTATTATGCAGCACTTGCAGAAAACAACATATTTGAAGTCTGAAAACATCTGCTAAAGAATGGAAAATAATTTGGATACAAATAATTATCTTCAGGATTTTTCTTTACACTGGAGGATGCTAAACACAATTCAAGTGTTGTTTTCTGTGAGCTAAATAAGTCACGGTGTCACCAGCAACGCCGAGGCAAAGTGGAGCAGAAGCAGGGAGTCATTTTCCTAAACATGCCCATTTCTGGGTCATTTTAGAGCAGAGAGACAGACAGGTCCTTACAGCTTCAAGCTGTCAGTGTGCAGGATCACCGGAGCACGAGGGATTCTCTGCCCACGTCCCACGAGGAGCTGCCCCTCGGCTCCCCAGAACCTTGGCACTGGGCAGAAGGTGAGCTTCTCCACCCCCTTCCCAGGGACCAACCATCAACAGCAGTCACTTTTTCTGTCCTCCATGACCTAAAATTCCTTGCAAGAAAACCCACAGCACATCCCATGCAGCTGTACATATATACACATATATGTGTTACTGAAGAGGAGGGGAGGGATGTTCTCAACCACAAATACAGATGCAGTTGCCTCTCGGTGAGGATTCTAAGGTCTATCCCTTTATCTGAAGGTATAATTCAAAATCTTGTCCATCACATCAAGCACCCCATTCAGCTGGAGCAGAGGTCCTAATCTGCCCTGCAGAGCCTTTTTCACTCCCAGCTTTCTCAAATACCCTCACACTGAAGGAACTATCGCAGCCATCAGCTTTTATTTCAGCTTTTCTCTGCCATCATTCCCAGATTTTTGTCTCCTGTTGACTTTCTTTCTCCCTGACTCCCCTAAAAATCTTTTACTTAACATCTTTATTGCTTAAATATTTGCCTAGACACCCACCCATTGCTCATCACACACGGATGGAAACATCCTTTCTCCAGTCTTAACAGCTTCTTATTCCTGTGAGAGCCAGGGCAAAAAAAACTTCCAAGTTTAGCACTGTGGCATTGCAACCATCTACAGGTGCTTCCTTTTTTATTGCATATACATTATCTCCATCCTTTATAGTCCCTTATGATCCATTCTTTACCACTTCTCCTTCAGTATCCAGCAGCTAATTCCATCCTTTTCATCAGCCTCCATCACAATTCTTTTCTGTATTCATGCCCCCTCCTGTGCTGCTCTTTTAACTGGGCCTTCTCTAAGACCCATAAAACAAACCCACTATTTTTGAATTGTTTTCTAAAGCTCTCCTTTTCTGTGTTGGCTGCAGTTAGGCCAAATGTGTCTGGAGCCCACTGCTGATCACACCACCCCATATCCCCACAGTTTTTGTGTCACCTCTTGATTTCAGCAACACTTGTCACTCATCTTAGACAAGAAAAACATTTAGGTTTACAAGAAAACCCCTTAGGCAGAGATTGGTTTTATCCCGACAAAGGTATCGAAACGACTTTCCCTCTGAACTACTACCTCTTTCTCCCAGAGCACATCTGGGCTGAGAAACAGCAAATCCACAAGGGGTGGAGAGGCCACCAACAGGACACAGGGATGGCAGGACACACAGCTGTGCCAGATGTCCAGAAAGGCTCCAGAGCTGGCAATGCTGGTGGCCACAGGGCCCCTGAGAAGGGTGGGGGTGTGGGCACCTGCCTGGTCTCACTCAGCTCCATCACACTGCTGAGCTGCTTCAGTGCAGTTCTCACAGGAGGAGCTTCCGCCCTTCTGAATGTGATCAGAGAAAAGACTGGAAAATGGGATCCTCATGTTCATTATGAGAAAAGTAGTGCTTGAAATAAAGTCCCAAATATGTTTTGTAGTTGCCTTAGATATCACCATTATTAGTGGCCTTAAGAGGTGCGAGAAATTTCTATAACTAAAAACGTAACAAAGGACCAGAGTACTTGGGGAGAACAGTAGAAAAATCAGGATTCTTTTTTTTTTTTTTAATAGATTTTAAAGGTATACAGTTCTTGCAATTTAAATTTACCACCAAACCTCCCAGCTTCTCCCCCAGTGTACCAATTCAGGGCTACTTAGAAGGAAAAAAAGGAGAGAAAAAGGAAAATCATTAAACAACCCCCCAAAAAGAGGGCTCAATGAGGTCTCATTTCGTCGTAATGAGCTCCAATTTAACATGATCATTATTTCTGACATTAAAGGCCTGTGAATAGTGTCACATGCCCAGAAGCTATTTTTTTTTTACCCTCTAATGCCAGAAATAACAAGCTGCAGTTAAGGGACAGTGAATCAGGGTCTGTAAAATTACATTAAAATAGGAATTTCACTACTGATAGAATGACTCTTATCTAGGCAGTCCGTTCTGAAGGAGGTTTCTGGAGCGTGTGGTTCCTGGAGATGGGGCTGGTACCCACCAGCCCTCGCACAGTGCCCGTGTCTGCACCCAGGAGAAGGAGCCAGCAGCAGGCACAGAGACAGACTGGGCTCATTCCAACCAGGGACCAACTCCCCCTGCCAAGAGCCCCTTCCAGCAGCACCAGCTCAGCCTTCCCCATGCAGGGGAGCTGTGGGTGGGCTGAGAAAGCCCTTGCAGAGACACTCCAAGGTCAGAGACAGCCCACAATCAGCAGTGGGAGCAAGGGATGAGCCAGCCCAGAAGAGCCCTTCCTCAAAGAACAGACACTGGCTTGGGAAACACAGCTTGCCTGAGTGCAGGAATAAATTCTTTCACACAGGGCATGAGGGGATGAGAGACACCGGTGGCACAGAAGCACTTGGAGCACGTGCCACAAGGCTGGAGGCACATTTCCCTCAAACATGTGATACCTTGACAGACCCCCACACAGCTTAGAGCCCTCTATCTCAGCTTTTTGTTTCAAGGAAGTTACTGCTTCACTGCAGGTCACCTCCCACTTTTACCATCTAAAGCTGTCCAAGGTGATTCCACAGCCTCCCAGAGGTGCCAGGGGGTTGATCAGTGTGTTGAGGTGTGGAGAGAAGCTGGAATGCCAGAGGCAGCCAGTGCGAGGTAAAGGGAAGTTGGGACGATTTGATCAATTTTACTTCCTTGTATTAAATATGCATGATGCCATATTTCCACCCACAAAGTACAGATCCAACACCAGGGCATGGCTCCAGAACTGGACAAAGACTCCAGATGGTCCAGCTATCATCTCACACTGCATGGGAAATATTTAGTGTTACAAGAAGACAGAGACACACCTGCACCCTCAGGAAAGAAACTTGCCTGCATGCAGCACACACAAACCAGCTATGTCCAGTGGTATTATGCCCATTTTATGGTACATCAAAGCCTCCCTGATGTAAACTGGGGACGAACCGATGATTTTAGGGGTATTTTTGTCTGAAACACATGCAGGTAAGGTCACTTCCATCCAAAGGAAACAATGAAATTCTCCAATGTATGAATGAGCCCAGGTCTCTTTCCTGGGCTCGTGTAGGAGCCCACGCACACGAGCACATGCATATGGATACTGACTGGCTTTGCACAAATCAATAGCAGGTCTGGATCTGAAGTATGAACTGTGGGCAACTGGGAACAGGCAATTCAGCACCTGCACGGCAGAGACAGAGGGAGAAGGGGCAGAAGGAAATGCAAGTTGATGTGTACCTGTGAAATGTGGGTAAGGGCGAGGCTGGAGGAGCTTTCAAGGAAAAAGGCCCCAGTTTGTGTCTTCATTGATAATTGGTTTGTTTGTGTGGAGCAAGCAGGCGGAAAAGGCATCGGGAAAAAGTGACGGAGTGAAACAGCATGGGCTGTGCTTCCCTGCCTGACGAGGGGGAGAGAAATTGTGAGCAACTGAGGGAGGTCCCCGAGGGGTTCATTAAGTGACTGGCCCTTCACAGTCCCCCGCCAGAGCTGACCTGGAAACATTAACATGAGGCCAGAGTTTCACCACAGGGGCCGGGGGGGCAGCTGCTCTCCACAGTGGCCCTGGGCACAGCGCACGTGTCTGTCCCGGGGTGCTGCACCCACCCTGGGCTGGCAAACCTGTCCCTGCTGCTGCCACAGGAACTGTCCTGGCACCCAGAGCGCTGCAGAACCGGGACACGGGACCGGGGAGAGCAGTGTCACAGCAGGGCTGACAGAACAGCACCTGCTCTAAGAGATGACAAATACTTACCAGGAAATGAGGCAGCTGCTGGGACCAAGATGAGCAGGTAGAGGAGGAATAGGAAAACCAAAAGAAAGCTTAGGGAATGATCCCATTTGTCATTTAAAATTTGAGGATTTAAAAACCATGGAATATGGAGTTTAGAAATAGAGCTGAGAGGTGTCATATCACCCATCTAACAGAGCTATCCCAAAGGAACACATGTTCCAGTCTGCACCGAGGGTCCAAGCCAGCAGAGATCAGCACATGCACTGGCCAGTGGGACAAGTGAGAGTGGGAGCTGAGCATCAGGGGGATCCAACAGATCCACCTTAAATCCCTGACACATTACACTGGAGAAGAGGATAAAGACACCCTCAGAGCACTCTGTTTAACCTGCACTAACAAAATAACTCTTTATGATCAAGTGACCTCTCCAAAATCATGTTCATGCCACCCTTACAAATGTGACCACTTCAGACCTAAAACATGAGTCTTCTCTCCTCCTTCCTGTGCCTCCACTGGAATATAATCACAGGATTTTAAGCCCTACCAATCAATCAAAAAGTATTTTAAAAGGCTTAAAAGAAACATAAAAGAAAAAGTAAAAATAAGCCAAAACAACTGACCTAAGAGGGAAGGGAGACAACTTTCTTGTTACAAAACGCTACGGAGTAAACCACATTAAAAAGTGAACTGAAATAAGGCAAACGTGGCATGAAGGAAATGTGCCCTTCTCCAAGAGCACTTATCATCTGTTTGCTAACAACATCACAGTCATATGGGGGCAAGACTGCAGCAGGGTCTTCCACATGTATTTAGGTTCTTTGAGCGATGAAAACCCCCAAAAAACAAAGAAAACCTTCCCATGCACTAGATTTGTCCACAAGGTCATAGATAAAAGGCCCCAGGCTGCCCAGCCTGGAACTACCACAGGTGACAATGACCCAGTGCACAGGTGTGGCTGCAAACACCAAGGGCCTGGCAACAAACGCCTGGGGACCGGGAGCAAAACACTCCCGTGGGGCAGAACCACCTACTCTGCTCTCAGACAAGGGTCCTCCAATTTAAGTATGTGTCAGGTCTAATATTATTTTACTGCATTAACTTGTTTTTCCATTGCAGAAATCCAATCCCAGCAATCTCTGCTTCAGGAAAAGGCTCTGAACAAACAGCTCTGCCTGTTCCTGTGACCTGTCTCCCTCTCTGAGCCCCGTGAGCACCATCACCAGCTGACAATGTACTGGAAGACACAGATCAGGAGAAGTAGGACTTGGTAATCATATATTAGTATTTTTTAAAATAAAAACTGACTCCAAGTTTCTTAGTCAATTAAACACATCCGGCACATCATGTATGTGATGTAATGACAGCTTGAGACTCAAAATGCTTTTGATGCATTATTAACCATAAAAAAGGCATTAAATACTGAGCTCGAATGCCATAGGGATGCATATTTCAATAGAAATTATTTTTCAATATATGCTTAAAGTTTATTTTGGTAAACAGATGACTGGGGGCTGTCAGGACTACAGACAGATTTATGTTTAGTTGGAGTCTTTTGGAAATGAAGGGAAATAGCTGGACTTGTTGAGCACATGGAAGGGATATAATTCTTTCTGCCAGCTCAGAGGAGGGTAAGCAGTAGCTTGGAAGCTTCCCCAGTTGGGAATATTAATTTTAGAGTGACGGTTGGGAATTTTGCCAGGTAAATACAATCTTGAGAAAAAAAAAAAAGAACAGGAGAAACATGACATTTTACTACCTGATTGAGAGGTGTCACATTCATTTTCTGCACTTGCAAACAGAAGTCACAGTTCCAAGTATCAAAAGGGAAACTAATCCTGGTGCTCCAACATCAAATAATCCCTGGCAGAAACTTGGGGTTTCATCCAGTGTTTTATTACCACCATAAAGCCACTCTTGCCATGTATTAAAAAAAAACAAACCCAAAACCAAAGCACCCCTAGCACCCCTCACTGCCCCAGCAGACAGCCTCAGGGGAAGCCTGGCAGCACACTTCTGCTCTGCTCCGTGCAGACCCTGAGCTCCAGAGTGCAGATTCGGAGCAGTCCAGAAAGCAGAACCCAGGGGAGAACGCAGAGCCCATGCAGACCTTCCACTGCCAGATCACTCTTCCCTCACTGCCAAGTGAGCTCTGCAGATTAAATGTCCAGGCTGAAGGATTTGGTACCTTCCATTTTAGAGAAATCTAAAATTTCGGCATATCAGTGCTGCAAATTTCTTGTTGCTATTCACATCACTTTCCCAGCTTCCCTGTGTAAGTATGTATATTATCATAACCAAGTTTGGTTTGGTATTGGGGTTCAGGCCGGCAAAAGTAACACCCAATGCCCACTGATTTTGAAAGGACATTATGGAAGTGAGGCGTGCAGCATCAACCCCTTCACATTTAGATCTTCAAACATTTGTACACCGCTATCAAGCTGCCTTGTACTTCTCTCTCTGCCAGGCTACACATAGTCAGCTCCTTTAATCTTTCCTCAGAGATCAATCCCTCAGCCCCTTAATCCTTTTTGTTGCTCTTCTCTAATCTGCTCGTGCTTTGCCGATAGCTCTCGGCCTCGGTGCCCCAACAGAACGCGACGCTCCACGCACGGGGAGCCCCTGTCAACAGAGAAGCTTCCAGAACACCTTCCTGCACTGGGAGGCGATTTTCTCCAAACATACTGACTTGGCTGCTTTGTCCCCACTGTACAAATGAGGTATTTCTTACCACACCCCAAAGAAGGTGCCTCTGCTTTCATTTCTCAGCAGTGGAAGTGGCAGAATATGGGCAGCCCCTCCCAAACAGTGATTTTTTTAATGCAAGACTTGACAATTTGCTGTGTTCAGGTGCACAGGGTCCCTGAGCTGTCCTGTGATGGAGCCAGAGCTGGACACCCTCTGCCCACATGCAAACCCCTGAGCACCACAAACCAGTGTTAGGGCCATCAGAAAGGGAGCCCTGGCTATATCCCAGTAATTCCCTTAGGCCTGCAAGGCCCTTCCCCAGGGCACACAGTGAAAGAGCAGCTCTGGGCTGGCAGGAGGGAAACTGCTGGAGGTTCTCCCTGCTCACACCCACCCCCCCTTGTCTGATCTGAAATGCAGCTCCACCATTTCACTGCCAAAGAATGCTGCAAAAAAACAATAAGAAAAACACAGGTTAAGTTGCCTTTAATCTCTAATTCCTGTACAAGAAGGGATTGCACGTGGTAAAGGATAAAGGCAGATCCGAAGTCAGCGGGTTATGCAGACTGCGCCAGACCTTCGCTTTCAGAGAGACACAGCCTGGGGAATTACACAAATGGCCTTCCATTGCCCTCTTCGGTTCTTTTTATGGCAAAATGCTTTGCTTTTATCAATTCCTCCCCCTTCTCCAAGTCCCAGAGGCTCAGGCCAAACAAAAGGCAGATGCGCAAAGTGCACCCTTCTCCCCTGAATGGAGCGGGAGCCTCGCTCCGCAGGGAAGCCACGGCCGGGTGGAAAATGCTCTCGAAAAGTAAAAGCCAGTAAGAGCGGCCGATCTTTCTGCCTGGGTGAAGGAATTTGGCCTCAGCCAAAAAAAAAAAGAAGCGGGGAGAAAGGAGGGGGACTGCTCTTTTCAAGCCCCTGTAGGCGCCACAGCACTGAACTGTGTCAGGCTGGAACAGACAGAGGAGGAACACGAGTCTATTGTTGGAGATACCATCAAAAATAGAAGCAGAGAGAAAATGATCCTGAGCAAGAATCTCACAGGGAGAGGACCCTGAACAAGCAACAGCTTCAGCCATGGAAACCCGAGGTTCTCAGGGGTTCAGGGCAGGACCCTGAAGGCCAGGGAGCACCCGGAGTGTCCCAACAATGACAGCAGAGTGACTCCTCCATTCCCAGAACAGGACCAGAGCCCAGCCCAGCCCAGAGACCCCAGGGCAGGGTCACAAGCACCAGACCAGTTTCAGGTGAAGTTCTTTTACAATCAAACAAAATCTAGCTGTTGTAAATGAAATTAAGATTGATTTCAGGGCTGCCCACTTTAGACTGCTGATGCTCTTACTCATGTGATTTTTGATGGCAGACAATGAAGAATCTGTAATTGGCAGAGAAAGACATACAAACTGATGAGGAATCAACCAACATTTTCCTGCCACCTCTCAATCTTAATATGTCACTGACTCACACACAAAGACCTGAATAAAGATTAAATCTGTAATAATTTACTCAAAATCAGATGCTTGCACAGTAGGACTGAAGTGCTACCTACATGCTGATTCAGCTTGAAACAACTAAACCCACAGCACTGGCTCTTGGTATCAACTGATGAGTTGTGTTTGCTGCCAGGAGGAATGTTTAGCCACTGGATTAAATCTGTACACAAAGCCTGAAGCCTCACTTGTACAAGTTCATATTCAACACATCAATCTGTTGGGTAGAGTCAGTCTAAATGGGAAATCTCCTCCACTGCCACTATTGTTGTGCTGGATCATCACTCCTTGGAAGCACCAGGAAGTGCTGCTAGCAATCCTCAATAACAGCCCTGGCTGCCGCCTCCAAGGATCTGTCTCCTCCCTGAAGCACTTGGCATCTCACTGCAGCCAACCTCACCTGAAGGAATTTGCTAAACTCCGGGATATGTCTATTTTACGTTTTGGCTTCTGCATTTCACAAACATAACCCATGGTCACAGGTCAGCACATAACCTACACATTAACACATGTTTGTGAATGGACCAAGGCCAGAGTGTAACTCACACAGGTGAGATGTCTGGTGCAAGGTGCCCTTGCCCATGGCTGGGGGTTGGAATTAGGTGAGCTTTAATGTGCCTTCCAACACAAACCTCTCTGGGTTTCTGTGATTTCTCATCCAAGTGCAGCCTTGTGCACAGCTGCACCATCCTCCCTCACTGCCCATCTGCCTGTGAGCATCATCCCAACACACACTCTACACAGCAAAGCCTTGAGAGCCAGCCACGCCTTCCCCCACTAACTGAGCTGAAGAAACAACAATGAAAACACTGATCATTAAAATAAAGTATCTGTGGTACCAGTGCAAGATGGAATGAGGCATGGAGCAGATCCTACCCAGCATGCAGGGGCAGAGTATGGGTGGCACTGGGAAACATCCCTCTGGGAAACATCCCTCTGCCACACCATGACCTGTTCCTGAAGTCAGCTTTGTAGAGAAAATCCGTATTTTTCTATGCTTTATCTTAAAAGAGATTCTAAACTGCTACTTGTATTTACAAACATGAGATATTGAAAGTTTGCAGATGTGTGTACGATTAATAAAACATCAGGTGCTGCCTCTCGCTTTAAACGTTTGCGTGTCTGGAAGCTGGAGAGCAGCTCATTTAAACAATGTATGTATTCTGGATAACATTTCCCTGCAAATGTTCCCTCTTTCACCATGATACCCTTTAAAAAGTGTAAAACATTCCATGCTAATAAGAATCAACAGGGGAAAAAAAATTCTTAGCACAAGTGCTTAAATAAATTATCATCTTTGTAACTCTGCCATAAATCCCCTGGTTGGGATATGATGATTTAGCACTTGCTGCTCTGGCATAAATCCAAATCCTTGGGTTTCTTATTGGATAAAATACTGCCGTTTCACCTTTCTGACCTCACTTCAGCTTCAGTCTGAGGTGACACGAGTCTCCTGGTGTCCCCGCAGTCCTTGATGGACCGTGGCAGACAGGACACCAGGGCCTTTCTTGCAGGGCTGCAGGCAGGGGCTGCCCAGGCAGGGGGGCAGATGCCTCCTGCCAGCCCCAGCCCCCCACAGGAAATGCTTGCCTTCATTTTCTCTTCTAGGAAGAAAGACTTTGGCTCCCAGAATGGGCAGAGAAAATATGCCAACAAATCCCCTGGAATACAGAAGGAGAAACCCCTAAATCCACAATAAAGAAAAACTGAATTCCCCCTCAAAAAACAACCACCAAATGCCTGAACAGGAGAGGTCACATATGAGCCAGGGCTTGTGTTTTCCTGTGGGAAAGAAGCGTTTGCTGCTTGCTTCAGACTAAATGGTGCTCCCAGCCATGGTGAACATTATACAAGTTACTCTTATCCAAAATGCAATTATTTGGTTTATTCAGTCTGGGTTATCACCACAGGGAAGAGGAGAAGCAGAGAGAGCAGCTCTGAGCCCAGGTCTTCTGTGCCTCAGCTGAGGAATGTGAGCAGTGCTGCCTCCTTGCTGACACCTCTGAGGTGGAAAAACCAACTCCAGCCCTGGGCACTGGTTTTGTTGTTAGAGGCTCTCCTCCAGCCATTAGACACAGACAGGTGCACTGATCAGGATCATGCTTCCCTGCAGGAGTTCCCCAAGCTGCTTTACAGGAGTGCAGCTCTAGGTACATGAACACCTTGGCCACCCCACTCACTGCTTTTTCTTCACTACTTCAGTATCACCTGCCTTTTCAAAAGGTGATTCCAAGGCCATTTAATGAAGTCAAGTCCTCAGCTAAACAATTTTTATTAGAACATTTAAGGAGTGAATCCTGTAGCATGTGTGTTTATCTGGTTTTTCAAGCTTCCAGGGACTCAGGAAAATCTCATATTAGGGGTTTGGTTGACTTCTCTCCCAGCTAAAATGACAAGTCTCAATGTCTTTACAAACTGCACAACTACCTCCAGACCCTTTCACCAGGCAGCATCCAGCTTTTACTTCCCAGCAAAACTGGGAACACCAAATTAAGGAAACCTGCTCCATTGCTCCTGGGCATAACATTAGGCATCCATGTCACAGTGCCAAGCAAACACGCTAGAAGCTTGTGCGTACATAACATGCCAAAAAACCTGTTGAGGAATACATATTCTGAAGAAAACATGAAAACTTGTTAACTCGCCAAGACAGAGAATTACCACAGCACCTTCCAGCTCAGAACCATGATCCTGAGCAGACAAACTTCTCATCAACTGCGACGTGCAAGGCCACTGGAACAGCACAAAGGGGACTCAAGTGCAACTACCAGAGATCCTTGTGTACTCACCTTCTGTCCATCACAGCTCCACCCACAATAATGGGTCCTTGCTCACCTCTCCCTTACCTCAGATACCCTTAATTCTGCCTGAACATTGAGCTACAGCTGAACACAGTGTCCGAAAAAATACAACCCCACCCAGATCCATGGCAGAGGTCACCGTGAGCACACAGATGTTTTGGGTTTGCTTGCCCTTGGTCCACCTGTCATTTCTGCACAGTGCCCTGCAGAGACACTGATCTTCCTGGTGGGAATATGGGAGCTCTGCTCTCCTCTGGTCTTGGCTTTGCTGGTGTGACCCGAGGGCACAGCTGACAGCAGCAAGAGTCAACCCCAAGGCTGCACTGAGAGGTGCAAAGAAGTTGTTCATTAGAACACAAAACCAGTTAAACTGTGAGTGGGAAAGGCTGGTCAGGCTACAGCAGGTGAAGGACCCCCATGTCTGGTGGTGCAGAGCTGGGCAGGGGTCCAGGGGACATGGCCAGTGCTCCATCCATCCCCCAGGGACAGGCTGAGTGCCCCACTGCCCCTGCCAGCACTGCCCCAGGGTCGGAGGCACACACGCCGGCCTTGAACTCCCCGTCTGTCTCTCTGCTGTCTCCCTGCCATATTAATTACCATTTCCCCTGCCAGGGCCAGAAAACAACCTTCACTGCATTAGTGCTAATTAAGAAGAGTGACTTTCCTATCCTGGCTGCTTAAATCATGCTCCTCTCCTCATCCAGAGCAGAAAGCAGTGCTGACAGTCTTACTAAAAACAGAAGGCAACACCTCAGTCACACTTTGAGCTGGCAGTTGGGGCCAACCAGCTCTGTCCTTCTGTGGGGACAGTGAGGCTGCATTGGGCAGGAGGGAAGGGAGAGAGAAATGACACATGCCCTAGAACTTGGAAATCTGTACCTCAGGGAGAGGCGAGGACACCATCCTCCTTTGGAAACATCTCCTACCTGAAAGCAGAAGAGCCAGAACGAGCACATTTACAACACAGCCCTGTTGGCAAAGTGGCAACGTGCTTCTCCATCAGAGCACAGGTCCTGAGCAGCCTGGGAGGACAGCTTCATGGAGCCACCAGTATTTGCAAAGTACCAATTCTGAGTCTCTCAAAGTACCATTTCTGAGTCTCTCAGTATGGGATCCTTACTGCAGTTGCATTCAGATCCTTCTTATCTCCTGGCCTTACCCTCCCCTAGACCTGCTGGCTGCACAGGCAGGCCAGGGGTGCCCTGCTGGTGTCTCCTCACGCTGATTGCAGCAGCAGCAGTGTGGCTGTGGCTCCAACAGATCTGGAGAGCAGATTGTGACACCCACCATGGCTCCTACTTCACAATGAACCACAGTTTCTGCAAGACATGAGATGTCCCCACCTCAAGTACTTGTTATATGTGACTGGAAAAGCCTGGAGCCACCAGGAGCTTCAGCAATATCTGAGCCTTTGGTTTCCAGTCCTCTGGGAATAGCAAACGTGTGCTGAGTGTGTGCTATTATTTTAGTTTTTGTTGCTGACCAACTTTCAGAATCAATAGAAGGCAAAAGTCCTGCTCCACACGGGAGGCAGGTTCAGAGACCTTAAGTGGTGGGAAGCCTCCAGGGCCCAGAGCCAGTGCCCAGCACTGGATGAGGTGGATTTCTCCTAAATCACATTAAGTCATCCACAGAAACATTAAAGAGTTTCCTGACATTACAATTCTGTGCAAGCAGTTAGAGCTGTTGCCATAGGAACACTAACAAATACAAGGATGGGTATAATTGTGAATAAAAGAGATGGGGTAAAGGAAGAAAATGGCCTATGCCAAGGACAAAGTTTGGACTCTGTGCTGCTTGTCTGAGTGTGGGGAGCTGCAGAGACCCAGGCAGGCACAGTGTGGGAGTGGGCTGGGGGCCTCTCACAGCCCTGCACCACCACTGCCCCAGGCAGGGGGTCTGCAGAGCAGCCTCAGGCCCCATCCCACCATCCCCACCCTCTGCTGCCTCTGGGGACAAGGAGGCGGTGGCTCAGCCCTGCCAGCTCTGGGCCTCCTTCCCCTCCTTCCCCCTGCTTTACAAAAATAGAAAGAACACATGTTCCCATTAGTCACTTGCTAGAGGGAAGCTGGGGGGTATGTGCTGACAGCCACAAAGCTGAGCTCTAATTTGAATACTATTTGCATATTCCAGGTAGACAAAGTGCAGCTGTATTAAAAACGTGCGTGAGGACGCACAAAGTGAGGCAGCAGTGATGACATTTGCCAGAGATCCAGCCTTTTCCCCAGCATGTTCCCTAACACAGGTGCCAGGGCCCCTCTCGGCTACTAACGCCCAGCCTGGCTGGTCTCAGGGAGGCTCTTCATTAAACCCTGCTTGCCAAGAACGCTTTGTATTTGCAGGAGTGAGGACACAGCTGCCCTCGTGGGAACACCACACAGAGGGCTTTTCCCTTTGGATAATGCCATTTGCCAGCCCCAACAAGCAGAAGCCATCCCAAGGCAATCTGAACACAATAAGTGTCTTTCACTGCTGTTGACTAAGCTGAAATTCGTTATTTTCAGGCGTTCAGTGAGGACTAATGAGTGTCTGAGGCTCATCGCGCCATCCCTCCTCACTGACATCCTCTTGATCTCTAAAAGCTCGGTGATCTTTGGCTTGAGCGTAACCCTGGGGAGTTCAGAGGTTAACTTTTGGGGATGCAACCAGTGTCTGAGCCAGGCAGGATGGAGCTGCACCAAGGTCATGGCAAAACACTTCTGGGAGAGAAGAAAACCTCGACTCCTACAGGTGTCTGTTATTTATCTACCCACCAATTCCCAGATGTTGCACCAAGAGCAGGATGTCTCACCAGTGCCTCACAAAGCCTCTGCCAACTCCAGCAAGGCCAAAGGTCAAGAGATGCCAACTTTCTTTATTCAGGGAAATACTGTAGATTTTTAATCAGCATTCTGGTTACCTGTTGGTCCACTATGAATCCACACAACATGCCAAAAAGCAATCCAAAACCAATCCTATCATCAACACTGGCTTACACAAAGGATTAAACAATGCACAGGGGGACACTCGCCTGACTGGAAAACCTCCTGACCTGGCAATATCTACTTGGAATTACCTTAAAAACTGATGTTTTTAGCAGAATCTATTAAAAATCATGTCTCTGCAAGCCACAATGGCTTTGGCTCTACTTATTATTATTATTATTAAGCAGTTTTCCAACCATAACAAAGCCAGAAAAGGCTGTAACCACCAGCATACAAAAACCCAGTGGCAGGTAAGAAGCAGAACAGTTGGGAAGATGCTTCAAGAATTCAGACAAGTATATCTTTGTCACTCTGTAACAGCCCTCAGTGCTCTGAGATAAAGCTGTGAACTTCTGGTGTGGAATCAGCCAGAAATCAGTTAATCTCTGAGGAACAGGAAAGCGATATTTGCACTGGAAAAGCAGCTGATTAATTGTAATCAAGGTAAAGGGAATGGGCCAGATGGACATGAGACCTGGCAGGGCTGGAGCCTTCTCCTGTTCTCCCAGTAAGAAGGAGCTTGCTCCCTTTGTGGCTTTGTTCTACATCCATCAAAGATACTATTTGACATTTTTCCCTTGCTAAGGAATTTTTCCTGCATGGGGTTCACTGAACACCATCCTTCCCCTCCTGCCCAGTGACTGACTGGGAGCTCTGAGCAGAGCCAGCACCGAGGTTTGGGCAGGCAGTGTTCCCAGTGTACTGATCACAACATATATAAAATAATACTTTGTACAAGTTCAGAGGGAATAATTAAACATTGCTCTCAGCTCTTGGCAGTGACTTTTACAACCCTGGGTAATGAGTTATCACATTTTGACCTTTATGTCTAACTCACCTTGGCAACTTGCTGAAAAAACTTTGACCACTATATAATCAAAAATAAGAGAAAAAGGAAAAGTCAGGCACAGGCACTGCTCCAGCAGGTAGAGATCACAAACACCAGGTATCCATCCAGGAAGCCACTGAACTACTTCCTAGTGTTGGATTTAATAGCAAATTACCAAAGAGACACTCCACATTACTACAATCTGCACATCAAACCAGGCAGAAAGCAACCTGCAATTATACAATTAGATTGATACACAAGCTTCCCGCTCGTGTTTATTCCTGCTGCCAATCACACTGCTTACTGGAAAACAAGGGCTTGGAGCTTCCAGCCTGCCTCACACTTCCCCTCTGTGCTTGTGCATTTTGAGGGGCTTAACCGATCACATCTCGTTCTTTCCACACCCCGATGAGCCTGGCATTAAGATCACACCTTGCCCAGGTACCTTTAGGCTGTACTGAGCTCCACCTTTATACATGGGGCACGATTTACCCCAGCTGCAACTCACTGTGTGGAATGGGAAAGCAGAAGAGACAAATAAGTATTTACTATTAGCTGATGAAGGCAGTTGATTGAAACCTAACAAAACCCTTGATTCCAAATGAAAATAATGAACTTAAAATCATTTCACTATGTGGTGGCCTGACAGAAACCATGAAAGGGGAATGCAGCCAGGAGAAGCCTTTGTATTTGAGCTTGGTCCCCTCATAACACAGTGCCTCTCAGTGCCTGAATGTTGAGAACATCTCAGGTACTTCAGAAACGTCTGCTTGGTTCCAGAGCACTGGTGACCCCTCAGGTCCCTGTGATAATTCATTTTTTCTCCACCTTGTCTTCAGCCACACCTGTTCCAACAGTTCCACTTTGTGTGCCTGGAGCACCATTCCCTCACACGTACCCATTCCAGCCAGAACTCTGCTCCTCTGAGGAGAGCCTGTGCACCACAAGGGCTGTCCTGAGGTGGTGCTCACCCAGCACAGCAAGCTGGCAGAGCCCACAGGGACACTGACCTCTCCCAGTGAGCTGCGGGATCACACTGTGGCTGGACGAGGGGGAGGGTTTCTCATCCAGCCTGTGGGAACAGGGGTGTGGGATTAAATCAGGGCACAGAGGATGTCATGCCAGCACAGCTTGGAGGGTCATGGCAGAGGATGCAGAACCTCCCAGCAGACCAGGATGCACACAGCCTGTGCCTGGCAGGGACCACGGGCATGGTCACCAGCTATTGCAGCTCTCGGTCCAAGGCTCAGCCACACACACCCCACAGGGACTGCTTCACATATTCTGTACATACGTGCAAATAAACCATCTCCTAATAATTATCTTTCTACAAATTACTTTGTTTAGGTGTTTGAGTTTCATTTCACTTTCCTGTCACACTTCCCACAAAAGAGAGCCTCATTTCCCAATAAATGGTGAGATTGCCTCCAAGACCTCCTCAGCATTTCACAGCTCAGCTCTCAGTGACTCACATGTTTTCTGGAGCCCACATCTCACCCTAGCAGGAAATTATTCAGGTGTGGAGGCACAACAGCTCAGAGACACCAAATGGCATCTGCAAGAACTCCGACAGGACACATCAAAGCACAGGTACAGACTCTGTGCCTCCCCAGCTTGCCAGGGCTGTGAGATTCAGTCTATCCTGGTCCCCTCCTTTCCAGCCCACGGGATCAGAGCTCTAACCCTTCCCTGTGGCTCGCTTTACCCTGAGGGTCACCTCACTGGGCTGCAGGATCTCCAGCTCCTGCATCCACAGCACACCTCCCACGAGCAAATCGGGAATGTCTTCTGCTCCCCTCCCTCCAAAGGAGTTCCTGCACCTCAGCAGAAATTCTTTTATAATTCCACAGCAACATTTGGATTGACAAAGGCAGCGACACTACAGACCACTCTGGGACTCAGAGGAAGCCTTTCCCCTCAGGGTCAGGAAGCCAGCAAGACCTCCAGCTACATTTTCAAAACTACAAGGGGATTCACGTGCCTTTTGGTTGTCAAAACAAATACAGGATTAAACCCAAATGCAGGGTCCTGCAAACACTCGTGGGGCTGTGATAACTCCAGCTCAGGCTGCCAGAGCCAGCCCCAGCCCCACCACCCACAGCTCCTGCCTTTCCAACCCTGCAGCTGCTATTGCACTTCCTCACGGGGCAAAGAAAAATTTCTGTATTTAAGAGGCATTTAGTAGCTGCAACTGGATCAAATTGTGTTCTTCCATTTTTTAACGTCATCTGAAAAGAAAGCACTTTTCATCAGCACACAGGGTTCAGCCATGCTGGGGAGGAACAGCACAGCACTAAGAGCAAAGGTAGAAAATGGAGGATGCAGATTATAAAATTCAGTCACATTTTAAAATTTTCTGCTACAATAATTCACTTTATGTAGAATTAATGTGGCTGATTGAACGTTTGTGCTGTAATTTACTTATAATTAACATTTTATGGTGAACAGATTTCACCATCTCCTTCATGCTGTGAACTCTAAGCCATAGGTCAAAAATAGAGATGAAACAGATAAGCACAAAATATTCTCACTGAAATATTAATGAGATTTTAATTTACTACTTTAAAAATACATCTTTCATCAATGCCTGTATATCAAATCATTATTTTAATTTTTTTTCCACATTGTATTAAAAATATAATGAACTTTCCTAACTGGTTGAAAGACCCTGAAATATCTTTTGTGAAGAGACAGCTCAGGGGAACAAAAAGGTCCAAACACCCAGTTACCAGCAATCTCACATGGGGTCGAGTGAGAGTCCACTCCAACTGAACACAACACCTTCACCCTCTACCAGCTAAAACAGGGGCTCTCCTCTCTCAAACCCTGTGGTCCAGCACAGAGGTCCTGCTCTTCCCACAAGATCTTATTTAAAAGCATAAGGTCAATCCGTAAAAATAATTCAACTGACAGAAACTGCTTCCTGTGTTTCACCAGGAGTTGAGGCATTCACTGCCCAGATGTAACACAGACAAGGCGCTGCTTTGATCAGCCATTCCCATCTTTTCAGCCCGTTCTGGCCACGTCTGAAACCTCCAGGACAAGGCTCTGCTGTTAAGGAAGACACCACAAGTCAAAGGAAAAATGGTCTGGGAAGGAAGTTGGAAGAAAACTTGTATAAAATCTCCCACCCACTCTCCACGTGCGCTTGAAGCCTGCCCAGAGATGACAGACCACATCTGAATAAATTATTGAGTCATCTGCAATTCATCCCATTTCCTATATTCCAAAGCGCTATCAGACAGGCAACAGAGGACATTCCCGGAACGCTCTGATGACAGAGAATGAAGATATGGGATGACAATGAAAAAGTCAGCAGAAAATCATAAGTCAATGGGACTATTTTATGCTCTTTACTTCCTAGCCTGCACCAGACCATTCAAACAGCTCATTGGAATTTCAAATGAAAAGCTGAATAATACAGGATTATAAATCTGTTACAAACAAACCTAAAACGCATCAAGAGAAATATACATGGAATTTTCCTTCTGAAACTGCTCGGGTTTTTCCTACAGGTTTGTTTGCTGGGAATCAGCAACTATTTGTTTTGAGGGTAAAGCTGCCTTTCCTTATTTTTCTTTCTTTTTAATTTTCTTTTCCTGTTTAGATTGAAGGCCAGTGCCTGCCAGTCCCTTGATCCCTCCAGAGCTTGAAGAATGGAATCCAGACCCTTTCAGCTTTCTCTATGCAGCCATGGGCTTGCTCTCTTTTCCCTTTCAAGGTATCAGGAGTAAAAAAAAAAAAAAAAAAAAAAAAATTTACCTGTGGGAGAAATTTCAAGAGAAACCAGATACTGAGCATCATCCCACCACAGAACGACTCCAAATAGGAAGTTAAATTCTCAATTAAATTCTCAGCTGCAGAAAGTAGGACCCGGTGGAACAGCAACAGGATTTCAGACAGGTCTGGAGCCCACACCCTCCTGTGACATGGGGGAAGCATGTGGGGTTCTTTCCAAAATTGTTCTGGGAGACATGGGAACTGTTCATACTAATATCTCTGCTCATAATTAGAACTACTCATTAGAAGTTCTTTAAAAAGAAAATAAAGCCTTAATGCTTCCTTTGAAGTAAACAATTCAGAGCATTTGTAACAAACAAACTACCACCAGAATCCGAGAGGAGTGAAAGCACTGCTTCTGGAAATGGCAAGGAAAAATCCCAAGTTACAAGAAAATACATATTACTACATTAATTCTCATTGGTTTTTTGTTTTTAAAACATTTTTCACTGTCAGAATGAGAAAAAAAAAACAAACCAAACAAACCCTGAACAACAGCGCAGGGAAAAGCCCCAAAACACAGCAGCTGAATACAGAACCAAGACTTCCCAAATAAAAGATACAATATGATATTGCAGCAAATCATCCACAGAAATCTCACGGAGCCTGCAGGAGTTCTCAGGCGCTGCCAGGCAGCAGGATCACATGCACAGAGCCAGGACACTGCAGCGTGCTTTGGGAAGCCAAAGTGGGGGCAGGAGGAGGAGCCGATGGTTGGGGGTCCCCAGGGCAGAGTGCTGCTCTGGGTGCTGGGCCCTGCAGGGACAGAGCAGGACAACCCGGCTGCCCCAGGGCTGGAGAGGGAGCTGCCAAAGCCAGGGGTTGCTTAAAAAATAAAATCAAAAAGCTGCAATGAGGTCAAAGTCTTCAGCCTTTCGATCCCCTCCCTGGTGCTGACAGACCACCAAGCTATATGGACTCATCTTTAAATGTTTTAAGCATTAATGATGAGAAGCTACTCTGACAGATGGCATCTCTGCATTTTCTCATTACCAAGACCTCTGTTATCATCTTCCAGCACGCAAAATTTTTTTTCAGAACTTCAACTAGGCTTCTACTCCACCATTGGGCCAAACCTTGAGAGAGTAGCTCACAGATATCTGCTTGAAGAAAATTTTAGTGCAAAATCTGAAGGAGAACCTTAAATTCTAAGCAGCTCAGAAGTCATAATTTACATCTCAGAAGCATTCTTTACAAAGCCCCACGTTGAGCTGCAGCAGACATTGATCGTGGCTGGGGCCTGGGGCTCCTGACAGAGGAGCAGCAGTGCCACAGCGGGGTCGCACCCCGGCCTCCCCACGTCCTGCCCGGAGAGCGGGGAACGGCCGCCCACGGAGGGATTACACCAGCTTGCTGAGTCTTAAGGAAACAGAAATGAAATAAATACACAAATTAACAAACACTTCAAAGATAACACGGAAATCTCACCAGTTGCAGCACATGTCCACTCAGTTTCTTTTTTTTTTTCCTGAGTACCTTTTCCTTAGTAAAAGCCATCAAAGATCATTGTGAAATAGTAATATTTTTTTTTTTTTTTAGCAGCATCGAAGAATTAAAGCAAGAGAGAAAGGGAAGGCATGCAAGGGAGAAAAGGAGGGAGAGAAAGAGAGAGGTTAAGCTCAAAGGCAGAGAGAGCGAAATGGACCAGATTATACAAAATTAAAAAGCAAATACGCACAGACAATTTGTGCCGAGTGATTGCAAGCAATTACAGTCCGGCTTTTCTGGAGGGAAAATTGGGGAGGGGGGGGAAGGTTATTTCAGCTTAAAAGGAGACTTTATTCATTCCTGATCAGCTTCTCCTACTATTCTCTCTTTTATTCTCGGATATCAATTTTAAAAAAAATCACCCTTCAGATGTTACATGTCTAACCCTGGGAATCCCACCCCTGGGCAGAGAGGGAGGATTTCAGCTTCCAATCAGTTCTTTCTATAGCCCTGAAAAAGCAATTTGCTCATAAAGGATAAAAAAAAAGGGAAGGGGGGGGGACAGAAAGAAAGAAAAGGAGGGCAAAAAAGGGAAACCACAACAAGGGCATGCGTTCCTCTTGGAGGAGAGCTTCAATTTTACTGTAATTGTCTGAAGAAGAGCTGCTTTGATCTGCAGAATTATTATTATGCTCCAAATGCTGGGCTGCTGATGTCCCAGCTGGGCTGGACACGGGCACACCGAGGGGCCAGGGTCCCTCTCTCTCCCTCCCTGTCCCGGGGCTCTGGAGTGGATTCCATGGGCCATGGGGCCCAGGCTTGGAGCCCAGCAGGGATTAACCCGGGCTGGGGCAGCAGAGATCTCATGGCAATCTCTCCTGGTGCCTTGGCCTCCTCCAAGCCCTCACCAAGCACTGCGAAGAGGCTTCTGGGCCTGTATTGGAATTCCTGTCTTACAGCACTACCTGATTTGTCGGGAATGCCTTCATTTCTAAATTACAACTAAATCAGCCCCCGTGCTGGAAACACCTCCCTGCCCCGTGCCACGCCAGGCTGGCTCTGTGGGGAACTGAGAAGGACCCGGCGGCACGAGGCCACCAGGGTGGGCACGAGCAGTCAAAAAGTAAGGTCAATGCCTCTGAAATTTAGGATTTTCTCACAGCAACTAATACTAGCTGACATGTTATCAGAATGTTTTCCATGCCCCTGGTCAAGTCCAGAGTGCCCTGTGCTGCCATCAAAGGGGCTGGGTGCAGGTGCTCATGTGTGGACACAGCACTCTTCGCACCCCCGCCCTCCTCCATCCCTTTCACTTCAAACATCCCTAACTTCTGCTAAAATTTCATCCAGAAAGCCCAGTTTTGAGGTGAGGCAATGGCATAGAATGGCATCCAGACACTCATGACAGGATACTGGCCATCAAGTATTACTGCAGCTCACTAAGAACAGAATAAGGATAATGGTATTTTATCAAATGAGGAAAGCACTTTATACCTAGGAAGCTTGAGATATGTTTGATCTTAAAATCTTCCCATTATTATATCTACAAAGATTATACTTTGTATAAGGAAAGGTTTCTAAAATCTTATTTGTACAACTTGGAGGCCTGGTAACTGCCAGTCTGCCTGCACATGAAGAAGTCTATGAAAAATGGTACAAATCATTTATTGAAGTCTCTAACATCTTTCTGAAATAGTTTGCCTGTAAAATATGCAGCACGCCCGAAATACACCGAGACGTGGCGTGACACAAACGATTTATTGGCATTAGTCTGGGCTGAGCCCCGTAAGTCACGCAGGGCCCCCTCCTTGTGAGCATTGCCCTCATCCCAAAGTCATCAATTACACCTTGACTCCACCACAGCCCAGCAGGAACTGTGTATCTATCTCAACTATAAACATACACAATTTTTCAGTCAAAGAGTAATAGGCAAATAGCTGGATTTCACTCATTTTGTGTTCTCCAGGTAGTAAAATAGACACATATTTAATGTACATACCCAAAAGTGCAGTGCCAATAAGTAGGGAGAGCCATATATCCCAGTTAGTTTATGGATGGCTGTATTTTATGGTTCTACTGCTAAAGCCGTATTTGCATGCATCTAAATATAGATAAATATCTGCAAAGCCAGAATCTGCAGACGTGAAATAGAGAACTGGATAAATGCAAGGCAAGACACATGATAAAAATAGTCCTTATTTCTAGATACAATTACGAACTCTTGACTAAAATTACTACTTGGGTGTAGGATGCCGAGGCTATGCAGTGTCCTCTCGTGCTGATCCTGGAGGCTGCTGTTGGAACTATCGCTCTTTTGTTTCATAATTTTGCTAATTGGTCATTAAGAAGTCTCTAATTCTAAATCTGCCTTTGCCAGCAACACACTGTGGGTCAGCAAGGAAATTAATCTGCCTCTATACCTCAGTTTCTCCAACTGCAATACAGGGAAACACAGATCCATCACCAGGTCCTGCAGGAGTTAATCTGTTAATGTTTGTATCAATCAAATTGTCAAGTGCTATTTAAGTGCTTATTATTACTCATACAATAATTCTCTCCTTCTGGGCTCTGTAGGTTTGTAAAAACCTCTTCCATCACACACGTGAGGTTCTTTTGGGTCAGGGGAGATGATCTGGACCAAGGGCTGGCCAAACACGGCTCTGTGGGTGGATTCCTCACACCAGGTGCTCAGAGCAGGGCTGACCATGTGTTCCTGATGCCTGCTCCTCTGCCAGGGGACACCTCACCCCTATTGTGTCACCACAGCACTTCTGCCAGCTGCCCTCTGCTCTGGGGCAGGCATCTGGCAGAGCCTAAGGACACGTTTGTATCTTATGTGAGTACCACTACAGATGTAACCTTGCAGGAGGAGCATCTCTCCCACGAGACAACCCTCTGGCAAGGCCTTCACCTCCCTTCAGCCTGTTCATCCTCCTCCCACGCCCTCTTTTTCAGCCTGGAGGCACAAACTCTGAGGAGCTGCTCTGTTTACCCAGAGCATCATTTGCTTTGACTGTTCCAGGGAAAAACTCCCTTTACTCAGGATGCCAGGCTCTGAAACACCTTGCTGTGAGGTCCTGCTCTGGGGCCATGTGCTTTGGCCAGCTCCTGCACGTGGGCAGGAGGAAAGACAGACCTTTATTCTACATGGAATCCGTGCTCTTTATAACATTTGCCAGCACCAAAGGCATGCAGCATTCCAGGCACATGCCAGCTGGGACTGCTGGAGCCTGCCTTACTGGGAGCTTCTTTAAAAATATAGCAGCTTCTCATCTAGTCTGCTCCCAAAATGAATTCTCTCTACTGGCACCAGTGAAGCTAAATACAACTTATAAAATATTGAGCAGATCTTCATATGGAATGCAACTAAAAAAAAGTGACACTTTAATTATTATCTTTATGCTCCAGAAATATCCCATCAATATGAGGAGCAGATAATTCACAGCCACTGTTCCAAGCACTCTGCAGCATCAGGAGCTGCTCGTGCCTCATCCATACCGAGCACACAAACATCAGTGTATCCATGCACGCAGCCTGTAGTTATTTATCAATTGTTTATGCAGCACTTAGTTATGAATGCATTTAATTTATAAACATTTATATTGTAGAGCACAAGATGATAAATTCAGAAGAAAAATATCGACTCATAGAGCACGATCCCCCTGCCTCGTTTGGCCGAGAGCTCTGTCCCTCGCCCAGGTGCCCCGACCTGGACCTTCCTGCCAGCAATCCCAAGGACCTCACACTTGGGAAGAGCAGTCTTCAGCAAATCTCTTCCATGTGATGCTTTCCACAGCAGTCCTGAGCATACCAGCTCTGCCAGCCTCTGGAGCTCAGCTTACCCAGTCCTCTGCCCCTGGCTGATCCTTGGGGACTCTGTGAGACCCTGTGGCTGCCTGCCTGTTAGCAAATCACACAACTTCCAGAGTATTTCTGTGTTTTCAAAATAAGCTGTTCTATGTGCAGAACTGCAAACCCTTCAGTCAATCACACAATGAATAAATAAATGTCTGTCCATAGTTTACTGGTTAAAGAGCTAATTTCCCCATTGCTCCAGCATTGACAACTGCCTAAACCCAAAGTCCATCACTTTTGAAGGAAGACATTTATCAGGAGGGTATTTTACCCCCGAATTCTTTTCCTGCCCACTCTTTAGAGTGGTTTCCCAGAAGAGTTTTATTTAAACTCTATTTTTTGTTTAAACATATATATTTTTATGTTTTCTCAATGTGCTGGAACTTGACAGCACAGACCAAGCCACGGATGAGCCAACTTCTGTCATGTATCTTTTATCTTTCCTTAAAACTAAATATGGATTTTAAATAGCATCTTGATTTCAAATCAACATTTCTAATAATTTTGATCTCTTTTTCATTCTCTTAAATAGTCTAGACCCAAACCATCCCTTGATTTGAGTCTGAGCTTTCTGCCCCCAACATTCTAAAATTATTTGAGCTATTTCTTCTCTTCTAGCAGCTCTGCCAGCTCAGTGTTTGTTCTTCACTTTCAAGGGTATTTTATTTATTTTCTTCACTTTCAGCTATTGAAGATGGCAAGAACAAATTTATATAATGAGCCTTAATAACAGTTTCTCCCATAAAGTTCCCTATTTATCTCCTATTGTAGTGGTTTAGAAAGCACAAAAATGATGGAAAAATACAGGTGTAGTGATAACTCTCTGGGACTGATAGTGAATAATTTAAAACAGCCTTTATCCATGGGGTGATGCTTGGAACTCTCCCACTCTGTGTGAACCTTTCCCAGTCACTTTGACTCCTCCTTCCATAACACTCACAGTAGTATGCTACTCATGGGATTTGTCTCCACACAGACAAATAAAAGCCTGTTTATTCCAAATCTCTCCCACCTCTTGGCCTGAATCACTTACCCAATAGCTATCAGCTTTCTCTCAATGTTTGTATGTCCTGGATCAGTCTGGGTAAGCTGCTTGGGGGGCACACACATGGCACGTGCTGCCAGCACGCTGCAGGACAGCTCGTGTACCCCCCAGGAAAAGGGTTTCAAAGTTATCAACAAAGGTTCCTCTGTGGGTATTCCTCTCAAAAACACTACTTAAGCAAATTAGAGAGCCTAAGCAGCAGGAATGACACTTCAAGACCTACCCTGAACGCTGCCAGCAGTGTGACCAGCACCAGAGCCCCCCGAGCAGGCACAGCTCCAGCGTGGCCAGGCTCCCCCCAGGCTCTGGGGAAGCAGCTGCTCACCGAGTCCGTGTCAGTGCAGCACCAGGTACACTCCACACCAACAAAAGCCATGTCAGCATTTTGCTCTTCATCATTTACCCATTTTTAATGGTGCTAAGAAATGACTATAACAAGTGCTGCCTCTGCTCTGAAGACCCCAGTGCAGAGAAGATGGAGCCCACCATTTATTCCCTGTTTTTTTATTTACAGACCTATCCACGGGCAGGTCAGAGTCCAGTGGAGCCCTGGCTCTATCCCCCTTTCCCTCCAGCACTAATTAGCAATGCAATCCCACAAAGAGTGAAGTTGCCCGAAACCTCCCCTCACTCACAATGATTTATGTTCAATTTGTACAAATGGAGAAAATGAGATTTCAAATTTCAATGCCATTTCTGCAATGAGGTGATTAAAAGAGAGAGAGGTATTGCGTTCTACTGTATAGAATATTGATCCCAGTGCTATTTTCCTTAGCAATAACCATTAGCTCAGTATTATTTGCAAACCTCTAATGTGAACCTGGAGATGTAATTTACATTTGTGCTTTACTTATTTGCTTTAACAAAACAACACAAAAGCTTTGGGTCTTTCAATCTATCCTTATTGTCAATAAAATTAGCAGTTCATAAAAAAATTAATGTATATGCAAAACCATCACTTCCTTGTAAACTGCACCAAGACTGTAAACGTTGCCCAGAACAAAAGGGAGATAAACTATTAAAAGGCTCTGGCCATTAACAAATTGAATCCCGACCAAATTAAGAGGGGCTCTCTTTTGTCCCCTTCCTTAATTTCTGGGCCTCTGGGGGCCCAGGGAAGTTTTGGCAGCGCGGGGAGGTGTCCCCAAGGAGCGGGGTGTTGACAGGGGGTGTGTGACGGGCACAGCGCGGGGGCGAGCAGGGCGCGGCGACTGTCAGCCCCAGCCCCGGCACCGGGCACACCCCGTCCTGCTGCTGCTCCCTCCAAGGCCATCAGCTGCTTCTGCTGCCTGCCAGAGTTTAGAAGATGAGAACAAGGAAAGAAGAGGGAGAAAGGGGAGAAAAAAGAAAAAGCTAATGACCCATAATTGCCATGATAGTGGAATAGGGCCCGGGCAGCTGTTTTACATTCCCGGTATGTATAGTATGCAAATATCTACAAAGGGCCGACACAGTTTCTCTATTGTGGATCCTGAGGGTAACCAAATTAGCCTTTGGCAACCATGGTAATTGGGAGGTGCTGTTCCCATTAGGAGTCCTGCAAATTATGAAGAAAAATGGACCAAAGGCTTTGTCACAAATAATAATGCTGAGAAGAAAAGAGCAGGCGGCCGGCTTTGCTTGCTTGCTTTTTTTTTTTTTATTCCTACATTGTGTTGTTAATATCTCTCTGTTTAGTAATAAGAAAACAGTCCTCAGTGCCCTGCTGGACCCTCCTGGGCTTTCCATGGCAATTCTGAGTTCTGGGAATACTAAGTACGGGCCAGCAGCATCAGTCGGGAGCTGCCCGAGCAGAAGCCCCCGTGCTCAGGCAGACACGGCTGCCGCTGCTCCGCGGGCCGAGCTCGGGGAGCCACCACTGCCACGAGAGCCCTGGAGCTGCTTCTCTCCCTGGCACAGGCCGAGAGCACCAGCCACTCTCCCTCCCCATCGCACATGCACGCAGCTAAACACAGATTTGTTCTCTGAACCACCCAACTTAGCTGCACAAGAGGCTCCCTTTCCCACTAATTATTTGAATTTGTCTTTCACTCTTCCCGCCTTCTTTGATCATTCCATAGTTCTCAATCCCAGCATGCAGAATCCTGTTTGATTGTTATGATCTACTAAAAAATTCACAACTGCCAACTTTTTGAGTGGAGCTCTCAGCTGTGACACCACGAGTCAATGCCAAAAACATTAAATGCTGCTGTCTCTAGCACTCCCAGAGCAGAGCTCCCTGTTCCCAGAGCCTCGTGCCTGAGGTCCTGCTGAACTCCCCACACTGAGACACAGCCATGAGATCAACCAACACGTGTCATCAGCCAGGCCTGGCTAACACTCCAGCCTCTCTTCTGTCCTGCACATCTCGAGAGTTTTGGAAAATGTCACACTTACAGTGAAAATTAGGAAATGGTCTCACTTGCTTTTGTATTTCTTCCCTAAGTCAATGTTTTGCCTAACTGGCAGCATGAACAGTCCCTTTTTCAAGGAACAGGAGAGCATCCAGGCCTTTTAATATGAAGAAGATTCATAATGATCTCAGGAATCCACACTGACTGTGGTGGCTGTAAAACCCAAATTGGTGAGTTTTATAAAAAAAAAAAAAAATTTACAAAACAAGTCTCACAAAGAGCAGTTGTGTTTTAATTTTTCATGCCAGGACTAACTCTTTACCTTGCAATCGCTGCAGTACAAGCCTTAAGCCCATATCTTTATTTTTTCATGGTTTCCCCTCAGGGCCTCTTTAAAGAGCCGGCAGAAGAGTCACTTCCCCGCTGGTGCAGTTGGCACGACTGCAAGTGTACTTAAAGTTTGCGTCTGATCAGGTTATGTGTATTGGATCTGAAACCAGTTAGTCAATTCTTCCCGGTCCCTAAGTGGCGATTTGTGGTAATGTCTACATCAATACTCACAGAGCTGCGAGCTGCTTTACGTAAAGCAAATGTCTGCAGGATGGAGGGGCTGCTCCGAGGGCTGCCGGCTGAACGGAGCTGCGGCTGAGCGGTGCCGCCGCTGAAGGCCCGTCCTTGCCCTGCCGGGCACACGCCCCGTGCCCGCTGCCCGGGCACCAGCCGGACCAGCTCCTCTCTCTTCATCCCAAATATTCCTTCTCCCCTGCCAGCACCAGCCCCGATCCCACCCCTCCTGCATTTCCCTACTCCCTGGGCTCCAGAGGGTGGATACAGGGCACAAATTAGAAATAGCAGAAGGTCAAGAAAACAAACCAACCAACAACTCCACAGCAAAGCAAAGTGTAACAGAAAATTAGAGAAGGATAGAAGATGTTATAGCATGAGAAAATTATGATTAATGAAAAAGCAGGAGGTGGCTACTGTTCAAACTACAGAGAACAACTCTGAGCAATAAACAATGTTGGATTAGGCTTTTCCAGTAACAGCTTTTTTCTTTAGTATTTTTCTCTTTGGTCCCAAACATAACACAAACCCTTCAGAGCACGGATTACCTTTGTTTGTGAAATGCACAGCAACATGAGCTGACCTCTGCGAGGCCTCGGGGCATCAGTGACCTGCACACAGCCACAGGAGTGCTGTGCTCTGGGGAGAGCTTCCTTACAGGGCACTGCTCTGTGAGATCCCACGGATGTGGGGAAAACACGACCAGCTCCTGCCATAGCCCACAGCTCCTGCACATTGCTGCTTCTGCTTTGAATGGAGTAAAAGGGCCACGACTTCCACAGCAGCTACACAGCAATTTACACCTTGTAAGTCATTTAAATACACTGCCTGAAGTGTAAAATCTGGGAACTGTCAGCAAACCTCAACTTGGCAAAAATCTTTGCTATTTATTACAGTAAAGTGCTTTCTGTATAGCAAGAGCTGGCTCTGATACATCACATCTCAAACAAAAATATAGAATAAATGGTCTCCCAAGATCGCTTCCAACCTGTTTTCCAAGACTTTACAAAGAAAAACAGCAGAGCACAAACCCTATGGAGCAGCCCTACCATTCCACCCCTTTGGAGCACACAAATTCCTACTCTGCACCAGCATGTAACAAGCTCCTGTGCTCCAAGCTGCCCCAGCAATGAAGATACTACTTCAGACCCTCAGTCACACCATCTAACACTTAATTTCCAACAAACAATAAAATCACCAGAAACAAAAAAAACTTGATTTGCCAAACTACAGCAAAGAAAACATTCCCAAATCTACCAAATCTCTGCACCCTCAGTTCTTCCACACAGGCAGAGAGGGTTTGAGCAGTGTCATTCAGGGGGTTTGCAAACTACAGCTTCACTTTCTCTTTCTAACAGAGGCAAGGAGACAGTAATTGTGGGAGGAAAGGGAAGGCCAGAAATACTGTTTATTTACACAAAGAATTTTCCTTAGAAAGGAACAATTACTGACCCTCTTTCTTTAGAGTTCCCATCGATCTCAGTGGGAGAGCAGGTCAGGCTGAGCAGGACCAGCCCCGATGGAAGCTCAAAGAAGAGCAAGGGCAGAGCAGCAGAGATGCTTGTTCAGGAGCAGGTACTCGCAGGGTTGGTTTATGGCAGAGACATTTTAAACTGATCTGACTGTTGCAGGTCTGGGCCATGGAGCCAGCAGTGCTTTGTTACTGCTTTTGGGGTTCACTTCAGTTTTATACTCAATTTTGTTCTTCTTTCTAGATCAAACAGCAAATGATTGGCAGGAATCCTGTAAATCTGAAAGGATGCTTGTTTATTTCCCACATTTTTCTCCTACATTTTCAGAGATTAGTGCATGTAATATTTTAATGCTGTGGCATAAATTTGCATGAGAGGGAGAGCTCTTATATTTACACACTTACAGTGTGTGTGATCACAATATCCACGTGATTAGATACAAGGACATGTGGTGAAATTCAACACAAGCCTGTTTGGGGCTCAGGGCCAGCTCTACGCAGTGAGATGCAACAGCCAAGTCTGGATTTTTCACCAGAAAAGAGAGAAAGTCTGTACTTCTTAAAAATCTGGTATTTTCTCTCTGTTCCTGAGAAAGAAGTTTGAAGGTCCTTATTCCCTGAGAAATAATTTTAAGATTTAGGATGTTTTAGGATCAAAAAATATTAATTTGTTTTAAAGACTTTTTTAACTTTAAAAATTCAATTTCTAATTCTTTTATCCGAGTTGCATTATGGAAGGTTACGTAGTAAATTTATGGGACAGAAAGGGACTTTATAAAATGCCATAAATACATATTAAAAGAAAAAAAAATCATTAAACTATAATAGTCAAGGTTACATCAAATCTAAAGCCCATCTCAGGAATTGTCTTCATGAAGCATATGCAGGCATCAGTACTTCTGCTAATGACACAGAAAGGAAAAAGATGGAAGAAAAAGTGGGATCTATGGAATATTCTGGAACAAAGAAAATAGAGATGTAGTTTCTACAAAGGTTACTGTATATTTATTCAGTCAAGGCCAGAGTCCATCACTAGGAAGCCTTGAACCTGTGGGATCCTCACCTGTGCTGGACTCTAACAGCCCACACTGTCCTGCCTCCTCATTCCCCCTTGGGAAGGACAGAGCAGTTTTCCTAATTCAGGCCTCCTCTCTACTCAAAAACGTGGGCAGGATTTATTTCAGGAGAATAAATGACCAAAGATTGTCCCACAGAAGAACCATAAAACAGGCTGCACACAAAAGGTACAGGAAATGTTACCCAACAAAACGGTTGAGCACTTCAGAAACATGAGAGAGGACCAGTATTTGGTTTGCTTGGGGTTTTTTTAACGTGTAGAACTCCAGATTGTTGAGGTGGGAAAGGACCTTTAGGATCACGAAGTTCAAACCCAGCAGGACCACCATGTCCACTGTCAAACCCTCAGCTACAAGCAGCTGAATGAATTTGAGCCATTTCTGACTGAAACCGTTGGGTTTTGCCACTGCTGGGTTCTCACCTGCCCATAGCTTGTGATGGACACCCTTTGGGAAAAAGCAGGAATGTTTGTCCTCACAGCAGTCTCTCCCTGGGACCAGAGTTTGGCAAATCAGTGGCTCAGATCTGGGCTGTTGGGATGAACTTCAGTTCCTTCCCAATTTTAGCCCTTCCAGCCATCACTCAACACCTGGGCAAGAACCAAGTCACAACATCTAATGGGCTTTGACCATCATCAGAGAGTGAGAGCAGAGTGAAAACCCTGCCAAGACTCTGTCAGGCTCACTGGGTCCTTGTGCCCATAGCAATAGTGTTGGAGGCAACAAAAAATCCCACAAGCTCATTCCCACTGAGTGGGAAAGGAAAATGTCCCTCATTTACCCATCCTGAGGTCACAGTGATTCTGTTTCCCAAATACCATGTTAGAAAAGAGAAGACAAACAAACAAGAATAACTATTCTTTGATTAAATTCAAGGATGGGTTAAAATTGATTAAAAAAATAAGAGGAAGAATTTTGGTTATGGAAATTTCAAGTGTCTCTCCCTCCTGATGTCCTTTCTGTCTCTAGAATAACAGCTCCAATCCCTGCTGGTAACGTTCCTCTCTTCTCACTAGAGATGGGACATGGGACAGCTGGGAAGAGGAGAGCAGCAACCTGACCTGCACCAGGTCAGTCCCCTCTGGTCACTGGGCAATTCAAAAAAGTATTTGAGCAGGAAAATGCTCTTTTCCCCCCTTTTTTAAAATAGTATGACTAAATCTGTCTGGGAGGTTGTACACAGGTCATCTCCTTCGCAAAACCAACCCAGAAGTGACAGTGTTCGCTGTGAAAAAAGACTGCAATGGTTTAAAAAAGCAAACAACCAAACCAAAACAACTTAAAAAAATCAAGCCGAAGGAGCAGAATGAAATACCTAAGGGGGACCTGGGCCGAGCAAAGACAAAGCAATGGACTGGACCCACCTGGAGAGCAAAGCTGGGCCGGGCTTTGTGGCGGGAGGAACGTCCGCTCGGGCGCATGTGGCTGGAGAGCGTCTGTGGCCGCGCCGGAGCCGCGCCGAGCGCTCCACGTCTGCCCACGGCCCCGGCACGCCGTGGAGATTGGCTGCCGAGCCTGCCGGGGAGGGGGGACCCACTGTGAGCTGCTGGGGGGATCTGCCTGCCTGGGGAGAGGGGCTTCCAATTTTTTATTTTATTTTTTTATTTTATAAGCTACATACATGGAATGCAAAACCTCCATTTATTCCTTCTGGGTCATATGAGGGAGCCACTGGCGAAGATAATAATATATGAAGCAAGAGAACGAGAGGGAGAAAGAGGGAGGGAGGGGAGGGAAGGAGGGAGGAAGGGAGAGAGAAGCAAAAGGCTTTCTATTATTCGGGACACTGGTGATGCACACTGAGGCAGTTGGAAGATTAAATTAAGTATTATATCTGCTGACCCCATTGCCATGGTTACCGGACAGCGGAAAATATTAATCAAGCCAAGCCTTTTCAGCTGAACATACCAGAAAAAAATGCTAAATATAAATATATATGTACATATTTGCTGCTCTGCCATGCTAATGTGGGCTGCCAGCAACCAAACCACCTGATATCACAGAGATAAACAAATTTAAAATATCCTTGCCGCACAAGAAGGCTGACGTCAGCGTGGCGAGCGCAGCGCGAGGACGGGGCTGCAGCGCTCGCTCGCCCTTCAGCCGATTAGAGAGGGAATTTGAATAAGGAATGGCGACATCTTGCTGGGTGCCTGAGCTGAGGAGGCATTTAGGGTTCTCTTCCCAATGGGAAGAAAGGGACCAGCGCGAGTCCCGGCCAGGAGCCGGTTCTACCGTGCAGAGCCCTGGAGTCACGTGCAGACCGCACATCTCCCACGGGGAATTAAAGCAATTCCCACCAACTTGGTGTTCACCTTCAACCCACAATGGTGCTCAGAGGAGTCCCTGCTGCAGTGGGACTGGCCCTCAGGAAGGATTCTTTGTGAGCAGGTGACCTGCAGGTCACTGCCCTCCTGCAGATGGGACAGACCCGGCGTGGGGTCGGACACAAGCCCCTCACAGTGACACGGAAGCACCTGAGGGGACACGCAGCCAACGTGGCCGGGCTCAGAGAGAGCATGGCCAAGGTCTTGGAGGGTGTCGTGGTGCTGCTGGAGCCCCGAGCCAGGCTGCACCTGCAGCCAAGGCCCTCCACGCCTCGCCCAGGGTGGGGGCAGGTCCCTTTGCAAGGAACCTCTTCAGGTTTTGGAAGGGGCAAGGTGCAAGCAAACCAAACCCAGGTGAATAATAATTTTGATTCTTGAACTCTAATCTTAAACACAGAAATGGGAAAAACAAGACAAATTAATCTGTCCTTTTTCATACAGTAAATCATTGGCATAACTAAAAAGGGAACATAAACTCCTCATTCTCTGCTCTAACCACATACTAAAAAAAGATGTCCATACAAAGACAGTATTTCCTCCTAGTCACCATCTTCATTTTTGCTTTGTTGCTTTTTTTTTGTCTGTATTTTACAGGAAAGTTTCATGTAGCTGCTGCTGACTTGCGTAATTTTCCCTGAGGTATTCAAGCCAGCAGAACACTGAGGTGACAACACATCCTTTGTTTTGTCCTACCCACACATGGAGGTGGTAGAGACGAGAAACAGGAAAAAATTGAAAAATAAAGGAATAATAAGCCACTAGACCCTATGAGAAGACCAAGCATTTTAAAAGAATCTGAGATGGAAGCAAACAGTATTTGTCAAGAGAAGCTGTGGCTGCCCCTGGATCCCTGGCAGTGTCCAAAGCCAGGCTAGTTGGGGCTTGGAGCAACCTGGACTGTGGAAGGTGTCCCTGCCCATGGCAGGGGGTGGGATGAGATGGGCTTTAAGGTCCCTTCTGACCCAAACCATTCTGAGATTCTACAAATACTTTAATACGTGTACTTTATAACAGTCCTGTGGGGCTGGATATATACCAGCCTTGTCAAAATCTAGCAGCCTGAGCTCACCAATACAAATATTCATATAAAATACTGTATAGATTATACAAAACAAATGTTCTGGTTCATTTACAGCTCTGTAAAAGCAGAGCCAAATTTACTGAAGGCATAAACAAGGACATCTATTTCATTTTTAAAATGTTAATGAAGAATGAGATTGTTATTTGTTCTTGGTCTATTTTGTGATTTTAGCCAATAGTCCTAGTGATAATTATCAACTGTTTATATTTAGATAAAAGCAGCCCATATGGCAACAGCAGAACAATCTGATGTTTAGATCCTCAGCTACATGTTTTCTATAAATAATATGATTGAATAACTGTAACAAATTATTTCATCCGTCTAAAAGCAGATACCAATATATAACAACTAAGAAAGCCATTTACTCATTATCAGCAAATAATAAATACCTTCCCAAGTACATTTAACACTTAGGAAAAGACAAAAATATAATAATACCAATATTAACCCATAAACGCTTACATTAATGTAGCTCAAAATTTACTTCTTAATTTCCATGGACAAGCACACGGTATTATGTGGATTCTTATGGTAATTAAAGGGTCTGCCTAATTTTGTACACAAATGTACACAATTATGTGATGTGTTTGTACCCAAATCATACCAAATCTCCAGCCTATTCAAGCTGGCCTGCCCATTTCTCACATCCCAAACCTTCTGAGCGCCCTGCGGAAAGGGAGCTCGATCCTGGAGCCCTCCTCAGGTTGGAAGAACCGCGCTAACGCCATTCCCAACGTTACGGCAGCGCCGACACACCCGCAGAGAGAGGCTTCAGCAAGGACTTCCCAGGATTTTTGGGCTCAGACCCTCAGGCAGGATTCCAGGTGGCAGAGCCCTTCTCCTCCTCACACAAAGGAGCTCCCCGGGCCGGGGCAGCCGCGCGGGGCCTGCCCAGCCAGTGCTTCCCGGAGGGAAAATGATTGCGGCACAATGGCCGGCACGGCCAGCTTAGGGCAGCTGTGTCATATAAATTGTCAGCAATGACCATAAGCACTCAGAGAAACAATTTAATTCCTCACTCCCGCCATCATGGGCTGATATATTCTTTCAAGGTCATTACCCAAGGCTAGGAGGGTCGCGTGATTAACGAGTGACACGTCCAACGAGGGCGGCTGTGCCTGAGCAGGCCTTATATTAATTAGACAGAAGTGCTGAAAAATAAACGATGCCTGGCAAGGAGGGGCCAGATCCACACCTCCATGGCTGTGCACCTCCCCAAACTCTCAGCCACCACTCTGCTCCTCCAACCTGCCACCACATCCCAGCAATTCACAAGCAGGATACACAAAAGATGCTTCTTTCCTGGTTTAAATGACTTGGGCTCTCACCCCAGCTTTGTAAGTCTTTGGTTTATGCTTTTCTTCCTTCTTGCCATGAGTTACTGACTTACACTGCATGGAAGCACAAGAGACTGCTGTTCACAATTAACCTTGCATCTCCAGAGCAAATCTAAAATAAAAAAAAAGTCCCAAGGCTTGCAGGTTTGTGCCAGACACTAGGAGAGACCCAGAGCAACACCAGAACATAGAATGGCTTATCATCAGCAATAACTGGGCTCCAGAACCCCTGAGCAGGCCAGGCTTTCCAAAGCAGTAATGCACCCTCTGATAACCCTCTCTCCAGGGCTCTGGGACAGCAAGCCTGCTGTGTCACCCCAAACTCATGTGATGCTATGGAACCAGGAGAGATGGTTCTCAGCAAAGATACAGCTCAGGGCTATCTAGACTTATTATTCAGAGAAAATGGCTTTGGACACCACCTTAATCTCTTATCTCCCCCCTCAAAAACCTGGAAATCAGTCTGCTCACTCGAGCCTACAGCACACTGAACTGGGCTTGGTGCAGCTGTTCCAACAGAAAGAGAGAAACCCACTTCATTTTCACCGTATTCGGGGTGCTGCCAACAGCTCTGTCTGAGGTTTCTGAGTCAACAGAAAAGCACCTTTAGACAAAGACAGAGTACTCCAGACCTGCCTGAGCAAGAGGGACCCAATCTTCCAACATTCTCAGCACTCACCATTCAACTGACCTAAATGAAGCCACCTCAACAGCTCTGCAAGATTCCAGTCAAGCATTGTCAATATTCAGCTGTTCCCCACAACACTGTGACACCTTCCAGCTGCCAGGCACTGGAAACCAGGACTCCTGGCATTTTACCTTACAGTGGTCTCTTTTCCTCAGCCCCAGACAAGATTTTGGTGATGCAAATCACTCACCCGTGAGAGCAGCGCCTGGCCCGCAGACAGCTCCGAGAATCTGACACCCCACCGAGTCCTCCAGGCTAGGATCCTCCAGGTTCCTCAGATAAAACCTCACCCCAGCAGTCCCTCACAGCATTCCTGAGGCAGAAGAACCCCCGTGGCTCCATTCCTGTAACATGTTCCCAGCCCTCGCTGGCTCTGCCCAGAGTGGGGAACAGCCAGACCAGCCCCCAGTGCCCACCCCCCACAGCTGACCCTGCTCTCTGCTAATCACCATCCATTCACTTGTTAACTCGCCACAGCTGATTTTTTCAGAGCCCACATTTTCTATTTGCAATACACTACGACAAAAAGGAATCATAAAGTAGGAGTTAAATCTGAGCAGCAGTTTTTTAGGGTGTCACTGGCCTAATCACACCCAGTGGCTTTCCTGTGTTCTCAGTACACAGACGCAAAAGACAGCAGGAAAGAAAAGCAAAACTCTGCCCTAACCACTAACTTTTGATCATCACCTGCTTCTTATAATCCACCATCAAGGATTCCAAGACATTTCCCTGAGAATGTCTGTTGGAAAAGAGCCAACACCTGAGAAAGGGAATTGAGAAAAAGCCAAACACCTGTGGCTAGGTTGTTAATTAGACTCAAAAAATAATTTATTTTTTAATTCAAAGTTCCACCTTCTTTTCCAGCAGCATTCAGACTGATTCCCTTCTTCCTCCTGAAAAAACGATTAACAAGAAATCCCCCCCAATTTTCACTTTAGCCTAGCTGCCCCCACTTGTGTGAGCAGCAGAGGCACAGGTGGATCAGCAGCTCTGGGACCACTGCTGGGTGTGGGGCCAGCAGGTGCCCAGCTCCTGGGGCATCTCCACAACAAAGACTGGCCAATATTAGTGCAGGAGAAATCCAGCAAACAAATAATTACATAGAATATCCATCAGGAATGAATAATAACTATCCATTAGCTTGGGTTACTATAGAAATAAAAACTGAACATTCCCCAGGACCCCAGGCTCCGTGCTGTTTCTCATCACCTGAGGCAAAGGCTCTCTCCTTCCCTCTCTGCCTTTAAGGCTCCCAAGGTCAGGGCAGTCCCGAGCAGCCACGGGTCACCCGTCAAAGGTGGAGCTTCCACAGTGTCCCCAACCCTGCAGCTCGGGAAAGGGTGGCAAGAGCAGGATCACTGCCTGTGCAGGGAAGGCACACACACAGCTGCACAGGCAGCACATGTACAGAGGCACACACACGTAACACACACAGCTACACAGGTAGCACATGTACAGAGGCACACACACGTAACACACACAGCTACACAGGTAGCACATGTACAGAGGCACACACACGTAACACACACAGCTACACAGGTAGCACACACAGGTACACACAGGTACACAGGTAACACACAAGTACATATGTCACACACACAGGTACATACATGTAACACACACATACAGGTACACGCATACACAGGTACACACATGTACACAGGTAACATGCACAGGTAACACACACACAGGTATGCACTCACATGTGACACACATACACACGCACACATGTACACACACTGTACATGCACACACGGAACTCACACACCCCCGTACACACATGTAAGACACAGATACACACACACAGGTACACATGGACACACACATGGCAACCAAGACCATTTGCACACCTGAACAACAGCCAAACTCTGCACCACCCCGGGCCTGGCAGCCTTTCCCACCTCGAGGAGTGCCCCTGGTTTTGGCAGGTACAAAAACACTTTCCAGGCTTTCACAATTGCCTTTTCCACCTCCCCAAGAGTGACCACTGGGAATTTGGTTTGAATTTTTTTTTTTGCATTTCTGTAACTTAATTTTGGTTTACCTAGAAACAAGAAAAATGAAAAGAAAGAAAGCATGAAAAGGCTACGTTAGCCCTAGAACCTTTTTATGACATGGGGTTATGACTTGGAGCTGGTTACACTGTTTGATACTTCCCTACTCTTACATTGCTGCATTTTTGGCCCTTCCTCATAAGACTCATCTTCATGTCCATAAATTGCACCGCCTTGGAAATCTAGTGGGAAGAATTGAGGTTAAATCCCACTCTCTCCTCAATTTCTGTCCTCCATCGCCGACATCAGGTTGGATGCAGGATGAGTTATGGCGGAGGCAGAGCAGTTTGCAGGATTTCCAAGAGCTGCACACCCCGAGCGGTGAGTGCACTGTGTGTGGGGTACAGATGTGACCCCCAGATGTGGTGCAGCTCCCACCAGTCCCAGCACAGCCTGCAAGCACAGCTCACACACACGGAGGCACTCCACACGCTCACACATGATCCTGCAGTATCCCAACACATCAGCACTGGGTTGGATTCATTTCCCAGGCGCCTGACACTGAAGCTCTGCAGACACATTCCCTGCAAAGCTCAGGACAGACATTTGAGCAGTGGTTTTTCAGCACCAGCACCATCACCACGAGCAACGTTCCCTGGCCTTACACCACACAAAGGCCAACATTAATTACAGAGGCCAGGAAAGAACGATTCCTCCCTTTCCATTCCAGTCCTTCCCTCCCAGTAACACCCCATTTTCCTGCACATCTGGGAAATGGGAACAGCGCTGGGCACCGCAAGGTGGGCAGTTCAGGTGGAAAGCTGACTCTCGGGCTATTTTTAATGTCTTCCCTGTGTATCCATTTACGTTACATCTATTTAAGTGCGTGTGAGTTTATGTGTTAATGCCTGCTCACATCCTGGATAAAAATACACAGCACGGTTAGGCAAATACATGGAAATACAGACAGAATCCAATTCCTCTGGCAGACCACACAAAGGCTAAGAAATGAAAAATGCACTCACGCCCTCTGACACCCTGGCCGAGTGCACCGCGAGAGCTCTGGTGGTGGGGACTGAAGGCTGGCTGCTGGCTCCCTCTCTCTCCCTCTCCCTTTTCTGCTAAGGAGACACTTTGAGCGCCGGGATTGCTCACAATCTGGCTCTGTGATCCACATGCAGGACTGGTAATATGCCTGCTATTTCCCTCTCTCTCCCCCATCAAACCTCCCCCCCATCGCTCTTGTTCTCATGTTCAGTGGTTATTTTAGCTTAATGCGGTGACATCACAGCTCGCTCAGTGAGTAAAGCCCCGGCTGTGAATACAGAGCTCGGCTCCACTGATCACCTCCCAACGATGGGATTTAGTCAGCTTTGGTATTTAGTGCTCGTCCCCGAGCAGAGGATGCTCTGTCCTGGTGCAGCCCCGCGTGGGTTTCGCGGTGGTTGGCACAGCCCTGCTGCAGCCGGGGGGACGGCGATGTGTCTCACACCCCAGAGTGGGACTGAAACCTGGGGCAGACACTTTCAATCAGCTCCCTCATTTCTGACTAGCACAGGAGAGCAGCTGGACACCTGTCTGTTGCAGTCCCCTACATCTGGGGGAGGGGGTGTATGCACAGACTGGAAGGAGGTGGTTCTTACATGGGGGGAGAGATGAAGCGCTGGAAGGCATCTCATTTCTCAGCATCACTGAGGAGTCAAACCTCCACCTTGCATTAAAATGAAAATACTCTGTGAATTTTTAAAGCTGAACCCCTCTACAACTCTTCATCTCCCTGTAATTCCTCCACCCTATTGTATCAGATCTGCAATAGTCTCAACAGCTCTCATGATTTTATTCCATGTTCTTCTAAAATAGGAAACAAAGAAACAGCATATGATATTAGAAAACTTCACAGCAGAACAGATAAGATGCAGGAGGAGAATAATGCAGTCAAATAAGCTTTCCATTATTAACAACCGTGCCCCGAGGTCTACGGGCATAGTCCCAAAACCTAAATTATCTTAAATCATGAGGTTACCAATAAAGACAGCTCGGGACAGCAGAAGGGGTCTGTGATTTCAGGGGGTTTGCAGACCACATATATATGATTAACATTTCTGTGCTACGGTTTATTACTTCATTATAATATTTTCCATCACAAATGAATAGGTAAAACACCTGGCTATTAAATATAAACCTATCCCTCAGGATGATCAGATTATCACTCGAATTTAAAATCTTTCTGAATTTTTAATAATGCATAACAAATAAGATTATTTATGCACTTTCTTGGCTTTGCTTGCAGGGCCCATGGTGACGTGCAGCCGTCTCTCCTGAAATGCAGGTCTGGGGGGGGACACACTCCCTGCTCCCCCTCTCCCCTCCTTCATGCCGCTGTGCCCCGGGTCCCCGCAGTTGCGGGGGATGCGGGTCCGGGGGAGCCTGCGGCCGCTCCGGAGCGGTAATGAGCCCTGCGGAGCCGTCAGCCGCGGCGGCAGGCAGCAGCTGAGGAATCGGGCCGGCTGATGGAAAGTCAAGTGGAGGCCTGGCTGTCTGAAACCTCTTCAATAGATCTGTAGTCTGGACTTGAACCCTGCCCTCTCACCTCGGGGTCCCATATTTCTTCCCCCCCCCCCCGCGCCGTCGGCGGCGAGGGGCCGCGAGTGACCCCGGCAGCGCCGCCAGCGAGGGAGGGGGAGCGGCGAGGGGGGAGCAGGGTCCCCGACTTCCTCACAGGTAATTAAGGGACTGTTTTCAAGGTTGCATGGGCAAAAGACAATTCGGCCTAATGAAGCATCGATCGGCCGGCGCGGGCAGGCAGGCGCTGACATTCGCTCCGGTACCTCGGCCGGCGGAGAGCTCCTGCCCGGGAGGGAGCTCCCGAGCCGCGCTGCCCGAGCCACCTGCGGGGCCAGCCCGGCCTGCCCCACCCCGCACGCCGAGCGGGACAGCAGCGCTCATTAGAGAGCAAAGTGGGTTTGGGGCGGGTTTGTTTGTTTGTTTCTCTTTGGGATGAACCTTGCTCATCGTTCCCATTCTAACCTCGCCAATCAGCGCCGGCGGGGCTGGATGCATGAGGTCAGTTATGGAGATGCAGGAAATTACTGGGGATTGGCAGGGCTGGTTTTGTCAATTTGTAAGCAAAACCCTGTGTTATTGCCGGGTTTTCATCTTTTCATCACTGTCAGCCTGTGCTGGCACATGAGAACTAAAAGCAAAATTGTCTCAAAGGCTGCTGGAAAATTAATGGTGGAGGATTAAAAATATTTTTGTGTAAAATAGAAGTAGGAAGCAGGTACTTACATTAAAAAAAATAAAGCCAATTAAGCCCCCTGGAAGTGCTGACACATCCAGCTCGCCGCTTGCCCTACCCAGGCATCTGCTCCCTGGCTCCACAGCCAAGCAGCTCGGCAGCATCGCGTTCCTGGGCTCCCCAACCTGCCCTCGCCTCACCCGGCCCCTTTCTTCTGGCCCAAATGTTTGCATTTGTAGGACATCTGAATGGTAATAAAAGGGCCAGGAAATGATAGTTGTGCCAAGTAAATTGGGGTGAATGCTGGGGGAGGGGAGGCCGGATCGATTGTGAAACAACTTGCGCATTATCCGGGAAGGATTTGCTCTCGGTCCTGCGCTGCTCCGCGTACGAGAGGCCCCGCACTCAACAATAGCGTGTCCCCTTAGAGAGGAAACACAAAGGGAATTTGCTCTGATTCAATCCACACAGTGAGGCCCCTCTGGGGCTAAAGAGGGTCACTTTTACCCTGGCTAAAAATAAAGAAAAAAGATTTTTTTTTTCCCTCTAACACACACACACACACCCACACACGCACACACACGATCGGGCTGGGGAAAGCAGCCCACCTCCACTCAACCAGATGCTTAAAAATCATGAGCTGCCTCTCTCATTTTTTCCATTTAGACTTTAGAATTTATCAGAATTTACTTTAAAAAATTTTAAACAAGTACAACGTGATCAAAGAGCAGCAAAACGGCCTCTTCCTTTTATTCCATTTCCTTGTCTAACAAGTGCTTTACGCGGGGACTGCTGCAGCACCAGCCCCTAATAACAAAGGAGGTGACACTGTGAGGGCACAGAACTGTAAACTGAATTTTGAAAGCCACACGAGAGCCCAGATATCAAGGTTGTGCTGTATCCAGATATATTTGTTTTCTAATACTTTGCCTTTCTTGTTCTGCTTCTAATCCCAAATTCCTCCATCAAGCACAGGTCAGTAACATCGCAGCAATTGTGTGCAACACCTGCTGAAATTACACACAACAACAAGTTTTCCCTAAAAATCGCTAAAATGTAGCTCAGCAGATTCTATCTGCATTCATTTGGCAGAACAACAAGATATTGGTGGGGACAAACTCGGCATAAAGCAGCCCCGAGCCCCCTGAGTTGGTGGAGCTCAGCCCAAACAATGGCCGCTTCCCATTCACCTTTCCCCGGCTTTTCAAAAGAACATCCCAGAAACACAAAGCAGCAGCGGGAAATGGCAATTTTATGAATCCTAATCAATCAAAGGGCTTATTAACTCAATGTGAAGCCAGATTAAAATCTTTAATTATAAATCGTGCTAAAAGGAAAAACAAAATGTACTTATGGTACATTGAAAATTCCGGATATTAACATAGTTGCCATTATCTCTCGCAATATTAAATTTCCCCTCCCTGCCCTGCAACATGCTCACCTTTTTCTGTTCCTAAAGAACAGAACTGCAGAGCAAACTCATTTTTCTCCTTCCCAGCCTTATTAAAATGTATTCCTGCTCCCCGCAGCCGGGGCTTTGCGGCGGCGGGGCTGTGGGAAGCCCCATCCTGGAGGGAGCGGGTGTTTATTAGGTGGGCCGGGTGGGAGCTCCGGATGATTTTTTTGGGCCACAATCCAGCGTGAGGCGTTTGCGGTGCCGGCAGGGCTGCACCTCCTGCCCCGGGAGAGGCCTCGGCTGCGCGGGGCCACGGGCGCTTTTCTACCAGGCAGGCGTAGGAAATGACCGCGGCAAATGTAATCCCGGCCGGACGGGAGGGGGAGGGACGGCAGGGAACGAGCCGCATGTTTTATTTATTTGTTCGAAGTCACGGTCATCCCATTGTGTCCCTGTCCGCGCAGGTCCCCGGCCCGCGCCGCGGGCAGCAGAAGGGGCACAGCCGGGAAAGGGCTGCTCTCCCTTTGAGTACCAGCGCTGCCGAGCCAGCCTCTGCCTCTGTGGCTGAGCACGAGGTTCCCTCCCTGCCTTTCCAGCAGCTTCCCTCGCACCCCGGCCTCGTGCCCATCCCCTCCATGGTGCAGCATTTGGAATTAAGGATTTTTTTCCCCGCCATAAAATTAGTTTTTCAAAGGAGAGTGGTATTTTTTTTTAGAAAAAGATCCTACAGGACCCACTCAGATTGTGATTCTAGGTCATGTTTTACACAGAATTCCTATCTTCCTTTCTCTTGATGCATTCCTTCCCTGGGATTTATTCCTGAAGCACTCCCCAAAGGAAAAGCACCTTTGCTGAATTGAGATTTTTCAAATTTGCTGTCACTTTTGGAACTATAATTGAAATCCCAAATCGTGTTTCCCTTCTGTAGAACTTCAGAAAACACAGCTGGTGAATTTGAAATACAGTTTTAGCTTGAAAAAATGGGAACTTAATTTTATATTTTACAAATGACTGGTTGTCTCCAAAACGTTCACAAAAGGGGATTTCACATCTCAGAGAAGGGAATCACTGTCTCTGCCCTGTAGTTGCTGCCTGCGAGTTCTGCACCCTGTCCGGAATCTCCTCTGCTGCCCCAGTGCCGTGATTCCCTGTCCAGCTATTCCCAAACCCACCCAGGCAGGGTCCGGTCCCACCGCCCTCCTCGGGCAGGTAAATCATTCCTCCTGCTGCTTTCCAAAGCAGGAACACACCTGTCTGCAAAGCCTGCCCAGCAACACAAATGGAAGAGTCCGAGGACATGGAAACGAGAATTTTAAGTATAAAATCCATCAGGGAGTGACCCTTCCTGCGCTCAGCTGGCGCTGCTGCGGCCTGGGGTGCTGCCCCTTGCCCGCGCACTCTGCACTCGTGTTCCTGCTCTGAGCATCTCTGCTGTGGCCTGTGCCCAGAGCTAGGAGCTCACGATGGCTTCAGCAGGATTGTCCCAGCTTCGCTGCAGGGCTGAGCTGCCCGACACCCCTGGGGTCCCTGCAGCGCCCAGCCTCACCACGCACCCCAGGCTCCCATCCTGCCCTCTCCAGCCCCTGCCTTTCAGGAAATTCAGAAAAGATCCTTTGTGCGCAACTCGGGTTTCATTTCATTGCTTTTAAATTTGTTCAGCTTGACTTTTGACACTTCAGAGGCTTAAGCCTTCTTTAAGTACAACAATATAATAAATATTTGTGTTGCCAAAGGAAAAGTGGATCCGTTGTTAGTGTTAGGGAAAGCAGGATCTCTTTCTCATTCGTTTGATATAAATAATTCACACAACTATGTGCATTTTATAAACATCATCTTTAGGAAACTGATACTATCAAACATTTTCAAGACAACACTCAGCAGCATATAAATATGCACAAAGTATTTACTACAGCGGATCTGAAACTAAACAAAAAAATTGTTAATGAAAGCAGAAAAATAACGATATTTTATGTAAATAATTATGTTAATACAAAGTGTTTTCAGACTTATTTATACAAATTAGTCATCTGAATGACAAAAAGCTTTGACAAACTACAAACACCTATCAAAAATCATATTATTTGGCTCATTTTCCTCGCAATTTCCATCTTTAGCTTGCTTTGGAAAAGCAGATTTAGAGCCTCCCCTGCTCTCTGTCAGTACAGCAGGAACAAGCCCAGTCAAAGGCATTTTCTTTACTTAGATATTAAAAAGAAATGTTTTTGTGTTTTTTTCCTTCAAAATATTTGACGAAATTGTGCTCTTTTAAAAACGAAAAATTTAAACTATATAAACCTATTTTAATACATAATTATTTCTAAAAAAATATTCATGTGCAGCATGTTTGGTTCAATTAGGAAAAAAACCAAAACATATTTTCAGGTAAAAATTTGATATGCAGAAAACATCTCTTTATTTTCCAACAGAAAGCACTTTAAAATCATCCAGGAAAGAAACTATATATTTAAGATGAATATGAAAAACCCCGTGCACAAACTACCCAAAGCTGCACGGCTGCATTTTTTGCACTTTTTGTTAGCAATCTAATTTTAGGATTCAAGTATTCCCGGCTTGTTGATGGAATGAGATTTTCTCGCATTGTTAGAAATTACAGTTTGGAATAAAACTTAGCAATGAATTCACAGCCTGCAGCTCCCCCCCAGCTCTGCTCAGGCCTGTGGCTGCGGGGGCCGCGGTGCCGCTCCGCTTCCCGAATTCCCGCAGAATTCCCGCAGAACTCCCGCAGAATTCCCGAGCACACCCGCCCGCTGTGCCTCGGATGCTCGGCAGGCAGAGCCGGGCCGGGATGAGGAGGCGGCGCTGGCGGTTCCAAACCATTTGCTGTGCATTAATCGGGCCCCGGCGGCGGCCCCGGGCCGGGCAGGGCCGCTCCGGCCGCGGCATCGATCG